>VDFB02105785.1:99289027-99314736 GCA_007258455.2 Sequoia sempervirens | reverse complement strand
CTTAACCCTAAACAATAAACCCTTAACCCTTAAACCCTCTACCCTATAATCTCTCTCTCTCAAGACTCTCCTTCTTATCCCTTATCCCTCTCTCGGGTCTCTCTCTCTCACTCACTCCCTCTATATCTCTCCCTCTACCTTTAACCCTAAACTATAAACCCTTAACCCTTAAACCCTAGTAAACCCTTAAACCCTCTACCCTCTACCATTAACCCTATACACTCTATCTCTCTCCTACTCCTTTCTCTCTCTCAGGTATCTACCTCATACCCCCTCTCCCTCTCTTATGTCTCTCTCTTTCAGTCAATCCCTTTATCTCTCTCCCCTCTACCCTTAACCCTTAAACCCTATACCCTAAACCCTCTACCCTCTCTCTCTCTCTCTCTCTCAAGTTTCTCTCTTAGAGTCACTCCCTCCATCTCTCTCCCCTCTACTGAACCCCTTAAACCCTCACCCTATTCCTTAACCCCTCTACTCTCTCTCTCCTCCCCCCCTCCCTCCTACCTCTACCCTTAACCCCCCTCTCTCTCTCTCTCTCTCCCTCTCCCTCTCCCTCTCCCTCTATTAGGTCTCCCATTCTCTCTCACTTAGTCCCTCTATCTCTCTCCCCTCTACCCTTAACCCTAAACCCTTAACCCTTAAACCATAAACCCTTATAACCCTCTACTCTCTACCATCAACACTATACCTATACCTCTCTCCCACTCCCTCTCTCTCTCCTACTCCCTCTCTCTCTGTGTCAAGTCTCTCACTCAATCACTCCTTCTATCTCTCTCCCCTCTACCCTTAATCCTCTACCCCCTATCTCTCTCCCACTCCATCCCTCCCTCTCTTTCACTGACTCCCTTTATCTCTCTCCCCTATACCCTTAACACTAAATCCTAAACCCTTAACCCTTAAACCCTCTACCCCCTACTCTCTCTCTCTCTCAAGGCTCTCCCTCCTAGCCCCTCTCCCTCTCTCAGGTCTCTCTCTCAATCACTCACTCCCTCTATATATCTCCCTCTACCCTTAGCCCTTATACCCTATACCCTCTATCTATCTCCCACTCCCTCTCTCTCTCTCTCTCTCTCAAGTCTCTCCTCCTACCCCTCTACCTCTCTCAAGTCTCTCCTCTCGCTCTACCTTAACCCTTAAACCATAAACCCTTAAATCTCTCCTCTCTCTCTCTCTACCTCCCCCCTCTCCCTCTCTCAGGTTCTCTCTCTCTCTTACTCACTCCCTCTATCTCTCTCCCCTCTACCCTTAACCCTAAACCCTTATAGCCCTCTACCCTTTACCATCAACCCTATACCCTCTATCTCTCTCCCACTCCTCTCTCTCTCAAGTCTCTCACTCAAACAAACACTCCCTCTATCTCTCTCCCCTCTACCCTTAACCATAAACCCTAAACCCTTAACCCTTAAACTGTAAGCCCTTAAACCCTCTACCCTCTTCCATTAACCCTATACCCTCTATCTCCCTCTGACTCCCTCTCTCTCTCTCTCTCTCAAGTCTCTCCCTCCTACCCCCTCTCCCTCTCTTAGGTCTCTCTCTCTTAGTCACTCCCTCTATCTATCTCCCTATTGGCAATACAAGGGCAGACAACTAAGAGGGGGGGTGAATTGGTTGTCCCAAAAATTCAAAACTTATTTAACTTATTAACCTTATTATCAGATCTGATTATTAACCATGAAAACATAAATTATCAACACATCAAAAACACACATAACACCAAGATTTTTTTACGTGGAAACCCTATTAGGGGAAAAACCATGGTGGAGGTTAGTCTAGAAGATTATACCCTTTTAAAATTATAATGAAAATGAAATATGGTTAATGCAGATGCATTTAGGCACACTTCCTAGAGCTAACTTCTCAATTACAAAGGAGGAAACACTATCTTACAAATATATTCAAATTACAACCATCCAGATTTTGAACTAAGAAAATAGCATCTGCCAATGCCTGATTACAGTTCTGGTTAAGCACATGAACACTTCATCACTCTTCTACACACTTCTTCACACTATGCTCTACCTTCAAATGATATTCTCTCATACACACATAGAAACACACTTTAGCATACTCTCACACACTCTTCCTCCCTTGCACACACTTAATTCAAATAAACAATTGCTCTTATATATCTGGAACAAGAAATTTCATCCCTTCATGTCGGCCTCAATAAAAGTAATGAAATGAATATAACCATTGGTCCAAAACATTAAATATTAGTAATGCGAATCAACCAAGGTTGGCCACAGCTTAGTGAGGACCTAAAACAACATCTCCAGCATGAAGACACTTCAATTAATTTCTCCTTGAAGATTCACAACACACTTCAACACCTTGTCGGCCAAGAATAAGAAAAACATGTACACGCAAGAGAAAATCGCCAACCATGAGCACACCAACCAATGCATACATGCAAAAAAGATAGAGAATGATCTAGAAGCATCCAAAAACATTGAAAACCAATAGAGAAGCATCCACAATAACTGAAATAATTGAAATAGTCTCATCTTCAATTAGGAACACTAACTAAAGAAATAGAAAAAAATGTCAAAATGAAAATCTTCATAACTCAATCAAATATTCACGTGGATGTCTGAAACTCAACATGGATAAACTATATATACTCATAAAAAAACCCTTTAGTCCACAACCTTTGATCTTCAACACACAAAACTTACCGACATATTGAACTACACTTTACCACTAACAACCTACAACTCATTCATTTACAATTTTCTTAATATCCTCGACATATAAAACTTCAAATGAACTAATGCTAATAGTGTTGACATCAATGACAACCACATATCAGCAACACAACCACAACATCCAACAATCTACCCCTTTGGAATTTATGGAAACACATGATGTGAAAAAACCATCAATGCAACTAACTCTTGACACTTACTCCCCCTTGGGATTTGACTCATTTTCTCCTCAACAATTTTACATAATCTTCTCCCCACAAGGCTCTTCTCCTCCAATAATCACTAGTTTTTCACATTACTCTTCTCCACCTTTGACATCAATGACAAAGATCACACAAAATCTAAACCACATATCTGAACATCTAAACATTTGATTACTCCGCCTGAGTAGCAGCCACCAACATCAATCTCAATTAAGATATGACTATGAAATGCATAGAGTGATGCAAAGCAATGAATCCTTAGTTCTGATTAGGAGGGTTAATTACCCCTGACTTCCCTTTGAGATACTCAAAAGTATCCTTAGGAAACAACTTTTTAAAGATGTCTGCAATCTGCTCCCCAGTAGGCACATACTCCAGTTTGACTTCCTTTTCACTTACCTTCTCCCTCAAAAAGTGAAACTTGATAGATATATGCTTTGTTTTTTAATGCAACACCTGATTCTTAGAAACATTAATAGCACTTGAATTATTACAAAATATAGCAATAGGCTCATTATATACAACTCTGATATCCTTCAGTATCTGCTTCATCCATAGGACTTGAGTACAATTGTTAGTAGCAACAATGTATTCGGCCTCTGCAGTAGACAAGGAAATGGCATTCTGCTTCTTGCTCAACCATGAAATTAGCTTCTTACCCAAGAAAAATTCTCCACCACTAGTACTTTTTATGTCATTCACATCTCTTTCCCAAATAGTA
The DNA here is from genome assembly GCA_007258455.2 of Sequoia sempervirens. Lineage (NCBI taxonomy): Eukaryota > Viridiplantae > Streptophyta > Pinopsida > Cupressales > Cupressaceae > Sequoia > Sequoia sempervirens. The sequence continues at coordinate 99,311,107 of VDFB02105785.1, read as the reverse complement.
TCATTAAAGGAACTCAAAGTAACATCATCATCTTTAGGATACCATAGGCCAAGATCGACAGTTCCCTTCAAGTATCTAAAAATTCTCTTCACAGCAGTCACATGAGATTCCTTCATATCAACTTGAAATCTTACAACAATACATACAATATTCATGATAGCAAGCCTAGTTTGAGTTAAATACAACAATCCACCAATCATTGATTTGTATCTTGTCTGATTTAATTTTGGATAATCATCTTCTATTGTCAACTTGCATCTAGTCACCATGGGTGTACCAACTGGCTTTGAATCTTCCATACCGAGGTTCTTCAGCAATTCCTTTACATACTTGGACTGAGATATAAAAATCCCTTTATCTAACTAAGTAATTTGAGATCCCAAAAATAATTTCATCTCACCAATCATAGACATCTCAAATTCATTCTACATCTCATTAGCAAACTTCATGCATAAACCATCATCTCCTCCAAAAATGATATCATCAAAAAAGACTTCAACAGTCAAATCTTTATTATGATCAATCTTGAAATAAATATTACTATTAGCAGTACCTTTGTTAAATCCACGCTTCAACAAATACTTATCCAATCTTGCATACCATGCTTTAAGGGCTTGCTTGAGTCCATACAGTTCTTTCTTCAACTGACATACCATATCTTCCTTATCATTCAACTGAAATCCATCAAATTTCTCAACATACACTTCTTCTTCCAATTCACCATTCAAAAAAGTTGATTTGACATCCATCTCATAAACTTTGTAGTTCTTGTGAGCAGCATATGCAAGCAATAATCTTACAACTTCAATTCTAAGAACAGGGGCAAAGGTCTCTTCAAAATCAATTCCTTCCATCTGTGAATATCCTTTACATACCAGTATTGCTTTGTTTCTAACCACTTCACCTTGCTCATTTAGTTTTTTTCTAAGGACCCATTTAGTTCCAATGACATTCTTATCCTTAGGTTTGGGAGCAAGAATCCATGTATCATTATTTTCAATCTGTTTTAACTCTTCTTTCATTGCTTCAACCCAATGCTCATCTTTACATGCTTCATTCACACTATTAGGCTTAGTCTTTGAAATCAAGCAATATTCTTTTGCAATCTTTCTCCTAGTTTGGACACCTTTGTTCTTATCACCTATAATCTGATCTTCTAAATGATTCAGCCTTACATACCTCAAAGTCTTCTTAGGATTTTCTTCAACTTCAAGCTCTTGTGATCTCTCTTCTGCTCTTTCACCAGTTTCTTCTTCTTCTTCATTCTCTTGATTCACCAGATTTATTTGTACTTGATTTGTAGTTTGATCTTGCTTTCGGGTATGTGCAAGATCATGATGGGCCAAAAAGTGGCAATATGATGGGTATGTGGCTAACGACTTTTTATTTATCCAAAATTGATGAAACAAAAAGGGTTTTTAGAGGATATTCTCAGCTTCTCACCAATATAAATTATGCTTTACTTTGAATTCAATAAGTAATTATTATTCATTTTCTATTCAAATTATGACTAAAGTCCTGATTGAAAAACATCTATAGCTTTAAAACAGTATCACATTTTTTGAATTCAAAACAAGTGTCACATTCTATGCTTCACATACTATAGGATTAAAAAAAGAAAAATTGAATTTCATGAAGTTTTGACCAAGTTGAGGTGGTCAGACATACAATTTTTTTATATTTTTTAAAAGTTGTAATAAAAAATTCATAATTAATTATTTACTTGGAAAAATTTACAAAAATATGCATCACATCGGGACATGAGTCCTCTACTTATATCTAAAATATTATAAGAAAATATTATCATTTTATTGTTGTTAGGGTGGTCAGACAGACACCTACTTCTTATTTTTTCCCTAAAATTTAAGTACTACTGCATTGAAATTTAAAATTTTTAGCAAATAGATTTTTTTTTTAAACAAACCTAGTATAGTTTAGAAACTACATTCAATTTTCTATAGACTCTATTCTTACATATTTTTGAAATAATATAGATAACTTATTCAAATTTTTACGTCAAGTTTCCTAACTCTGATTTTTCTAATTTTTTTGCCACTTAAGGGCCTATTTTTTCCATGATGATCCTGTACATACCCTTTCCTTGGTTTGTATTGTAATTCTGGTCTTCAGAATCATATCCATAGGTTCTGGATGGTGTACCTAAGTCTTCATCGACCTTGTCATTTGCACTATCAACCATTTTCTTCAATATTTTATTGTAGCACTGGTAGGCCTTGCTTTTAGTAGAATAACCCAGAAAGATACCTTCATCACTCCTAGCATCAAACTTTCCTATGTCTTCATGTCTCTTAATATAACATCTTCTTTTAAATATCTTGAAGTATTTAACAATAGGATTTTGACCAGTCCATAGCTCAAAAGGGGTCTTACCAGTATCACCTTTGATTTGTACCCAGTTTACTGTGTACACAACAGTACTCACAGCTTTTCTCCAACAGATATGAGGAACATTTCCTTCCAACATCATTGTTCTAGCAGCATCTTCAATTGTTTTGTTCTTCCTTTCCACAACTCCATTTTGCTGAGGGGTCTGTGGTGTAGATAATTGTCTCTTTATTCTATGTTCTTCAAAAAAAGAATTAAATTCACCAAAAGTGAATTCACCACCTCTATCTATCTTAGACATGTAATCTTCAAACTTGACTCTGTCTCAACCATAGCTTTAAAGATCTTGAACTTTTCCAGTGTTTCAGATTTCTCCCTTAAGAAAGTAACCCAGACCATTCTAGAATAATCATCAATGAGTAACATGAAATACCTGTAACCTTGTAAAATTTTGACCTTAGAGGGATGACATAGATCAGTATGCACAAGCTCTAACAATTTGTTTGAACAATTCTTTTTACTGTAAAATGAAATTTTGATTTGCTTTCCCAACTAACATTCCTTGCATATTGCATTAGTAGGTTTCACCAACTTAGATAGATCTCTCACAGCCTTAGTGTAACTTATCTTGACAATATTATCAAAGTTAACATGACACATTCTCCTATGCCACAACCAACTTTCATCAACTTGAGCAATTAAACAACTTTTACTAGCAGCACTCAAGTTAAAGACATTACCTTTTGTTTTTGTACCTGATGCAATATTCTACACTTTCCATCCTTGAAATGAAGATTGTATTTGTATCTAAGGGTTATTTTTAAGTTTAGTTTATCAAATGAATTGAAATCATAAACCCAAAGAAATAATGAAGTGCAAAGGAAAAATAAACAAAAACACATAAAATAAAAAATCTCACCCAATGTTTTCATTCTCCATTGCTAATCTCCATTACACCTTCTAACTTGCTGATTTGTGTTGCCCTCAAATCGAACATGTGAGCAATCCTTGACGAGGTCCTACACAAGCTTTGAAGGATTTTCTTCTAAAATGCCTATGCCTATGACAATATGATTGAAATGCCTATGCCTAAAATATACCAAGACTAAATGGAATAAGGTAAATAAATGCAACAATCTCTATGAAATATCTAAGTATGTCAGTGCGTAATCTAAAAATGAGAAAAAAAATAGCATTTTATCAAAAATGCCATTTTGAATGGACGAACAAGATTGACTTCTGATAGAGACCTAAAATCAGAGGCCCATATTAAATTTGATAATCCCTAATTAGGGTTAGGGAAAAATCATTAAGCAAGTGGTTGAGATTTCATCTGAGAGAATCGAATCGGCGGTGGAGAATAAATGAGATAATTAATTAGAAAATAAAGATTTTTGAAAATCAATAAGATAAGAGTTGAACTGAAGATCAGATTTGGAAAATCAAGAATCTGCTCGATTACTTGATTTTTAGAAGATTAGTTACCATTTTGAATTAAATTAATTCAGAATATGGATTTTGTGAAATAATAAATAATCAATTTTCAGATTATTTACCAAAATGGACTGTCAGTTAAGAATGTGATGACATTTTAAATAATTTCATTTATTTAAAATGAGAGGAATATTAATTTTGACAATTAAATAATTAAAGATAATTATTTAATTTAGAAGATAAGATTAATAATTAAATAAATTAATCAATTCTTTTAATTATGACAATTAGTGACCTATTAAATAAATAAATAAAACTTATTTATTTAATAATCAAGAAGAAATGAGTGAAGAGGGGTGATTAAATAAATTAAGAAATTTATTTAATTAAGGGAAGACTTAGACAATTAATGATGTATTTAATAAATAAATAAAATTTATTTATTTAATAATCATGAAGAATAAAAGGACATGAATTAATTAAATAATTATGAATTATTTAATCAATAGTCGAATGTGGACCAAAGACATAATTAAATTTTATAATTATGCTAGGACGAAAGTGGTAAAAATAGAGCTTGCAGGCCTAGGTCATTTTTAAGTGTCTACATTTTTCCCCTCTTTGTCAAAATGTAGCATGTCGCATTGTGACAAAGAAAACAAGTCAAAGACATGCCCCAGTGAAAGTACAGAGTATCAATACCCCCTTGGGAAAAATTTCAAATTTTGGGTCAGTGGCAGAAAAATTTGGAAAGGGTCCCGATAAGTCAATTTGATGACTAGAAAAATAATGGCGTAGACGATTTCAGATTCTGACATGTTTAAGGCAGCCAACGGGGTGGTCAAAGCTGGTTAAATGAGCCTCCAGTAATAACCTAGTTGACAAATTCCATTTTGACTTTATAAATAGGTTGACAAAGGGGTAAAAGTCAATTCATTCTTACTATTTACATTGCAAATTTTGAGAGCTCAGAGCGAAAAGGAGTGCATCGAGGATGGTGATTCTAGTAACAGATCATCGCAGCAAGATCGTGCGAACTTTCAGGCGACTAGAGGGCTTAGAGCTAGTGGTATGTACCCCTATCGTTCTTTTGTAATTTTTTCGTTTTGCTTGCCAAAAGTAGGTTTCTAGGACGAACAACAAATGCGTCTCGACTCATATGCATTTGCGTAAGCCGCATTTGACTTCACGTTCGATGCATTTAATGCGTCGCGATGCAAGTGCAATGGTAAATTAGGGGAGACCGAGGTTTTGCGCTGCATTTGACTTTTTGAGTTGCATTTGAAGGCTAGAATGTTGCATTCGTTAGTTTGTGACGCAATTGCCTGCTTAAGCAACACATTTGAGTTTCTGTGATGCAAGTGTCAAATTTCGTGACACAATTGATCTGATGCGATTCATTTGAGCAACCAAGCGACGCAATTGCCATGTTGTGATACATTTGAAGTACAAAACGATGCATTCAAGTTTTTGCGACGCAATTGCAGTCAACGCGATGCATTTGACTTTTGCTTTGACAAGGGATGATTTTGATGCTCTCTAAATATGAAATGGTTTGTGATGATGCTAACAATTTCCTAGAAGGTACTCACACATTGCTTAGCTTTTTGCAAAGATAGCTTGCCCTAATTTACACTCGAGAGAGTAGACTGACGACATTCCAGTTTGCTGATCAGCTGAGCCCATGAGAGCGGCGACGATTGATGGCCCTGGGTTTGTACTGTGTCACCTATATGCCCACCATTCGAGCAAATAGGGGACTGTTGACTGTGCTATGCGAGCATTGGCATTCGGAGACCCATTCCTTCCACTTGCTAACGGGTGAGGCGACCGTTACTCTGGAGGACGTCTACTGCATTTTATGACTGCCGATCTGAGGAGAGCAGATCATTTATGACCCTCGCCATGGCGAGAAATTTTTTTGGGCATATTACTGAGATGAGGGTGCAAGACTCGGCATCCAGGAATACGAGATCCGATGGGAGTTCATGGTGGAGCACTATGCTCTTTTTGATACTTTCTTGGTGACACTTATTTGCGGGATACTGATTCCTAACTGTTGCGGACACAAATTCCCTATTAGCTAGGGAGACGTCTTGGTTGGGATGAGACGCGATAGGACTGTTTATGCCTAGGGCATGTGTTCATTGGGCACATTCTACCACCAGCTGTACGAGGTCGTGTACCAGAGGGTAGAGAGTATCTCCTGTGAGACCACCCTGATGATGATTTGCGCTTGGGAGAACATAGCCATATTTTTTCAGCTGATTCAGAGACCACAGTTGGCCAAGGGGATGCCCTACACCTATTATTATGTCGGTGCTTTACAGTAGACCCGGATGGGTGAGACAGGTTGGTGGCAGCATTAGATTGACACGATGGTGTCCTTTATCTAGTGACCATACAAAGACTGCGAGTAGTGGGATGATGAGGTGGACCATCTGAGCCTATGCCGACAGTATCAATATTTGATTAGCAGGACTGTGTAGAGTTAGTTGATCATCGAGATGTATTTGCCGCAGTGTGTCCTTAGGCAGTTCATAGAGTAGCAGGGTGTACCTGCAGGGACAACTGAGTACACGCGGTCTTCCAGAGAGTATGCTTGGGGGCCAACCATATCAGTAGCCTTTGTAGAGCAGCAAATTAATGGGCTAGGAGCCTAGCCGTGGGGATGGAGAGGTGGGATTGCAGATCCCATGACCACAACGGATTACGACCTATGGTGGCAGGAACATAGACCAGTGCCCTTGATAGATCCTGATGGGCCAACACCTATGGACAGACGGTCAGTGATACCTCATGTGCCAAGAGCCAGGAAAGGAGGTAGGGATGGTGATAGGGGCAGAGGCCGGGGGTGATCCCACAATAGTGGTTTACAATTTTTGGCCAAACTAGACACTGAAATATTTTTTTGTATCTAAATCTTCACTTTCGAACACCTATAGTGACTAAACTGTGAGGAATTTGAAGATGATGCAAAATAGAGTTTTATGAAATTTTGTCTATAAATTCTAAATATATTTTTTTCAAATTTATTTGAATCAGATTGCACTTCTTTTTCCATCTCCCTCGAAAACTAATTTTTTTTCAGAAAATAACATTTTTAAAAAAGTGACGCTCACCGTATAAAGCATAAATTTTTTTCCATGAAGGATAAAATTATAATTCTTTTGAATTTAGATTCATAACTCTAATATCTAGTGCTTCCACCTAGTTAGATAGTTTGTTATTGAATATTTTTTCTTTAATCAAGTTTCAAAGTCAAACCAATTATAATTCAGACATAGTGCGACTGTATAACATGTAACTTTTTTGTATGTATCAAAATTCAATTTTTTTCTCTTTGTTGGATCAAGGACTTCAATATCTGGTGTACTCATATTTTTAAATTTTTTTTTGATAATTTGCTATTTTTCCACATGTGAAGAACAAAGAGCTTGATTTTTGGTGAAAAACCTACATTCACGAGAAATGAAAAATAAATATAATAATAAAATAAAATTTTATTTAAAATTATACTTTTTGGGAAGCTTATAATAAGGACTACATACTTACAAAAAATTAAATTAAATGAATTCATTTGATCCCCCAAAAGGTAAATCAAAAGTGGGTTTTTATCAGCATTTTGATAGGTGTAAAGGAGACTTCGTTATAGGTATGGTTTAAAACTAGCAGGGTTCTATCCAAGGGGGTTTGATTTAAGGTAGTTTGATCAAACCCTCTTCAATTGGAATGCTTTAAATGGAAATTTTTAAGGCTTAAATAATTATATTTTCTAAAAATATGTGATATAAGAAAAAAATTGTTCCTCCTAGAAACTGTAAACCAACTTTATGGGATCACCCCTGGGGGTAGGGATGGAGGCAAGGACAGAGGTAGGGGGAAAGATGGAGGCCAGGATGGAGGCAGGGATGGGGGAAGAGATGGAGGCCGGGGTGGAGATGATGGAGATGACGGAGATGATGGAGGAGACAGCCGTAGACGAAGGAGAGATGGCTAGAGACAGGGTCGGTGGGTGCACCCGCATGTGGCGAGGGTAGCACTAGATGCTATCCCAGAGGTGGCCGAGGAGGGAGAGAGAGAGGAGGATGTGGCCAAGGTGGAGGTGGAGGAGGAGAGACAGGACAAGCATGTGGGGGTGGAGGGATAGGAGGAGGATGTAGCAGAGGAGGGGAGATAGGAGTAGGAGCGGCCGAGGCAGGAGGAGGAGGGCAGACAGGAGGAGGATGTTGACGTGCATGTGCCTCTGGATGAGGGAGTTGATGGAGAGGATGCGACAAAGGATGATGATGATGATGATGATGATGATGCCATAGACGAGGTCGAGAGACTGTTGCGATACAGGATGGTGGAGGGAGAGGAGGAGATACCATCCACCTCAGCGCTACCCCATGATGCCACAACATATCAGAGGGTGGAAAACCTTTAGAGGAGATTAGATGAGAGTGCAACATAGGTATGAGCACTACAGTTAGAGCTAGAGGTGGCTCGGGTAGAGCAGGATTAGGTAGTGATCTGCCAGTAGGACTCAACTCAGTGGTGTCTCGAGTTTGGAGCATTATGCACAGGGCCTTCTGGGGATATGGCTCATGAGCTAGCCAGGGTGAGCACGAGGTTGGGTTAGTACAAGACATTATATGAGTAGGCAGTGCCTCTTAAGTGACAAGATCCTAGATTGTTGCAGTCACAGATGAGGAGAGGAAGTGGCCACCAATCAGGGAGTGGGAGCAACAACAGGAGCCACACGAGTGTAGGAGGGTCTACCTCGTCAAGGCACACATCAGGGCATAGGTCCCAACACTCTCACAGGCATGCCTCGAGTCATCAATCAAGCCACAGTCACGAGTCTACTGGTTCAGTGCAGAGGTCAGTACATAGGCAGTCTCTAGTGGCAGATCCTTCTACCTCTCAGAGTTAGGCCGCAGTGATATCATAGGTGTCTATGACCATGGAGCTAATGTCATCAGTGTCAGTTCCATTGGTTGCACAGGCAGAGGCTGCTACAGGTCCGCCCATCATTTCAGTGCTAGTCATAGAGCTCTAGCCGCCACACTCTTTGCCACAAGGGGATGATGAGAGTCTACCCTAGGGGCATGTTTGTTGTTATGACACATTATGTATAGACTATTGAGCCTGTGAGCTCCATTTTTGGGATATCTCTTGACTTTATCCTATGACATTGTACATTTTTGAGATGATATTATATGATGATACAGTTTTGATGTGGCCTACATTAGTGTTATGTGATGTTCTTTGATTTATGCATTATGATATATATGATGTATGATGTTGATTTATGATGGATCATGTATGTCTTGTGATGCTTACTTATGATTATGATGCCATGATGATGCAATGCTTATTTATATGTGATGATGATGATAATGATATGCATAATGTATTTATTAAATGGATGCAATGTTGATGATTATGTTAATGCAATGTTTATGATTATGTATATGATTTAATGCTATGGATGATGTATGTATGGACCTAATGCAATGTTTATATGATCATGTATGTGGTTATGTTTTTGTATGTCACAGGATATCATCATGAGATGGGTGAGAGAAGATGACTAGACTGAAGGAGATGCATGTTAGTGCCTAGACCAAATCCTTCAAAACTTTACCATAGGACTTTAATATTTATTGCTCTTAATCATCATTGGGCAGACTGTTGTAATGGCAAAAAACACCATGATATGACATAGATCAAGGTGTGCAAAGTCGTACCATTACATAAGACAAGCAGACATAGACAAGGATGATCATGACTCAAACTAAGAGTGTGATTGCCCCTGTATTTTTGTCATAATCAACCACAAGCAGAAAAAGACAAGAACAATTCATGAAACGTCATTGCTTCTCTAAATCCTGTTCCCAGGACATCCTTGAGAAACTAGTAGCATAATTGCCATAATACAAAAATAGAGCCCTTATCATGATACGTCGCTATTTTTCTAAATCCTAGAATCAGGACCTCGTTGAGAAACTAGTAATCATGCATGTCAATCGTCATAATACGTTGCTGCTTCTCTAAATCATGTTATTGGGATCTCGCTGAAAAAATAATAACATGATAAAAATCCAAAAGACAAGTGCCAAATGTTTTCCAAGTGCATCTGGATATCCATTGTTCTGATGTCAAGATGTCAGGTTTGATGATGATGAGATGGCAGAGTGTCAAATTTTTGATGATGCCCAGATGAAAAATGTCAAAAATTGCCAAATTCAGGAAGGAAACATCCTAAATAATGTTGATGTCAAGAGGATTTGATCCCTAAAAATTGAAAGGGGTCCCTCAAAATGATGAATGCCTAGGAAGGACACATCCTAAGGCATAAATGATAGAGCTTGTTCTTCAAAAGGACACATCTGAAGAATACTAATTTCAAGAGGAGTGATCCTTAGATGTCAGGAGGATCCCTCAAAATGATGATGATGCCTAGGAAGGACACATCCTAAGGCATAAACGACAGAGTTTGTTCTTCAAAAGGACACATCTGAAGAATACATATGTCAAGAGAAGTGATCCTTAGATGTCAGGAGGATCCCTCAAAATGTCGAATGACAGTGACGATGCCTAGGAAGGACACATCCTAAGGCATGAATGACATAGGTTATCTTTCATAAGGACACATCTGAAGGCTAACCAAGAGTTGATAGTTTGACAGCTTATGATGATTTGACTTGCTTTGAACGATTTTGACTTGTGTTGACCATATGTCGATCTTGTCATGATGAATAAATGATTGCCATAATTTTCTTTATGAGTTTTATCTGTTTGGGAATGATTTGCTTTGTCTTGAAGACCTTTTGACATGTGTACCAGTGTAGTGCAATGAACCCTAATGGACTGACCTAGTGCGGCCTTGGGGGCTCATCAACAGATGGCCTTGCCTACGTCATGCACTCAGAGACCTCGTAGCTCGACATGAACAATGACTTTGTATTGATGACCAAAGATTGTATCATGATTTTATTTTGACAAACCTAAAAGGACTGACCTAATGTCTTGAGGACTCGAAAATGAGTCTTGCCTACATAGAAAATGTACAGAGACAACGTAGTTTAGATAGATGATAAAGACTTGACTGATTGTCATGACAGATTTGAGAAGAGATGACTCTGTGTTTGTGTTCTTGTTGTGGTTTTCTTTAGGACATTTTTCAATTTTTGTAGGTCTTTCTTCAGGACATTTTGCGATGTTTTTGGTCTTTCTTCAGGACATTTTGCAATGTTTTTGGTCTTTTTTTAGGACTTTTTGTGATGTTTTTGGTCTTTTTTTAGGACTTTTTGCCATGTTTTTTGTCTTTTTTCAAAACTTTTTTCCATTTTCCGAAACCATGTGTGACATCCACTGCAGTTACATGATAAAAGTTTTGCCCCTAGTCAAGTCTAAGACTTAGCCAATTTTAAGAGACATGAAAGGGATGTTGCCGGTGTACCAGATGGATAGTCATCAGGACTTGATGTCAACCGTTTATTAACCATGAAGGGAAGGGTATAACGTCATGGTGATTGGCATGATAATGGCGGGAGATGCATTTCATCCTAGGCCAAGGAAGAAAAAGTGACAGTAGATGGTAGAGCAATGATTGATTATGCATGGTGCCTGTTTGCTAGGTTTTCACTGTTGGACGAATCATTTTTCTTTACTATTTTTGTCATTTTTCTTATTATTTATTATTTATTATTTATTTTTGGTGCTGCCAGGATGCCTGTTCGCCAGGATTTCATCAAGGCAATGATTTTTTTATCATTTTTTTTTTTTGTATTTTACAGTTTTCAGCTCGATCTACTGATGTTATGCGTACAACCTTCAGAGATGTAAACTATTGATAGGCTTTGTTAGTTGTTCCCAATCTTGAGTTGCCAGCTGATAGGCTCGAGAACCAAAAGAAGATACGATGATGTAAGGACCCAACCAATTTGGTTCAAACTTTCCTAGCTTTTCTCTGTCAGCTTGGTTCTTAGGGTTCTGCATGAGAACTAGGTCACCAATGTCAAACTTCCTGACCATAACCTTCTTATTGTAGCTGTGACAAAGAATGTTTTGATATGCTTGTAGATGGTTCAAGAAATTTTTCTTTCTTTCCTCTAGCATCTCCACCTCATGCAGGCGCGATTGTCTATAGTCTTTTTCATCAGTTAAACCTTTCAGGGAGACTCATAACAATGGAATTTCAACCTCAATGGGAAAGATGGCCTCAGCTCCAAAGACCAGGGCAAACGGAGTGGCTCCTATAGGTGTATGAATGCTAGTGCAGTAATCCCACAGAGTAGGGTTGAGTTATATATGCCAGTCACGGCCAGAGTCATTGATAGTCTTTTTGAGGATTTTAACAATGGTTTTATTTGATGCCTTAGCTTGACCATTTCCTTGTGGGTAATACGGAGATGAAAAATGATGTTGGATATGGAATCTCTCACATAACTCACAAATGTCTTGGTTTTTGAATGGACATTTGTTGTCAGTGATGATGGATTGTGGAAGGCGATACCGGCAAATGATGTAGTTAAGAATGAACTTGGATATTTGCTTTCTGATTATGTATGTCAGAGGGATAGCTTCGATCCACTTCATAAAATACTTAGTGGCAGTGATGATGAATTTGTGGCCATTGGATGAGGTTAGATGGATCTTACCCATGAGGTCGAGTCCCCATTGAGTGAAGGGCCAAGGAGAAGTGATCGGATGAAGTTCTTGTGCTGGAGCATGAATCAAATCACTATGAATCTAGAATTTGTGACAAGCCTTGACATATTCTATTGAATCCTTTTCAATGGTCAGCCAATAGTACCCAAGTCTCATTACTTTCTTAGCTAGAGTAGGACCACTCGAATGAGACCTGCATATACCATCATGTACTTTGCGTAAGGTTGTACGTGCTTCATTGGTGTCGACACATCTATAGAGGGTGTCATCAAAGCTACGACAGTAAAGGGTGTCACTGATGATGGCATACCTTGCAGATTTTTGGATGAAGGACTTCCTCTAGTTATTGGATAGGTTAGGTGGAAGGGTTTGAGACTTAAGGTAGTCATAAATATCCTGGTACCAGGGAGAGTTGGGACCAACAAGTTCGTAGACCATCTCTGACTCCGGAAAGTCATAGGCAAGGACCAGCAATTGCTCTATTGGGAATTCTAGCTGAGGTAGATTGCTTGGTATGTCAAGGAGAGAGCCTATGTAGCCATTGCATCCACCACTTTGTTTTGTGCTCTTGGAACTTGTTCAAAAGTTACCATATGAAAGTACATTTGGAAACTGTCAACCATCCATTTGTAGGGCATCAACTTCTCATATTTTGTGTCATAGTCATCATTAGCCTGGTTGATGATGAGTTGAGAATCCCCATAGACATGTAGTGCTCTGATTTTCCATTTTATTGCCATTCTTAGTCCTATAACTAGTGCCTCGTATTCTGCCACATTTTTTGTGCAGGGGAAGGCAATGCAAAAAGACTTAGGAATGGAGTCTCCTTGAGGGGTGATGAACAAGATTCCTGCCCCCAAGCCATGATTTGTGTGTGATCTATCAAAGTAAAGTTGACAAGGTTCCTTAGGTTCTATATGGAATATCAACTCATCCAGAAAATATGCCACTAACGGGTGATCACTTTGCAAAGGTGTGTCCACCAGCTGGTCTGCAATGACTTTTCCTTTTATTGCCTTTCTTTCTTCATATTGAATGTCATATTCACTTAGAATCATGACCCATTTTTCCAGGCATCCTGTTAATGCTGTCGGACTTAACAAATATTTGAGGGGGTCAATTTTTTCTACTAGTTGCATCTGATGGCTTAACATATAATGTCTTAGCTTCTGTGCTACAAAGACCATGGCTAGACAAGCTCATTCAATTGGTGTGTAGTTTAGTTCATACTCGACCAATGTCTGACTGATGTAATATATAGCTCTTTCTTTTTCTTCTTGGTCGTTTTGTGCTAGTAATGCCCCCAGTGCTAAATTAGTTGTCAAGATGTATAGGATCAATGGATTTCCATGAATGGGAGGCATGAGGACTAGCATTGAAAGTAGGTAATCTTTGATTTGCTAAAAGGATTCTTGACATTTATTTGTCCACACAAAGGGGATAACCTTGTGTAACAGATATTGGAATGGGTGACACTTGTCAGCCAATTGGGCTATGAAGCACCGAATAGATTGTACCCTACCTTGTAGAGTTCTAAGTTCACTGATTCCTTTGGGCGGAGGCATGTCTATGATGGCTTTGAATTTTTCTGGATCAACCTCAATGCCTCTTTGAGAAACTATGTATCCCAAGAGTTTACCCGATGTGACCGAAGAAACATTTCTTAGGATTTAGCCAGACTTTGTACTCTTCCAGTCTCTTGAAAATTGTGTCTAACACCTTTAGATGATCTTTCCTTGTTATTGATTTAGCCAATAGGTCATCTACATAATCTTCCATTATTTTATGCATCATGTCATGGAAGATTGTGGTCATAGCCCTCTAATATGTGGTGCCTGCATTTTTGAGACCGAATGGCATGACATTCAAACAGTATGTACCCCATGGGCAAGTAAATGTCATTTTGTGCTGGTCTTCAGGGGCAATATGAATTTTATTATAGCCAGAGAAACCATCCATGAGGGACAACATCTCATGTATCTTGCTGTGAGGTCAACTATGATATCAATATTCGGTAAAGGAAAATCATCTTTTGGGCATGTTTTATTTAGATCTCTAAAATCTATACAGATGCAGATCATCCCATTTGGCTTTGTTACTAGCACCAAGTTAGATATCCATTCAACATAGCCAATAGACTGTATGAATCCAGCGTCTAGAAGTTTCTTCAACTCAGCTTTGACCAATAGAGCGACTTGAGGGTGCATTTTGTGTAACTTCTGTTTGACTAGTTTGACATTAGGCAATAGTGGTAGATGGTGTAGAACCAATTCTGGGTCTAGTCCTGGCATGTCAGTATAGGACCATGCAAAGTTGATTTTACGTTCTGCAAAGAATTTATGAAATTTTGGTCTCTCTTCTTCAGTTAGTGATGCAACAAAGAGGACCATTTTGGGATCTTCTATAGTTGATATGTTATCCTCTATGGTGTCTTCTATAAGCATAGCTGATTTCTCTTGTTGTACGAGAAGAAAGTCCAGTCTTCCATCTTTGGGCACCTTAGAGAGGTTTTCACCCATAGATACGTCCTTTGTTTTTACTTTTTTGTCATCAAAAGGTGCCTTTCATTTTTCACCTAAAGACGTTTCATTTTTTATTTTAATTTTATTTTTACTTTTGTGACTGGAGGACGGAGTAGTCTCGCCAAAGTAGGCCACACAATCTAGGTCAATAGAGAATCCTACCTTGTGATCACCACTGGGTATGCCCTCATGTAATCCCATAAACTCTGCAATTGCCTCATCATAATGAAATGTATCCAGGACTGGTGGGACTTGTTGGTCCCAATCGACTAGCTGAGGATAAACTAAGGAAATACCATCGTCAGTGTTGGTGAATTGAGGGGAGGATGTAGAAAGCATGCAGATGGATTCAGTGATATTGTAGATGAGATTATCATCATCCAACTCTACATCAGACTCTATCTAATATTCCCCTTCACTAGTCTCATATTCGTTGTCAAAATAAGGGGTGAAGGACTTAGAGTCCTGGTTGTCAGTGTCATCTGGTACTTTAGATGGATTGGACTGAAGGGATTCAGATGGTGGGTCTTGTATGTCATGGGGAGAAGTAATGGGACTTTGAATATTTGGTGCCTGATCAATTTTAAATGTTTGCCAAAATCTTTGTTCAGAGGTTAGTTCCCCTGTTTCGACAAACAAATCATCGAGGCAACAGTCACTTAAGGATCGTTTTGAGCCAAATTCCCACTCTTGGGAGTTAGTTTCAGTGAGGGTTTCCTTAGTAGTCTCGACACTTTCCGAAGCATGTACTCACTCACTCGAAAGTCCAATGGTACGTTGATCATCATTGTCGGGTGATCCGAACCCTAATCCAAGATACTTTGGCATTTTGAAAGGTTCTATGGGCTCTCTTCATCCAATTTTATTTCTGCTTAGGCCACTAGTACAATCATAGCCCTTAGCTTTCATCATGTCATATCCCTTGCCATATATCTTAACTGGTAATGGGGGTAGGTCAGCCATTTCCTTATAAAGCCATCCTATAATATCAACAAGGTCCTCGTTACTCATGTCTCCCCATTTGATGAAAACCATTTTTGGTGGAACTTTGAAAACTTCTTTGGGTTCCATTCTAAAACATGGCCGACCACAGACCTTCAGAGACTTGGGTATCGTTGTGATGCTATATGCTATGTGCAGTTTGAATTCCCCACGGTCGAGGTCCTGGATCTTGATAGTGGATTCCGCCTTAGGGTTTGCGAAAGGTGGTGGTGTGGCGGAAGACGTGGATGGAGTGGATGTGGAAGATGATGTGAGTGTGGATGGGTCAACGTATTTGGATGACGAGGACCCAGGTGCTTCTCGGTTAATAGGCACTCAATTTTTGGAAATACCCCTTAGGTTTGTACAATATTGGAAAGGGTCTGGGTCTCCATATATGGTTATTTCCGTGCCGTCAAATGGAAACTTTAGGCATTAGTGATATGTGGACGAAATAGATTTTAAGGCATGAATCCATGCACAGCTAAGCAAGATGCTATACGGTAATCCAAATCTAGGACCTAGCAAGTTGTGTCCACAATGACTGGTCCCACTCTAATAGGGAGAGAGATAATGCCATGTGAAGAGCGTTCTTCATCATCATATGCTTTGATCACTATACTCTTTGTCGGGTCCACGCATGCATCAGAGAATCCTAGAGCCTTAATTAGTTTGAGGGAGCATATGTTCAATCCTACTCCACCATCTACTAAAACTCATCTAACTTTGTTCTTGTGAACAAAAGTTTCTATGTGCAATGCATCGTTGTGGTTGGTATTAGGTGATGAGTAGTCTTGATCTAAGAAGGTGACATGGTGAGGCGTAGTGAGGTATCCCACCATGGTCTCAAATTGATTGACATGAATTTCCTTGGGGAATGATGACTCTTGCAGGGTTTTATCTAGTATATCCTTATGCATAGGAGTCTTGCCCAGCTGGTCGATAAGGTTGAACTAAATTTTGGGTTGCCACTACTTTGTGGATGGGACAAGTTTTGGCTATTAGCAGATGGGCCAGGTATGGTTATTTTGGGTTGTCTAGTGGGAGGTGGACCAGCTATGGTGATCTTGCCACTTCGAGTAGCAGCATTGCATTTATGTGCTCTCTTGACCGTAATGGTATTGATGTATCCATCATTAGTTTGTATATTATTTAAAATAGGTCCACCAGAATAGTCGTACTTGGCTTTAGCAAAATTAGCTTGATTATTATTCATTTGTGGACCTGACGTGGAGACATTATTAGAACCATGGTCATGCAGTGGGTTCTTATGAATAGTATGGTCTGAATTGGAGGCAAATTGTGACCCACCTACTTCAATGATATGACTTTTGATAAGATCTTGTACTAGGTTTTTTAGTTGTCGACAGTTAGAGGTTTTATGTCCTTTTTCTCGATGGTACTCACAAAATGCATTATTGTTCCACCATGCTGGTTTGAATCGTCCTAGGTCATATGGTTTTGGCTCTTGAAGTGTGATGACCCCATTCTGGAGACATTTCTTGAGGACTTCTTTAATGGGTTCACCCAAGGAAGTGTATGTGCAACCCCTAAGAAATAATGAAGTGCAAAGGAACAATAAACAAAAACACATAAAATAGAACAATCTCACCCAATGTTTTCATTCTCCAGGCTGATCTCCATTACACCTTCTAACTTGCTAATTTTAGTTGCCCTCAGATCGAACGTGCGAGCAATCCTTGATGAGGTCCTACACAAGATTTGAAGGATTTTCTTCTAAACTTCCTATGCCTATGACAATATGATCAAAATTCCTATACCTAAAATATGCCAAGACTAAATGGAATAAGGTAAATAAATGCAACAATCTCTATGAAATATCTAAGTATGTCAGTGTGTAATCTAAAAATGAGAACAAAATAACATTTTATAGAAAATGCCACTTTGAATGGACGGACGAGATTGACTTTTGACAGAGACCTAAAATCAGAGGCCTAGATTAAATTTGATAATCCCTAATTAGGGTTAGGGAAAAATCATTAAGCGAGTGGTTGAGATTTCATCTCAGAGAATCGAATTGGCAGTGGAGAATAAATGAGATAATTAATTAGAAAATAAAGATTTTTGAAAATTAATAAGAGTTGAACTGAAGATCAGATTTGGAAAATCAAGAATCTGCCCGATTACTTCATTTTTAGAAGATTAGTTACCATTTTGAATTAAATTAATTCAAAATATGGATTTTGTGAAATAATAAATAATCAATTTTCAGATTATTTACCAAAATGGACTATCAATTAAGAATGTGATGACATTTTAAATAATTTCATTTATTTAAAATGAGAGGAATATTAATTTTGACAATTAAATAATTAAAGATAATTATTTAATTTAGAAGATAAGATTAATAATTAAATAAATTAATCAATTCATTTAATTATGACAATTAGTGACCCATTAAATAAATAAATAAAACTTATTTATTTAATAATCAGGAAGAAATGACTAAATAAGGGTGATTAAATAAATTAAGAAATTTATTTAATTAAGGGAAGACTTAGACAATTAATGACGTATTTAAGAAATAAATAAAATTTATTTATTTAATAATCATGAAGAATAAAAGGACATGAATTAATTAAATAATTATGAATTATTTAATCAATAGTCAAATGTGGACCAAAGACATAATTAAATGTCATAATTATGCTAGGACAAAAGTGGTAAAAATAGAGCTTGCAGGCCTAGGTCATTTTTAAGTGTCTACAGTATCCCTTATCAACCATTTGACCAACACTCAAAAGATTATGCTTCAAGCCTTCCACATACAAAACGTCATCAGTATTATTCTTACCATCAAGAGAAATGCATCCTCTTCCATAGATTACACCAGTTAAATTATCACCAAATCTCACAACACCACCATCATACTTTTCCAAGCTTACAAACTTAATTTTATCTCCTGGATGATGTGAACATCCACTATCAATTACCCATTCATCTTTTTCTTCAACTCGAGCAACTAGGGATTTCTCCACATTTGTACAACCAACAGATTCAATAGATATAGGATTATTTTCCTTGATATGAATAAATACCCATTCATCATCACTTATATTTCCTTTGTCAAATTCACCATCTATTAGGCCTTCATCAATAGCATAGTAACACTTCTGAAATCTAGGCTTATTATGTCCTGGTTTAGGAACTCTTTCTGGACACCTTGATGCAAAATGACCTATATTATTGCAAGAAAAACATTTAAGAGGAAATTTTCCTTCATACTTACCTTTTCCTCTTGGCACTCTTTTGACAATAAGTGCTTCCAGCTCTTCTAGCTCTCTTTCTTCTTCTTCAATCCGTCTGATTTCATTCTCATACTTGAATGTATTTCTAGATGAACTCTCACCTGAATCATATTTCTTTCTATCTCTTCTAGAAATAGTAGCCTTAAATGCATATTCAACCTTAGGAAGGGAATCACCAAATTCACTCAACTCAAAAGCAGTCAGCTTACCAACCAACGTATCTCTGGTTATGTTTTTTACAGTCTAGAGCTCTTCAATAGCACTATATTTGACTTTGTAAGAATCAAGTAGGGATCTAAGCACTTTAGAAACAATCTCAGATTTTTCTATCTTTCCACCAACACATCTAATACCACACAAAATTTCATTCACTCTTTTCATGAAAGTATTAATGTTCTCATCATCACCCATTCTCAACTTTTCATATTTCCCTTTCAAACTCTACAACTTAGCAATCTTCACATTAGCATCACCTTCATACAAGGTTTCCAACTTTTTCTAGATCTCATGAGCAATCTTCAAATCCATAACATTTGTCATCACAGAATCAGTCAAAGTACTCAACAAAGCTTCCTTAGCTCGGATATTATACTCAGCATCTCTAATCTCAACAGAAGTAGTAGGACCATTCTATGGAATAATATACATATTACTTGTAATGCTCCAGTAGGGTTCACCAATGCATCTCAGATGGCACTCCATTTGAGTCTTCCACAAAGAGTAATTTTTTCCATCAAATCTTAGACTATCCTTATTGTAACTTGCTATCTTAGATCACCTTAAGTTGTTAAACTTCTTCCAAGGAACCTGCTCTGATACTAATTGTTGGAAATATAAGGGCATACAACTGAGAGGGCGGGTGAATCAGTTTTCCCAAAAATTCAAAACTTATTCAACTTATTAACCTTATTCTTAGATTTGATAATTAACCATGAAAACATAAATTATCAACACCTCAGAAACACACATAACAATTTTTTTTTTTACGTGGAAACCCTATTAGGGGAAAAACCACGGTGGAGGTCAATCCACAAGATTATACCTTGTTAAAAATATAATGAAAATGAAATATGGGGAATGGACATGCATCCAGGCACACTTCCCAGAGCTCACTACTCAATTACAAAGGAAGACACACTTTCCTACAAAGAGATTCAGATTACAACCATCCAGATTTTGAACTGAGAAAATAGCATATGCCAATGCCTAATTACAGTTCTGGTTAAGCACATAAACAATTCTTCACTCTTCTACTCACTTCTTCACACTCTGCTCTACCTTTGAATGAAATTCTCTCATACACACATATAAACATACTCTTGCATAAAATCACACACTCTTCCTCCCTTCCACACACTTAATTCGAATAAACAATCACTCTTATATATCCGCAACAATAAATTTAATCTCTTCATGTTAGGCTCAATAAAAATAATGCAATGAATATAACTATCAGCCCAAAACATTCAATATTATTAATGCGAATCAACCAAGGTTGGCGACAGCTTAGTGAGGACCTAAAACAACATCTCCAACACAAAGAAATTTCAATTCATTTCTCCTCAAAGATCCACAACATGCTTCAACACCTTGTCGACCAAGAACAAGAAAAACATGTACATGCAAGATAAAATCACCAACCATGAGCACAATGATCAATGCAAACATGCAAAAAAGATAGAGCATGATCTAGAAGCATCCACAAACACCGTGAACCAACAAAGAAGCATCCGCGACAACTGAAATAATTGAAATAACCTCATCTTCAATCAGGAACACTAACTGAAGAAACATAAAAACTGTCAAAATGAAAATCTTCATAACTCAATCAAATCTTCATGTGGATATACTTAGCAACAAACCATTTAGTCCACAACCTCTTATCATCAATGTAAAAAAATTACCGACATACTGAACTTCAATTTACCACTGACAACCTGCAACTCATTGCTTTACAATTTTCTCAATATCCTCAAGATATACAACTTCAAATTCACTAATGCTAATAATGTTGACATCAATGAGAACCACATATCAACAACACAACCATAACATCCAACACTCCCCTTTACCCTTAACCCTTAAACCCTCCACCCTTAAAACCTCTACCCTTAACCCTTAACCCTCTCTCTCTCTCCCTATCTCAAGTCTCTCTATCTCTCTCATTCATTCCTCTATCTCTGTCCCAAGTCTTTCCCTCCTACCCCCTCTCCCTCTCTTAGGTCTCTCTCTTTCTCTCACTCCCTCTATATTTCTCCCTTTACCCTTAACCCTAAACCCTAAACCCTTAAACCCTCTACCCTTTACCATTAACCATATACCCTCTATCTCTCTCCCACTCCCTCTCTATCTCTCTCAATTCTCTCCCTCATACCCCCTCTCCCTCTCTTAGGTCTCTCTCTCTCAGTCACTTCCTCTATCTCCCCCCCCTCTACCCTTAACCCTTAAAACCTAAACCTTTAAACCCTCTACCCTCTCTCTCTCTCTCTCTCTCTCTCTCTCTCTCCTCTCTCTCTCTCCTCTCCTCCTCTCTCTCTCTCTCCCTCTCTCGGTCTCTCTCTCTCCTCACTTCACTCTATCTCTCTCCCCTATACCCTTAACCCTAAACCCATATATCCCTCTACCCTCTACCATCAACCCTATACTCTCTCTCTCCCACTCCCTCTCTCTCTCTCTCAAGTCTCTCATTCAATCACTCACTCCATCTATCTCTCTCCCCTCTACCCTTAACCATAAATGCTAAACCCTTAACCCTTAACCCTTAAACCATAAACCCTTACACCCTCTACCCTCTATCTCCCTCCTACCCCTTCTCCCTCTCTTAGGTCTCTCTCTCTTAGTCACTCCCACCATCTATCTCCTCTCTA
>VDFB02105785.1:99200450-99288927 GCA_007258455.2 Sequoia sempervirens | reverse complement strand
AGTAAGTGAAGCCTGTAAGGATGAACATTGGAAGGAAGCAATGAAAGAATTTTTTTTGTAGATTGAAAAGAATCAAACATGGGAACTAGTCCCAAGACTGGTAGATAAAAACATTATTAGATCAAAATGGGTTTCCAGAAATAAGTTGAATGAGAATGGAGAGTTTTCAAAAATAAAGTGAGGATTGTGTGTAAAGGCTATTCAAAAGTGTAAAGCATAGATTTTTAGAAGACCTTTTCCCCAGTAGTGAGAATGGAAGCTATAAGGATGTTCTTGGAATTGGCTGCTTATAAATATTTCAACGTCTATCAGATGGATGTTAAGTAAACTTTTCTAAATGGTGAGATGGAAGAATTTTACATGGAACAACTGGAATGATTTCAGTTAACAGATCAACCGAATATGGTGTGTAGGTTGAAGAAAGATTTATATGGACTAAAGCAAGATTGTAGAGCTTGGTATTCAAGGTTAGACATGTTGATATTTGTCATTGATGTCATTGATCAGTCTAGTATTCTTACCTCTGACTTATCCCTTGTTCCAACAGTGGTGTTACTGGCTTATGTTTTCGTCTATGCAATGGTGTACCACAGTTTTTAGGTCCGGCCCTATTTCGGTATAGTGTGGGATATCTTTTTGCATCTATGCTGACAACTCCAACATCTTGTGTAATGTGTTCTATCTCTTATGCAAGCCGACTATGTGGATATGCAGATCCGATATATATATATATATATGAAGCATCATAAAATAAAAATATAACATATATGATATATGATGTATGATAGTGATCTATTGATGTGTAGTGCAAACTGATATATGTGCTATAGTAGTATGGTGTAGTGTTTTGAAGATCTTTGTGCTTCAGCAAGAATTGTATTCATGACTTTACAAATGCAATTATAGCAGTTGAATTTTGTAACATATACTTTGGTTGTAAGTTGTCTCTCAGCTGTAATAGTTGGATTTTATATCTTGGGTAGTGAGCCACCCTGTATTTTGTAACCAGTTACTTAATACTTGAGAGTTAACCCTCTCCACAGTTTTTCCAATCTTGGGTTTCCCCGATAAAAATCTCTATGTTATGTGGTGTTGTGTTATATTGGTTATTGTTCAGTAATTTTAATTATGTTATGTGGGAAGCTATTTAAAAGTTCTAATATTTTTAGAGGAATACTGATTCACCCCTTCCCTCTTAGTATTCTAGATGTTCAACAATTGGTACTAGAGATAGATCCTTTAGAAGAGTCTAACAACTCAAAGGAGATCTGAAAGGTTGAACATATGGTACCTAGATCTACCACAGATTAGAAAGAACTCATGTCTATCTTTGAAGATCCTTAAGCTATTGAAGATGAAAATAATGCACTCTCAAAAAATCTTCAAATGGAAAATGACTACATCAATAAGATGAAAGATTAGATCTGGAAATTCAAGCTAAGGCATAAGGAGGTTAGTAATGAACTCAAATTAGCAAATATTAGTATCTTTTATTTGAAAGCTAAGTGTGAAGAAGATGAAAAGACCAAGGAACATCTAAATAATGTAATCAAGGAAAAATCTGATGAATGCAAGAAGTTAGAACAAGAATTTGCTTCTCTCAAATCAGATCTAGAAGAATTAAAGAAGTAAGAGGTCAAATATAAAGCAAGTTTGGAAAAGCTTTATGAAATATTAACAGCTCAAAGATCACCAAAAAACAAGAAAGGCTTAGGCTATGAAATTGGTGAATGCTCGCACAATAAACCTGATAAAAAGAAAGAACCTGATCCAGTAAAAGAATCTAAAACCAAATCTGGCAAAGAAGGTAAAGTTTAGTCTTCGGTAAAGCAACAGGTAAGTAGGAAACCCTTCTCTTTTAATGGTCATTGTTTTAATTGTAATAAATTAGGTCATAAATTATTAAATTGTAGTAGTATGAATCAAAACAATAGATCTTACTCTGATAGATGTTATACTTGCAATGGTTATGGTCACAATGCTAATCAATATAGGAAACCAAATAGAATCAATTATTTTAGTGGTTATTATTATACATGTTATGCATATGGACATAAGGCTAACCAATGCAGGTCAAGACAAGAGAAGAAAACAAACATGTGTTATAATTGCAATAAAATTGGACACATTTCAAGATTTTTCAAAACTGATGTGGTCAAGACAACAAAACCAATGAAGAAAATCGATAAGGAAGAAGTTAAGACCAAAATGAATAAGATATGGAGAAAGAAAGAAGATAATGGATCCAACTCCGGTGCAAACATTTGCTTTGATAATTAGCCGCTCTCTAGCTATTGCCTGAGGGAAGAAAGTTCAAGGATCACCTCTTCCTCCTTCATGAGTAAAAAGAGATTGCAAGCATATATGGTCTACTCAGTTAAGGAGTCTCTGGTAGATAGGAACTGTGAACAAGCAACTTGTAGACATCCGATAAAATCACATTCATTCAATGAATAGGGAATTGCGAAAGAAGTTATGGTGCACTTAATGAAAAAAGGTGCATTTATTATGAAATTAGCATAAAAGTAAAATTTACAAGTCATGTTTTATCACTCAAGCAAAAAGGTCACATGGAGCTAAGGAGAAGAAAGAAGTCGACTTGCACGCTATGGTTTGTGAATCTACAAGAGGTATTTTTCTCGAGTTTTTCTATTTCTCTGCACTTACAGTTATGGTTACTCCCTCTTTGATCAATGTGGCATCTCAGCCTCATCTTGAATTCAAGAAGTAATTGGATATATCAATTGAAAATGATATGGCTAGTTGTTTATCAAAAATACCACATGGAGTCAATCCTTCAAAATATGTTAGGGCTTACATACATTCGATGCTCAAAGAATTCAATCACAACAAGTTACTTGATTTGTGGATAAATGAGATCACTAGTGATGACTTGAATGTCAAACCTGAATACAAGGTTTTGGTTGAAAAAAAAACATGTCTGGAATGATTTCCCATGCTTCTATTTTGATGATAAATGGGTAAAACTAGCTATGAACAGGTTCCATGACACATTCCTATGGTTATATGAAGCTCATCTGATCAACAAAGAATTAATGAGGGTTTTTACTAGGTTAAATAACACTAGAATTCTTCTAACACCAAAGGTAGTCAAGAAAAAGGAAGTTGAAAACCTAACTCAATTTTTTTTTCATGGAAGGTCTTTAGCGATTCATATAGTTACAAATATAGCTGTGAGGTATGCTGCCTAGGTCATTGGAAATAAAATATATTACACCAATAGAGATAACTCCATCTCAGCTACTGTTGTCTACACTACATATGATATGGTGGTAAATGGAGTGGACTATGACTTATGTGAGCTCATAAGAGAGCAATTCCTTTAGAATTTGAATCAGTGCAAATGAAGTAAGAGGAAAGTCGCATTCCAGTTTGGAACCCTTGCACTCTGCTTGCTATTCTACTTCATGTGTGAAATGTCAAGTCTTGGTCCAATAGTGTGGTCGTCTGAGAAACTAGTTGCTCACCAAATTGTTGAGCGAATGAGGAGGTATATTGATACTACTACACAAGAAATGGACTTTACTTCATTTTTCTCATTATTTCAATATAAGATGCACAACCAAGATAGGATCCCTAAATTTGTAGTCACCAAATATAAGGATGATATCACATTCATAGTCACAATTAAAAAATGTGTAATGGAAGCTATTGTACTAAGAACTCAATGCATACCCGAATTGGGGTATGAAGTATTAGAAGAATATGTAGAATGTCTTGCAAAATTTTTGTTAGAGAATCCAGTAGACACCTCTCAGAAGAGGTTTGGCACAACAAAAGAAAAGTTTAAAGAAATCCAAAAAGAGTGGATTTTGAAGGAAATCAATAAGAAAGTATAGAAGACTCTAAAAGTGATTAAGGAAGAAGGAGGTATGATAGAGGAAGGACTTGAAGCACTCATAATAATTACTCAGAGTACAACTGGAAGCTCATCCAGTACCTCCGCAAAAGTAGTTGAACCTTTGGTAGAAATGGAGAGTTTTTCTGGTAAGAGGAAGAAAGAAGGAAAAAGAAGCGAAAGCCACTGAGGCTAATCCTACTCCTGTAGAATCTAAAATAGAATTAGACCTTGACAAGTACCAAATTAAGGTCTGGGAGAAGAAATCCAAAAAGGTAACTCATGATCTTCCTAATGTAGATACCTTATTTGAACTAATTGTAGATGGAAACCCTAAAGAGGTTGGCAATTTGTACAACTTTGCTACTTCCAAAGGAAAAGAAAACATAACACAAGAATTTGTTATGTACTATTCAAGATTAGATGGAAATATAACTTCAAAGAGGATATTCTTGGTAGTCTCTGGGTTGGTCTAAATACAATCCGAGCAAATGCTCAGAAAATAGATAAGGACATTGTTAATGAAGCTATTTCCATTGTTTCTAAACTTGTAAAAGAGGATGAATTAGCAATTTTTAAGGAAATCAGTCAGTTAGGTTTGGGAACAAAGAAAAGGGAACATACCCTTATGGAGAACAAAGAATCTGTAGAGAAATTAAAAGTAGAAATCATTTTCAAGCTTACAAACATGGCAAGAAATCTTGGGATGTTGACTGGTGATGGCTCTGCTCCATCATTTTCTACCCCCACATGCTCTCATGAGGAATTGGATATTGAAAATGTTGCAAATTATATTGTACTAGAATACATTGATGTAGGAGTATACAGTCTAGATATGAATCCTCCAGAAATTGAACACACTCATTCTCCAAATAAAGATTCTGCTCTGGTGAATGCAAATGAAGAACAAGAAAAATAAGTTGAAAAAGAAGAAGAGAGAATTGGAAAGGAAACTAGAAGAAAAGGAGAAGAGATACAGTAAAGGAAGTTAATACCAGAAACCAGGAAGAAAACATAGAGCAAGAAAAAGGTGAAGGTAGCAAGGATAGTTGAGAAAAGAAGAAATTGCTAACAACTCCACCGATACTTGTTCTGATGACACTTTGAAGAAATTAATTGCTTCACCACTTATGATCCGGCCCATCATCTCTTGCAAGTTAATTCTTAAATTTGAGAAGATTAATCCATTTCAACAATTTCAAATTGATGAATCCATTCAGGCCTCAACCAAAATTAATATGTTTAAGGAATTAGAAGAAAAAGATAATTTGATTGAAGAGACTAGTGATGCTCTCAAAAGTATTATTCTAGAATGTAATATAGATAAGTCTAGAAGAAATATAGATAAATGTTGAACACTCATCAATGTTGTGAAGGACTTCTTTGCCTATATGAATGAAAAACACCATAGGAAAAAGGAAGTTGAAGGGAATAAGCTCTTGAAGGAATTAAAAGATCAATGTGAAAATTCCTTCTCCAATCTTCATCAGCTAATCAAGCAAGGTCAAGACCTTCTTGAAGAAGGAAATTCTTTGTATTTGTGCAACTTGTAGTGGTGGGATGCCACAACCAATATCAGAAAAGAGCTTGAATTAATTGAGTCAATGATTAGGTAGGCATACCATTCTTTCAAGTTATCTAAAGACTTGTCCAGATCTGGGAGATCCTTAATCGAGGAACTGCACAAAAAGTAATTTGAATTGCAACAACAACGAGACATCATTCTACCCTTAGGCAATCTTTGGGAGATGTGTACATAATTTTTTTTACTAATGAATCATGCACTCCTGAAGGAAAAACTACCCTCTCTAATTCTTGCTCCATTGAAGATGGATAATCTCTACTTACATCCATTCAAGTTCATGCACAGATTGTAATCGAAGAAATTTTAGAGTGGAATGATAATAAGGGTAAGTGAGTCACCAATCTTCATAAAATCAAGCAATCTTTCTTTGATGGTGCATTAGGCACATTGTAAATGTGTTTCACCCTATACGCCTTGTTTATTTATGTCAAAGGGGGAGAAAACTTAAAGAAAAAGAAAATATTTTGAGAAACAGATATAGTCATCATAAGGGGAGTTCTCGAGTTTATCTTTTGAGGTTTTAGAATTCTAGAATTTTTTTTGCCATCAATGACAAAGTGGAATATTCTTGATATTTTTCATTCATGTCATTGATCATTCTGGTATTCTTACCTCTAGCTTATCCCTTGTTCTGACAGTGGTGTTACCGGCTTACGTTTTAGTCTATGCAATGTTGAACCGCAGTTTTTGGGTCTGGCCCTATTTTAGTATAGCATGGGATATATTTTTGCATCTATGCTAACAGATCTCCAACATCTTGTGTAATGTTTTCTATCTCTAATGCAAGATGACTAAGTGGATATGAAAATATGGTATATATATGAAGCAACATAGAACAAAAATATAACATATATGATATATGATGTAAGATAGTGATCTGTTGATGTATAGTGAGAACTGATATATGTGCTATAGTAGTATGGTGTAGTGTTTTGAAGATATTTTTGCTTCAGTGAGAACTGTATTCATGCATTTGTAGATGTAATTATAGCAGTTCAATTTTGTAACATATACTCTAGTTGTAATCCGTCTCTCAGTTGTAATAGCTAGATTTTGTATCTTGGGCAGTGAGCCCACCGACAGTGAGCCAACCTAGTAGTGAGCTACCTTGTATTCTGTAACCAATTACTTAATACTTGAGAGTTAACCCTCTTTGTGGTTTTTCCCATCTCGGGTTTTGACAATAAAAATCTTGGTGTTATGTGGTGTTGTGTTATATTGGTTATTGTTCAATATTTTTAATTATGTTATGTGGAAATCTATTTAAAAGTTTTAATATTTTTAGAGGAATATTATTTCACCCCTCGCCTCTCAATATTCTAGATGTTCAACAAGACATGTAATTGATTTAGCAAGGATTTAATATAGGTACGGTAGATAGTAATTTTTACTTTAAGATTGAAAATGATAAATTCTTGATTGTAGTTGTATATGTTGATGACATTATCTTTGGAGGAAATGAAAAGATGTGTAAGATGTTTGTAGAAGAGATGAGTAAAGAATTTGAAATTTCTATGTTTCAGGAGATGAATTTCTTTCTTGGGTTGTAGATTAATCAAACAAAGAAATGAATTTTCATTTCATAGTCTAAGTATATAAAAGAGATGTTGAAGAAATTTTGGATGGATAGTTTCAAACTGGTAAGTACTCCTATGGTGACTAGTTGCAAATTGAGTAAAGATGTTGATTCACCTAAGGCTAATTAGAGTAAGTATAGATCTATGATTGGTGGATTATTGTATTTGACTGCTACTAGAATGGATATTATGTATGCAGTCTGTCTTGTGGCTAGATTTCAAGAAGATCTGAAGGAAACACATGTTGTTGCAGTTAAAAGAATATTTAGATATTTGAATGGCACTATGGATTCTAGATTTTGGTATCCTAAAGATACTGACTTTACACTTAGTGCATATACAAATGCAAATTGGGTTGGATACGTAGATGAAAAACAGAGTACAAGTGGTGGTGCATTCTTTCTTGGATGCAGATTGGTGGCATGGTTGACTAAGAAGAAAGATTTGGTCTCTTTGTCTACTACTGAAGCTGAATATATTGTTGCTACATCTTGTTGTACACAATTTTTATGGATGAAATAGACATTGAAAGATATCACATTGCTATATGATGATCAGATTTCTATCTTTTGTGATAATACAAGTGAAATTAACATTTTGAAGAATCCTGCGATGCACTCAAGGAAAAAGCATACATCTATTAGATATCATTTCTTGAGAGAGAAGGTCATGGAGAATGAAGTCAAGCTTGAGTATGTTCTGACAAAGGATCAAATTGTAGATATATTTAAAAAAAATATTCCTAAAGATACTTTTGAGTATCTATGGGAGAAGTTAGGGGTTATTTCCCATCCTTTCATAAACAAAGATGCATTTGGAGGTGCATCAATTCAGTGGATTCATGGTTCTATCTTTTTGGACTGATGTTTTGTTGGCTACCCCTCAGGGGGAGTAGGTAGTTTTCAAGTGTTGTCATTATGAGTATTCTATTTTCATGTCAAATGAAGATTCAATGAACATATATTTTTCCTTTTCCATTGATGTCAAAGGGGGAGTGAAAGCATGTGAAAGGGAGAAAAAGATAAATGAGAGTAAGCAGGTAATAAAGAAGAGCTTCTGAGGGGGTGAAACAAAAGGAAAAATCTTGAGAAGTACATTCAGATCTGGTATGGTGTCTTTGATGGGTTTTCACATCATGTGTTGCAATCAATGACAAAGGGGGAGATTGTTGCAAGAATAGCGAAAGGAATGAAGGTGTTGTCATTGATGTCAACTAGTCAACTGTTTATCTACTAGTTGTTATTGGTTGTATATGTTGAGGATATTGAGAAAATTGTATTAAAGGAAGATTGCAGGTATTTAGATGTTGCTCTGGTATATTCCCCTGTGTTCGTGCAGTTCAGATATGTTGGTCATGATTGTTGAAGGTTGTTATATCCAAATGTTTGGCTAATGGTTCATTGTGAAGTTCGAGTTGTGTTCACTAGTTGTGAACTATGGTTCTCTTTGTTTTGGTTGAAGTCTGAAAGAAGGTTGTTGGTCCAAATTTATCTTTGTTGAAGTCTTTTGACTTACAACTCAAGAGATAAGATTTTTTGATTGAATTGAAGATATTTTTGGTCTCTAGAAGTTCTGAGCTTAATTTTTCTGTGTTTTACACTAGTTTGGTCGACTATGTGTTGAGCACTATCATCAAAGTTAATGAACCATGTTTGATCTATTTTTGGGTCCCAGTGAAGCATGTGTTTGGGTCGCCCTAATTCTAATTCCACCCTAGGATGTTTAGCGCCGACCTAATTCAAATTTGATGTTGGATGACTGACATTGTATTTTTTTCAAGGTTGGAGATAGTATATATACAGGATAAGCTAGAATGAAAAATATACAAAAGAAAAGATGGAAGATAAGTGAAAGAGTAGACCCGAAATTGATGCTATTTAGAAAGTGTGTGTGAGTTGTGTGTGGGAGATCAATGCAAAGCTTAATGTTGATTTTTTGGATGCAGTGAGCATAAGGAAAACTTTACAATTCATGCAAGTTGATCAAGTAACTCTAGTGGAATCCTTTGTTGCATTAAGATTGTAGTGTCTTTGTAGTAAGTCTTCTTTGTCTTCTTTATATCTTTGTGGTAGTGATCCCTTTAGGTTGTAGCCTTGTGGACAGTGAGTCCTTATTTCAGACAATGAGCCTTATTTTAGGTAGTGATCCTTTTGTAATCAATTTTGATATTCTCTATACTGTGAGTTAATCCTCACCATGGTTTTTCCCTTATTGGGTTTTCCACGTAAATCTAGTGTTACTATGTTTATGTGTTGGATTTGAGTTTCTGCATTCATGTTTTGATGATTAATCATTTAAGCAGTTTCATGTATTAGTTCTAATGATTGAATTAAAGGTTAAAATCTGTCACAACTAATTCACCGCCCCTCTTAGTTGTCCTATTCAACAAAGGGTGGAAAATGAGTCCAAGGTCACTAAATTTGGGCCACATAACCTTAAAACACTTGAATTATGATTGGATGTTGATTTTTGTTAGGATTATCCTCAAAAGTATGCATTAAATGAGGCTTGTGGATTCAAAATAAGGCCAATTAAATTATAAAGAAGCATAATTATTTATAAAAACCCTAGAAAAGTGTGAAAGTGTGTTACAACACTTTACAACACTTTAAATAAGGCATGATTAAGGTTTATTAGGTTCTCTTAATTAATAAAGCCCCAGAAAAGTGTGAAAGTGTGTTACAACACTTCACAACACTTTAGCAAGGTACCATTTATGCTCATTAGTTCATAAGGGCTCAAGACCTAATGTGAATGTGTCAAACACATTACAACACTAAATCAAGGCACCATTAACCTTAGTTAAGAAGGAGGGCCCAAATAAGCAAGAAAAAGGGATACTTTTTCCATTGCCACATTTAGCCCCCACTTTAGTGAGAGGATGAACTTTCTTCAATCTCACACTAAAGTAGACAACCACACATCAAGAGGGGTCCAACTGTGCCAATATCGATAAGATAGGATGACAACGATCAAGAGGGGTGATCAAGCCCCCAGGATGAAGATCCCATGGAAAACCAACATACGCATAAAATAAAACACATGGAAATGATATAAGAGCCACAACAAAGCACAAGCATGCACTATCAAAGATAAAGAAACTGAAAAAAATGAAAAATAAAAGAGTGGATCAAGCTTCGACTATTTTTCCATCACAATCTGGATAAGATCTAGGCTCTTTTTCTAAAAATGCATGCTCACTCTGAGCGGATGGAACTTCAAGTTTTCCACTGGGTGAGAAGTCCAAGAAGGTGAGACACATACACACACAGTTAGTATGTACTCACACACACATGTAAATGGACAAAGGAAATTCATGCCCTCATTCAACTTCCCATCAAACCATACCAAAGTTATACCTCCTAATAACTTTGATAAGGTGCCATGCAACAATGAAATTTGAGCTACATGAGGCAAGAAAAGCTTCGTATTCTTGGAGCTCATGAACAAGCAAGATGGATCTAAGGGCATGCAAGTTGTGCTATGCAAGGTGGCCATATAACAAAAAATTTATAAATGAAAAATGTAAAGAACGTTCAAAGGAGTCTTGCTTGCTTCATGTGAGGTCTTAACTTAAGGGACATTGTGCCTAATTTCTCCAAGAGAGGACCAATCAAAGAATAAAATATTCACAACTTAGGGGATGCAATGTGTCGCATCAAGCCACTAAGAGGAATGTAATATGCTAAGAGAGATCACACTCTTGGAGGACATCACACCCAATGTCATCCACAAAGAAAAAATTGCATCAAATGAAATAAAAATACTACACCATGAACCATGAAAAAGAAAAAAAATGTAAAATAATAAGGCCAATGTATGCCCCCACTTTAATGAAATTGCTAAACACCATGTTGTGAGCAATTACTTTAAAGTAGAAAATGATAAATGCTAACAATAAATAAGACATGAGAGCTAACTTGGAAAGCCCTATGCCAAGTCATATGTTTCCAAGTAAGGCTACATCATGCAAAAGGAAAAGATAGGGGTTTCCCCCAAAATTAAAACACCAAACACATAAGGGATCTATGGATTTGGAGTCAATACGATTTTCCACAATTTTTTTTTAGAGAGCTCAGAACTATCATCACTCCCCAAATACTCATAGAACTAGAAGAATGACACAAGGAGAGTGAAAACAAAGAAAAACATTTTGGGTCAACATGGAAGATATATGAATGTCTTGATGCCTTACATCATCCCCAAAAGGAAAACACAATAAAAATGAAAAGAAAAATAAAAATATTTTGGGTCAACATGGAAGAGACATGAATGTCGATGCCTTGCATCATCCCCAAAAGGAAAACACAAAACAAAGGAAAGAGAAGAGAAAAGAAAAAATCTTTTGGTTCAACATGGAAGATACATGAATGTCTCGATGCCTTGCATCATCCTAAAAGTAAAACACAAAGAAAATGAAAAGGAAATAAAGGAAAAGATAAAACATTTTACTGACATATAGAAGAATGAAGGTAAAAATAGAGTAATGCCACAAAGAGAGAGATACATCAAACATAATAGCATGGGGGATCACAATATGTACATGCAATCACACAAAAAGAAAAAGAAATAATACAATGAAACTAGGAAGGCACGTGCAAGTCAACCTAGAGCAGGTTGTTTGCATCCCAATCATGTTCATTATATATCGAAGGTGGACAACTAGCCAAAGGGAAAATGGAAAGATCCTAACTAGGGCCATCACCGGGTTCAACACTCTTCTCAGGAGAATTGTCATTTAAGCTCATGGAAGAGGAAAATAATGTATTCAATTCATTATGCACCTTTTTGTTAATTTTAGTAATCTCTTCATCATCATCTAAGTTAATCACAATAGGAGGTCAAATGATAATGTCTAAGGAAGGGTTCATCTCTTGTTTTGGTTGCAATATAGGATCTTCTTGTTTCGGTCAAGTTTGGATTTTAATTTTCTTTGTTGTTTTCTTCATGTAATCTGCAAGCAAGGGCATGACATCTACGCCTACACTCTCTAGCACCTCTATTTATTTTAGTTCTATTTTCAAGTTGTGTTTGTGTAGGAGCGGGTTGATCAACCATAGGTTTCTTTTCTTCCCTAAGGGGAAGAATAGAAGGAACCATGGAAGGTTGGTCAACCACTTTCTCTTTGACTTTGTCAAATTGTTTTATTCTAGGAGGTGTGATGGGACTGTTTTCATTATCGCTTGGTCTTTTTTAGGAAGTAGGTGAAGTTTCTTAGGTTGGTCTTGGTTGTTTGGAATTTCTTTAGGCTCAATCATAGTTTTTTCAAGGATGGTAGGCTTGGTCGTAGGTTGAGGCATGTTTCTAGGGGATAATTTTTCTATTTTCTTTTCCTTGAGCTTTTGATAGGATTTGAAAAAGATTTTTTCTCGTGGTTTGATAGGTTCTATACGCTCGAGCCAAAAGAAATCTAAGGATAAATTTCCAAGGGAGGACAAAGGGTTAAAGCCACTATGATGGATGGTGAAAATTTCATTGTCAAAGGGAAATTTTAAGCATTTATGCACAACCAAAGGGATTACATTCATGGAGTGAAGCCATGGATAGCCTAGCTTTACATGAAATTAGTTTGACTGCAGGATGATGGAGAATGAGATATCTAATATTTTCGGTCCTATTTGTAAAGGAAGGGTGATTGATTCCATCATAGGGAAAGTGAAACCATT
Organism: Sequoia sempervirens; assembly: GCA_007258455.2. NCBI lineage: Eukaryota > Viridiplantae > Streptophyta > Pinopsida > Cupressales > Cupressaceae > Sequoia > Sequoia sempervirens. The sequence goes on along the minus strand of VDFB02105785.1, from coordinate 99,276,240 downwards.
ATGTGTCTTGATCCATGGTTTCAATTTATCATATATATCTTGATAGAGTTCATGTAGAAGTAAGAATTCCTCGGTGATCACATTCTCTCCATAGATGGGATCTATTAGTATCCCATTAGTGAGCTTGTCATAGATTTGGTAGGCTATATAAAGAGGACTTTCAAGTATATGTTTAAGTATATCTTGTGAGGAGAAAGCAATCTCAAGAGGTGTTTTAGTTTGACCTGTACGAGGAATGATGTCTATTGCTCCTACCATATAATCCATAGGATCATCATGTATTAGATGATGTTGAATTTAGAATCATTGTTATCATCATTCATATCAACATTCATCACATTGTTCTTTGTAGTTTCGCTAGCTTTGACAAATGAAATGTTATGATTGGGCATAGGGTTGGTAAAAATTTGCAAGTTTTGGTTAGGAGGGGCAATGGACTTATATCCTTGATCACTAACACCTCCAATGTCCAAAGATGACCAGAATCATTCAGGTCTTCCACTAGATGTTTAAGATGCTTACAATGTTTCGTATCATGTGCATTTTTTCGGTGAAAATGGTTTATTAGGATAAGGTTGTTTAATAGGAGGCAAGGTAATCATTTTATGTTCTAAGAGTTGTGTCATTGCATTGTGAAGGGTATCAAGTAAGGGAGTGAATTGTCTTTTTGTGTCTCCATAACTAAAGGCTATCACAACCTTAAAAACATCTACTTGGTTATTGTCATTCTAAGTTGTTTATTGAGGGGGATTGAATTGAAGGAAACCTTTATTTTATTTTCTAAAAGGTTGGGAATTATTTTGGTTTGTGGACTCAGACTTCTCAGTTTGACTAGAAGTGGATTTTGTATCTTGACTACTAACCGAATTTTGATAATCACCAAGGGTAGTTCACAAGTTCATGAAGGATGGGAATTTCATCATGATAAGTTTATCTTGTATTTTACTTTGCAAATTTTCAATGAACATCTTTTGAAGGTGAGGATCAGGAACCTTGACATCAATTTGGGAATAAAGTGATTGATAGTGTGAGATAAATTCAATTATCTTTTCTTCTTTTTTCTTGCATCTCATCAAATCATCCAAGGTCATCTTAGGAGTCATATGCACTTGGAAATGGTTGAAAAATTCCTCAACAAGTTCATTGAATGAATGGATTGAGTTGTTCAGTAAAGATGAAAACACTTCCAAGCTCGTATCCTTCAAGGACCTGGGAAAATTTTTAGCCAATAGTTAATCATCAAGGACGAAGTTAGTACATAAGGCAGTATAAGAATTAACATGGGGGTATGTGCAGGATCATCATGGAAACAACAGGCCCTTAAGTGGCAAAAAATTCAGAAAAATCAATGTTAGGCAACTTGACGTAAAAATTTGAATAAGTTATCTATATTATTTCAAAAATATGTAACAATATAATCTATAGAAAATTGAATGTAGTTTCTAAACTACTAGGTTTATTTAAAAATAAATAAAATCTATTTGGTGAAAATTTGAAATTTCAATGCAATAGTTCTTAAATTTCAGGGAAAAAATAAGTAGGTGTCTGTCTGACCACCCTAACCATAATAAAATGATAATATTTTTTTATAAGATTTTATATATAAGTAGAGGACTCATGTCTAGATGTGATGCATACTTTTTTGTAATTTTTTCCAAGTAAATAATTAATTATGATTTTTTATTACAACTTTTAAAAATATAAAACTCATTATGTTTGACCAAAACGGTCAAAATTCATGAAATTTATTTTTTTATTTTTTAATCCTATATTATGTGAAGCATAGAATGTGACACATGTTTGATTCAAAAATGTGATACCGTTTGAAAGTTATAGATGTTTTTCAATCTATCTATCATTGGACTTTAGTCATAATTCTAATAGAAAATAAATAATAATGATTTATTAAATTAAAATTAAAGCATAATTTATATTGGTTGAAAGCTGAGAATCTCCTCTAAAAACCCTTTTTGTTTCATCAATTTTGGATTAAAAAAAGTCGTCAGCCACATACCCTACAAATACCCATAATATTGCCACTTTTTGGCCCATCATGATCCTGCACATACCCATGGCTAGAAGGATCTCCCTTTACCCCATATTTCTCAAATATAGGAACCTCTACACCTTGTGGCATCAGTGTTTGCAATATCTCCAAGGACAATGGGCTTCTTTTGACATAATATGTAGGTGGGCCATTTTGATTTTGGTTGATGGTGGAAATTTATTTTTGAAGGGATGAAACAATTTGGAAGAGTTGATTTATGAGAGGGTCATTGCTTGTGTTATGAGATGGAGGTGAAAAAGGTGAAGGGGTGTATGTATTTGAGGGACAAGAAATGAAATTCTTATAGGTGGTAAGGTTGTAGGAGATATGATGTGCAATGCCACAAAGGTACTAGGGATGCTAGCAGAAATACCCAAGGAAGGAACCACATTACTAGTTGGTTGCATTGTTGTTGTGACTTGAGGGTTGGTATAGGTAGGAATAGAAGCAATTGTTGAGGAAGGAGGAATTTCATTTCCTCCTTGGCTTCTGACATTGCTTGTAGGTAAAGGACAACTAGTGGTTGAGGTGAGACCCCTATGTTTTCCAAATATTTGAACTATGTTTTTCACAACGTCAAGTCCATCTTCACTTTCAAGCATACGATGAATATTATCTATGGTAGGGATGGTGGTAGTTGAAATGTTGTCATTTTGCACTCCAAATCATAATTATAATGTTCTAAATGTAGGTTCACCAAAATGAAACAATGAAAATTGGGGTATGTAATGTGCTTTCATATGGTTTAGGACATAAAGAACACCCAATTTCCAATTATTTCACTCAAGCATAACCCTAGAGATCTCAATGCAAAGGAGAAAGAGATCTTGCAATAGGGTTGTCTTAGGATATGATTGTAAACTAATGAGGGGTTCACTACCAAGCTAGGGATTGGAAAGACAAATGTAATGCAACATGAAATGCTTAACCCTAATATGATGCAATGTTTCGCTAAATGGCCTAGAAAAGTATGTAAAACAAAATAAAAAGCTACAAGATGAAATGTGTGCACCTAGAAATCTGAAGATGACTAGATGGAGCTATGAAATGCTGGAAATTCTAACTTTAATGCTAACTAGGACTCATATGCCAGGTTGGGTGAATCAATCCCAAATCTGGATTTCTATACAAGAACATGAATCTAGAAAATGGGTATCTGAATCTATAAAAGCCTAAATTTTGACCTAAACTGGGACTCATATGCCAGAAGTGGCAAATCAATCCAGTTATGGTTTTTTGGAACTTCAAGGTTTGATTCTAGTCTTCAAGGTTTGCTCTGTTCTTCCCAAGCGATTTACAGTCTATAGAAGTCCTCCAAGTATCTCTAATGCAAGGTGACAACTTTGAAAACTTTAGGCACTTTGACAACTTTCTCCAAACTTTCTCTTCAATGTGTCTTCAACCGAAACCTACAAATCACACATTAAAGAGAGGGAAAAATGTTGTTTTGCTAGTGGAAATGGGTTTTTCCTTGGTCAAACTCCATTTTGGTAATCAAACCTTGAAATGAATTGAAATAGGAATCAAGAATGATGAATGAAAAAATATGATGTTGTAACTCATCAAGCCCTAATAATGAACTATTGCAAACAACTGTGAAATGACTCTAATGGATGTAGATCTAGACTCTTGCTTGAATAGGATAGATCTTGATTTGAATGCTAGCTCATAAAACCCTACATCACAATTCTTAGCTCAACAACAAACATGCCATGATGCTTGATGCTTGAAGAATTCTCTAAATCACTTGATAATATACTCTTTAATTCTCTTGAATGCTCTTGTAAACACTTGAATGCTCTTGTGATCTCAAAATTTCTATATGCATGAATACTTGAATGCATAGGGTAAAAATGTGTGAAAGAAACTTGTATTTATACTTAATTATGCAAGAATTCTTGAAATTACAAAACTACAAGTTGACATCAAATCTAGTAGGATCAAATCCTGCCAAAAATTTGAAGTAATTTTAATTTTGGGCCACACAGAACTCATACGCCCAAGGTGGAAAATGAGTCACATTAGGCATAATTTATGGGACCATTTTAAAAAATGCTTAGAAATGTGTGAAAGTAGGATCAAGACCCAAAAACCTAGGTGGGACTCATATGCCTAGGGTGGAAAATGAGTCCTAGATCACTAAATTTGAGCCACACAACCTGGAAACACCTAGATTATGATTGGATATTGAATTGTGTTAGGATTATCCTTGAAAAGATGCATTAAATGAGGCTTGTGGATGCAAAATAAGGCTAATTAAAGCATAAAGAAGCCCAATTATTTATGAAAACCCTAGAAAAATGTGAAAGTGTGTTACAACACTTTACAACACTTTAAATAAGGCATGATTAAGGTTTATTAGGTTCAGTTAATTAATAAAACCTCAGAAAAGTGTGAAAGTGTGTTACAACACTTCACAACACTTTAACAAGGTACCATTTATGTTCACAAGGGCCCAAGACCTAATGTGAATGTGTCAAACACATTAAAACACTAAATCAAGGAACTATTAAGCTTAGTTAACAAGGAGGGCCAAAATAAGCAAGAAAAAGGGATACTTTTTTTATTTCCACACCACCACCTAGTTGTTCATTCAAATGCCAAAAGAGTGAAATATCAAATTTATATGATGTATCCCCAAGTTGCAATGTTATTTAAAGAAGAGCTAATAAGACAAATAGAAGTTGGTTTTATCAAACCAATTAATAATTTATAATGGATCTCCAACATTGTTCCTATTAGTAATAAACAAAAAAAATCAAAGTTTTCATGGACTTTCGAGATCTCAAAAAAAAGGTCCCATAGATGATTTTATGATTTCAAACATAGGCATGATCATTAAAAATACTATAAGACAATGGATGTTATCCCTTGTGGATGGATTTTTTGGGATATAATTAGATTTAGATTGCCTTTCAAGATAATCAGAAAATAACTATTACCACTCCTTGGGTAACCCCCTTTTTATCGAGCTATGCCATTTGGATTAACAAATGTAGGGGTTATTTATCAGACCACAATGATTTCCATATTTTATGATATGTTGCATGGAATCATTAAATATTAACATAGATGATTTATTGGCTAAGTAAAAAACAAGAGGTCACTCAAAAATTCTTGACCATATATTTGAGCATTTGAGAGACTATAAGTTATGCGTCCATCCTAAGAAAATTTTATTTAGTGTAACATCAACAAAACTTCTTGGCTTCACTTTATATTAGTGAGGAATATATATGTTGATCCCATTGAAGTCACTACTATTTTAGAGATACTACCTCCATAAATATCAAATAGTTGTGTAGTATTAAAAAAAAAGGTTATCAAATAGCTTATTATACAACTAATAGATGATTTTCAACCATTTTCTCACCTCTTCAATAAATATAATACCTTTCACTAGGATGAATATTGTCAATAGATATTTGATAGAATCAAATAGTATCTTGCATCACCATTAGTTCTCAGGCCATCAATCCCAAGAAAACCATCACCACTTTATGTCTCTACAACATCAATCACCCTTAGGGCACTCCTAACACAACATGAGTTAGAGGATTGTTAAAGGGTTGTTTAATACATCAAAAAAAAATTGGTGGACTATGAACCTAACTATACACCAAGAAAATGTATATGTTTAGCTATCATTTTCATCTCTAAAAAAAGACAACACTAAATGGCAATTCATAAGATCAAGCTCATCTCTAGAATTGACCCAATCAAATAACTTCTTTAAAAATTATCTCTCACAATTCATATTGAAAATTTGGTTATGTTGCTCAATGAATTTGATATCGAATATGTATACAAAAATAATCAAGGGATAGGCCATGAAAGATCAAATTTTAAAGTTACCGCTCACACATAATTTCATCTTATCATTGTGGAATTTATTAGTGAGTTTCTCCACTTTAGAGGATTGAAATTCCTAGAAATTATGTTTTGATGATTCACATACCCACAAAAGATCAAGCACATGAATAATTTTTTATCACTTCTCAAAGTGATGTCATTACTAAATATTTTAAATTGGATTTTCCATAAACAAAAATATAATAGAATATGAGTCCCTCATCAATGGAAGATAAAAATAGAAATCTAATAGAACATACAACATCTCTTGGTGTATGGGAATTTGGAGCTAATAATAAGCTATGCCAATAGTGAATATTAGATAAAATATGAGAAGTTATTGTCTTACAAAAATATGGTAGATAGTTTCAAATAATACTTTATATCCTTCCGCTTTGACTAGGTACCTAGAATCAACAACAAAGTAGTAGATACCATGGCCACATCATATCTCTCTTAGAAATGTCACAAGGAAGTGCTAGTTGTGAATTCATTGTCAAAAACTTGTTGGTCCCTACATATGATGCCTCTAATTTGAAAATTGTTTGTGAACATGTTGATCCCACCACTCCTTGGTATCATGATATATATACTTACCTCTATGATAACATTATTCTACCGCACCTACCCTGAACATAATGTAAAAAAATTATATAATAATCTTACTATTTAACCATCCTCATTGAAACACTCTACCAAATGAGTTTAGATGGTTGTTTTCTTAGATTTTAAAGAGGTTCATAATGTATGTATGATACACACTAGCTACTTGGTCCTAGTCAAAAAGACATTGACAACATGATATTGTTGGCCCACTATGTAACAATATGCCAATCAGTATATACAGAATTTTTTAGCTTGTCAATACTTTTGAAACCATTCACTTGAAACCATTCACTAAGATTTTATAAATATAAAATTATTTCTAAATAAGTAGAATAAGATACCACAATTGATTAATTAACATTTTATCAATACCCTTATTGATGCATGTGCTTCGTCTATAAATTTTAAACTCAAGTGTGATGATGCAATAGCTTGTGATTTTCAAACCAATGAAATCGAAAGTAACTTCAGTGCAGCAATGGGTTAGTGCTTTTGTAATTTATTTTTGTTCAATACTTGAAACCTAGTACATTTAGAAGAAATAGCATCCCCACAATTTAAGAACAATTATTTATTGTTCATTGCCATGAAAGAGACGTCCTCATTCAGAATTTGGAAGGCTGAGCTACTATCATCTATATTTGAATATGCCAACTCAACCACCCATCTAGATCGGTCCTAACATGGAAGTGGTGAGTGGTGCTGTATTTATGATGATTTGAATGGCAAGCTCTTTTTGTCCTTCAAGTTAAGAAAGTTCCTTCTTGAAATTGCTTGACTCTGGTTGAGTGTGTCAGCTAAAGAGTGGTTTGCAAGGAAGTACTGACGTCTAGAATGGAGAACTATTATTGCACTGATTGATATGGGCAGTGGTGATTTCTTTCAAGCATTTAATAATATCACGGCATGAACTTTTACAAATTTTCCACCATGAAGATTCTTTGCAGAAGTTGAGGACTACCCAACATGACAGTATCCCCACATAAAGAATATCAGACATATAGGGAAAGCGCACTGCAGCCTGTACACGAAACTATTCTCCATCTTTGGTATACATTACTTTGTGCACGTCAAAATCCTAGGCGTGGACTAAACGTAAAGAGATTGCAGCCTTAAACAATTATATTGTTTAACTGTACTTTTTCAGAAAGAAGAATCTGGCTTTGATTTATTTTCTCGTGATCGTCTAATAAAGAGATCCGAAACGTAGAACCAAAACAACATCACGAATGGAATCCAGAAAGTTATTAGTATTACATAAATGTCAATATCCATGACATGAAAGCAGTACAAAGCTGAAATTACAGGCATTTGGGTGGTTCCACTTCCTTTCTTGCAGTCCGTGGAATTTGAGTGCTGTCCTGTGTTAGCGGTCGCCATCGGGACAACGCCAGTTCAGCTGGTCTGGTTAAATTACTGTCAGGAAGAAGAATTGCGGGACCTTGTAAAATGTAAAGAGTAATGTTGAATATATATTTATCATTAATAAATTTATTTTCGCATCCTCAAATTCACCGTCAGTAATTCATGGATAGAAAATTCACTGTTAACAATTCATCACGGGAAAATTCATCGTTATGACAAATTCACCTCAAGAAAAATTCACCACCAGCATTTCACCCCCATTGAAGATTAATCGTTTGGTGGTGAATTGTCCTTGAGGTGAATTTGTCATGGCGGTGAAATTTCCCGCGGTGAATTGTTGACGGGGAATTTTCCTAGAGCCATTTATTTTATTGATGATGGACTATTCAATGTAACTAAAATGATTAGAAAATATATGCTTGCAGTACTATTTCGACTCTAGAATATTTCTGTAAACTAACCTTATTATACTATTAAATTTATTTCTTTGTGTGGTTGCATTGTTCAATGACACAAGCAAATTGAATTTTTCCATTATCTAGTTCAATTATCAACATATTTTTTTTTCATATCCCTCAATATGCAAAAGGATGTTGGATATTTTAAAGAATAGTCCTGGTTAACTTTTTATTAAACTAAAAGGATAAAAGCACACCCTCAAAGTCTAGATGAGACTAGTCTCGAACACAAATTAAAAAACCAAATAACCACTTTTGAAATTAAAGCAAACCCAACAAAAGGGAGATATATATCATTAAGCTGATATTAATTTTTCATCACTTAGTGTTTTTCATGTTTAATGATTGTAGATATTTATTAATACTTTTTTACTTTTACCATTTCCTAAATACCTTATGAGAGTTTCCATCAAAGGTGTTTTTTAAAAAAATATGATAATTATTCGTATCTTTTATGTAAGAGTAGCTATTAGAAAGATTGGTAAATAGTTCTTGATAGTACTATTGCAACCATAAAAAATGTGGTTCTATTGCAACCATTTAATCACTAAGAAAAGTATATTATTGAAATAGAAAAGTGTGGTGACTCTAAGATTAGTGTCCATAACCTAGGGTCATTTCCACATTTTTATAAATTTCATTGAGATGTAGATCATAAGGTGAAAGAGATTGACTTTTAGACTTGAAGGTGAGCCAATCAGACCTTGATATACACCTATTGGGGGGTGGAAGTGAATTTGGAAATATTTTAGAATGATTAATTTAATGATCCTATATTCCCTAGTATTAAAAATGGAAGATTCCAAAGACTGGCAAACAGAAACAACAATTTACTAGTGAATCTGGGAAGTGCAGAGGACAACAAACCTGCTCAAAAAAATTGGTTTTGGTACAAGACCTAATCTTTTGTTTGACACAAGTTCCACTGTGAGAGTGATGAAAATAAATTTTGCAACTTAGTTTTTGTTGCTTGACCACAATGATGATAACTTGTGCAACAATACAAAATTTCTCCTTTAAGATTGCTTCAATTCTTCTTCAACCTATAATCTACACATACACAAACAGGGAAAAATTGGTTTGATTGTTTGTATGGGGGTTTCCGTTAGTCAAACCCCATTTTGGTAATTAAAACTTGATAGAAAGATAATAAAAAGGAAGGAAATGATGAAAGAATAATGCTTGCTACAACTCACCACTCTTCAATGGCTTCCCTTAGAGGACTGAAATCAAAGACATCGCTCCAAAGAAATTTGATATTTCTTTGCTTGATTTATTTGGATATTTGAAATGCTTGGATGCTTTAGGATCAACAATACATTTTAGCCTTCACAAGACAACTTAGACACATATAAACTTGTACATTATGTTAGGATCTTGATTACTACAATAAATAATTGATAATTTCTCTCTTGAATGCTCTTGATAATAACATTTAATCATAGAATATCTTCATAAAGTGTGCTCTTTCTAGTTAGATTTCAAATGATAAAAAAACTACATATTTATAGGTGTTTATCAAATTTCTCAAAAAATAGATTTCAAAATCCAACACTTACAACTTAATTTGAATAATTAAAATACTGCCAAAAACATATTTTAAAATGGGTCCTAGCCCATAAATGGGACCCATTCGCCCATGGGCGAATGGGTGCTTACCTATAAGTCTAGCACACACATATTCCGTAGCGATTCAATTATTGATTGCATTTATTTAATCTTGGATCCCCTTTTAGAAAATGATAAGAATAAGACTTCAAAATGTATAATTTGACAAATTAGAAGCTTAATTAAGTCCAATAAATTAAGGGACCCAAACATAGTGTGAAAATGTAAAGGTATACAATTTCCTACACTACATTTAGCTCCCACTTTAGTGAGAGTATGAAATTACACTCAGACTCACAATAAAGTAGATAAATATGTGTCAAGAGGAGTCCAAGTGTGCACATGATGACATAAGATGAAAAAGATCAAGGAGGCTGCACAAGCCCCCAAGATCCAAGATCCCATGGAAAAAAAGATATAATGTGTAGCAAGACAAGATATACACGAATACAATGTCAATGAAAATGAAAAAGGGAAAAAGAAAGGATGGATCAAGCCTTAGTTGTTTTTCCAAAATGATGGATCAAGCATAAGTTTTTTTTCCATAAAATATGCTCACAAGGGCTAGTGCAGTCTGGAATACACTAGGTGAGACTCAAGGAAAAATGAGAAACAAACACTTAAGTCATCAAAAGGTGTGTATCCATAAAACTGATCATTGCTTGACAAGGCTAGCAAGCTACATTATGCTAGATAGTCATGGAATAAAATTTCTTCACAAGGCTAACAAGTTGCATTATGCTAGACACTCATGTAATAAAATGACAAGGTAAACAAAAAAGAAACAAAGGGGTTTTTCTTAAAACATGGAAGGTCACACCTTAGGGAACATCACATTCGACATAACTACCAGGAGAGGACTAGCCAAGGAATAAAAGATTCACACCTTAGGGAATGCGAGCCATAGCATTACCACCAAGATGAATGTCATATGCCAATAAAGATCACACTCTTGTAGAACATCAGGCATAAAATCACCACAAAGAAGACACATCACATAGATAAAGAAAACCATGCTTTGAATAAAAATATAACACTTCCTAGGAGATGTATGATATCATCACTAAGAAGGTAGCATGCAAACAATGAGCATGGGACTAGATGGCCCCTTAAAATGTCAACATTATTGCTATGGGTGGGTGCAAAAAGAGGGGGGGCCAAAAATTCGTCAACCATCTTTCAATTTTTTAAAATGTCATAACATGAGAACATTATAGCACACTCACATTATGGCTTGGTGTGATCGAGCCTTAGGCTCATAAACACCAAAGTTATAACATGCTCATGTTATAACGCAAGCATGCTATAGTTATTATAAAGAAAAAAAGTAATTTCTTTCATTTTCATTTCTACATTTTGTTGTTTAGCCATAGCCAACAAACTCTCAAGAGTGTTCTCACATTTCAAGAGACCTCATTCTTCACTAAATATTTGCTAAATATTCACCAAAATTCAGCCACGATGTTGAGGAGGTCAAGGGGGTATGTTTTGATTGCTTTTTGTGTGAATTTACTACTAAATAGGTAGATTCAATATGTTTTTTTGATGTAAATTCATTTAATTTATAGGAAATGATAACGTACCTCCTTCTCCTCAAAATCCTCTTTCACCTTAACTCTAAATACCCATTGAAGCGCAAACCCAACAAACACCTCCAGTAATTCCTCAATATGGTCCAAGAACTCAAGAAAATTTAATAGGGAAAATTGAAAATAACAAAAAATAAATTGAGGATATAATTTCAACGTTGAAATATCTTGCAAGCTCAACTTCACATAGAGCCACGCTTGTTCAATCACTTGATTCAATTAGCAAGCAAATAACTAGTTTGTCAAATAAGAGAAGATAGTATAGACAATTTTATGCTGATAAATTATTCTATAAACAAGTGAGATGAAAAAATATAAAATTTGACATGTGTTTCCTATTCACAAACCATAAAAAAAATCAACCTTTACACCCTTCAAGAAAGAGGTTCCTTATCCATTAATACAACCATTAAGGGATAAATAACCATGAGACCACATTTCTTTGAGGCATTTTTTCAAATAGTTCACTGACTTGTTTATGCTAGAAAATTTTCTATACATGCCTACCAAATAATTTTATCAAATAGTTGAATTCCTTGCTACTATGGCTAAAATCCTAAAATAGGTGCTTTTAAACAAACTATGGGTGCTTGAAAAAAATATAGCAAAGCATAATAGTAAGCAATAGCATAGAGATGGCAATGAACTGTTTGAAAAAATTCCTCAAATAAATGTGGTCTCATGGTGATGGATATCACCATGAGAGGTCAAATCACCATGAGACCGCATTTCGTTGAGGATTTTTTTCAAACAATTTACCGTCTTCTCTATGATACCACATTTTCCATACATTTCTACCAAAGCATTTTATCAAATAGTTTACTGCCTTGCTCCTATATAGCTAAAATCCTAAAATAGGTGCTTTCAAATAAACTATGGATGCTTGGAAAAAATCTATAAAAGAATAATAGTAAGCAATAGCATAGACAATGACATGAAATTTTAGAAAAAATTCCTCAAAGAAATGTTTCTTTGAGGCATGTTTTAAAATAGTTCACTACCTTGTGACATTTCCCATGTATGTCTACCAAAGCATTTTATCAAAAAATTTACTACCTTGTTGCTATGGCTAGAATCCTAAACATGGGTGCTTTCGAAAAAACTATGGATGGTTGAAAAAAATCTATCAAAGCATAATAGTAAGCAATAACCTAGATAAGGCAATGAAGTATTTGAAAAAAATCCTCAAAGAAATATGGTCTCATGGTGATTTCCATCACCATGAGACCACATTTCCTTGAGGCATTTTTTCAAATAGTTCATTGCCTTGTCTATGCTACCACATTTTCCATACATGTATACCAAAGCATTTTATCAAATAGTTCACTTCCTTGCTGCTATGGCTAAAAGCCTAAAACTAGTGCTTTTGAACAAACTATAGATTCTTGGAATTTTTTTATCAAAGTATAATAGTAAGCAATAGCATAGACAAGGCATTGAATTGTTTAGAAAATGCCTCAAAAAAATGTGGTCTCATGTTGATGTCCATCACCATGAGACCATGTTTCTTTGGGTTATTTTTTCAAACAACTCACTATATTCTCTATGCTACCACATTTTCCATACATGTCTATGAAATAATATTACCAAATAGTTCATTTCCTTGTTGCTATTGCTCAAAACCTAAAATAGGTGCTTTTGAACAAACTATGGATGATTGAAAAAATATATCAAAGCATAATAGTAGGAAATAATATAGAAAAAATAATGAATTGTTTGAAAATTTTCCTCAAGTAAATGCGGTCTCATGGTAATCTCCATCACTATGAGACCACATTTCCCATACATGTCTAAACTGTAAAGAAAATGGGAAATGGGGGAGTACCCACTCCTATTCTCTTTCGATCACTCAATAATGTCCTAGGAATCCAAATTGATTGACTATCAACCTCAAAGGTGAGTCAATTCTCAACAAGGAAGACCTAGGAAGGAGTTCCTTCAGCTTTAAGGGGTTCACCACCATGCAAAAGCTTGGAAAAGACACTTTAACATTCAACTCACAAAACCTAGTAAAGCAAGCTAAATGATGAATGCAAATGATGAAATTATGCAACAAGAAGTTAGGATGTCTGTACCTGGGAAATTTGGAAATGTGAAAAGGATTCCAAAAATACAAAAAATATGTCAAAATGTCTTGTTGTTATTTTTTGGGGTAGATGCAAAATCTTTGAATGTCAGAACCGGATCTGAAAGAATTTATGCAAAATACCTTCAGGAGGACTAATATTCCCTAGGTGGTGACTTAGCCCCATCTTTAATTTTTGGAATCTTCAAATGTGGTCTCGAGGGTTTGGTTCTTCACTTCCTTCTTCTTGGATCTCAAATTCTAAAACTTTTGAATTTGGCATCTAGGTGAGTTTTCGTGAAGATGACAACTTTACAATACAATTTTGCAACTTTGCACTTCAAATGATCTTCAAGTATTCAACCTAAATCTGCAATCACAAACACACAAGAGATGAAAAACTTGTTGAATGTTAGTTTAAATAGGGGTTTTCTTTTTTCAAACCCCTTGTTGGTAATCAAGCCTTGAAATGAAATAGAATAATTAAGGGAAATGGTGAATGAACAAAATGCAATGTTACAACTCACCAAACCCTCACTATGAAATCTGCGAACTTGTGTGAGATGGCTACCTTGAATGTAGATCTTGGAATGCTTGAATGCTTGATAGATGTTGACTTGAAATGCTTGCTTGAATCAAAACCCTACATCACAAATGTTAGCTCGAAAACACACATGATGCAAGATCTTTGATGTGATGATTGAATCTTGTAGATGCCTCCAAATACTTGATGAATTTCTCTTGAATGGTATTGTGAACTCAATTATGGTATTATGAGTTCTCTCGCAAAATACTTGGATGAGAGATGAATGAATTAACCTTGTATTTATACTTATCCATGCTTAATATCCCAAAATTACACCACAACAAGCTAACATATGAATTCATTAATTAAAGGAGGCTAAATCCCACCAAAATTTGAAATTAAATCCAAAAAAATACCTTAAGGGGAACTAAGATGCCCTAGGTGGTATCTTAGTCCTAAGGCATGAATCTTGGGGCATAGACTCCAAAAAGGGACCTTTTTAAGGTGCATTCAAAATTAGGGTCCCAAGACCTTTGGGGGAGAAAGACGCCCTAGGTGGTGTCTTAGTCTTGACCCAAAAATCAAGGACACACAACTATAATTATTAAATTATCAAATGTTATCCATTGATGTTTGTTGAGATTATCCATAAAAATATATAATTCATTGAGCTTGTGGATGCAAAATATGACAATTAAGACATAAATAGGGATAAATAAAGCAAGGTAGGCCCAAACAAGTGTGAAAATGCAAGGGTATGCATTTTCCTACACTACATTTAGCCCCATGATGAACTTGCTTCAAACTCACACTAAAGTAGCTAACCAAACAATGAAGAGGGGTTCAAATGTATGAATGCTAGTAAGATAGGATAACAATAATCAATAGGGTGGAAAAGCCCCTAGTATCAAGATCCTATGGAAAACCAACATAGGAACAAATGAACACACATATGGATGATATGTGAAACCATAACCAAATCACAAACATACGCCATCAAAGACAAAAAAAGAAAAAGGAAAAAGGAAAAATGCTACAAATCAAGCTTCAACTAGTCGTCCAACACATTGTGGACCGAGTCTAGGTTGTTTGTCCAAAAAGGTTTACAAAGTGGAACGCACTATCCACTATGAAAACAAAGCACACACTCACAAGGGCTAGTGAAGCTAGTTGTTCACTAGGTGATCCTTAGGAGACCATATTAAAGCCATACCTCTATGGGTTTATTAAGGTATAAAAATGCATGCTCACAAGGGCTAGTGAAGCTAGGTATTCACTAGGTAAGCCCCAAGAGGTCCATAGTCATACCCTTATGACTATGATAAGGATAAAAAGAAAAGAAAATACCTGCTCATAATGGCTAGTGAAGCTAGGTGTTCACTAGGTGAGCCCCAAGGGACCATATTAAAGCCATACCTCCATGAATTTAATAAGGTACAAAAATGCAATGAAACAAGAAAGAGGGATGTTCAAATGGATTTTGCTTCATTCATGCAAGGTCTCATCTTAGGGAACATTGTGCTTAATGTCTCCAAAAGAGGACAAGTCAAAGAAATATTGCACTCTCGAAGGAAATCAAACACCATGAAACCACCAAGGAAAGGACGTATCACAAGAAAAAATAAAATAGAACAATTAAACATGAGTGTCATCGTATTCCCCCACTTTAAAGTGGTTGCTAACACCATTGTTGTGATAAATTTCTTTAAAGTAGAAGAAGACATGAGAGCTTACTCAGAAAGCCCTATGCCAAGTCATATGTTTCCAATAAGCTACATCATGCAATAGGATCCAGAAGGGTTGCTTAGTACATCACATGCGGGACAACTTAAGGCATGTCATCTGCATCCTAAGCTTTCTCTTACATATATATGGAAGGTTGTCAACTAGCCATAAGAGACAAGAAAAAATGGCATACGAGCAAAATGATACCTAACCCCTTGCCCCCACTTAGTGCAAGACAAGGGTGAGCTGAAATAATGCTAGAGTGAAAATCAATATCGATTGGTGGAATTAGGTGCTCCTTCATAAGGAAGATCACCACACTCCTTAAGATG
This sequence comes from Sequoia sempervirens, assembly GCA_007258455.2. Classification (NCBI taxonomy): domain Eukaryota; kingdom Viridiplantae; phylum Streptophyta; class Pinopsida; order Cupressales; family Cupressaceae; genus Sequoia; species Sequoia sempervirens. The sequence goes on along the minus strand of VDFB02105785.1, from coordinate 99,260,067 downwards.
TTGAATTTTATCACTTAAAGTCTTACATTCATTAGTAGAATGACCATGAACTCTATGATATGCACAAAATGAATGTTTGTAATAAAATTGATTTCATGTTCTTAGAGGGAGGGATATCAAACAATCTTGGAGGAGTCTCAACAAGATAATTTCTTGATCAAAAGTAGAGGGATGTTCCTTTATTTTGCAACAAAGATATATTTTTCTTAGTACAAGATGCCATACTTATACAAGACTATTTAGATTGTGATATTTTGTTCTCTCCTATATAGGAAGGTGTAAAATATAACAAATTCAAATCATTATGTTTTGTGCGATGGCATTGACATTAAGAAAATATTTCTTTTTTTCTTGCAAATGATAACAATCAAGACCACTAGTGTTTATCAATTTAGGATGCACTATTGTCAAAGTTGGCATAGAGGAATCCTTTGTGAGAGTGTTGATATTGAGTGAAGGCTTGTTTGATGAGTTTATTTCTATGAAAGGAAAATAACCAAGACCATGAACTCGTTGTTTCTTGCATGTTAGGCTCTATAGGGACACATATACCAGTGTTCTCTAGCACCACATTTGGGTGATCCCACAAAGCTTGTTTACAATTTCTAGAAGATTCTATTTTTTGCTAAAATCACATATTTTTAGAAAATATAATGATTTAAGCCTTAAAATTTTCCATTTAAATCATTCCAATTGAAGAGTGTCTTATCAAACTTCCTTAGATAGAACCTCACTAGTTTTAAACCATACCTATAACAGAGTCTCCTTTACACCTATCAAAATGCTGATAAAAAACCACTTTTGATTTACCTTTTGTGGGATCAAATGAATTCATTTAGAATTTACTTTTTGTAAGTGTGTAGTCATTATAAGCTTCCCAAAAATTATAATTTTAAATAGATTTAATTTTATTATTATAGTTATTTTTATTTCTTGTCAATGTAGGTTCTTCACCGAAAATCAAGCTCTTTGTTCTACACATGTGGAAAAATAGAAGACTATCAATTTTTTTTTTGAAAAATATGAGTGCACCAAATATTGAAGTCCTTGATCTAACAAAAAATATATATTAATTTTGATACATACAAAAAAAGTTGTATTATACAATTTGTTTATGTCTGAATTGTAATTGGTTTGACTTTGAAACTTGATTAAGGAAAACAATATTCAATAAAACACTATGAAACCAATTGGAAGCACTAGATACCATAGTTAGAAATCCAAATTAAAAAAAAAAAAAAAATTATCCTTCATGGAAAAAATGCTGTGTTATACGGTGAACATCACTCCTTAAAAATGGTATTTATTGAAAAACACTAGTTTTCGAAGGACATGGAAAAATAACTGCAATCTAATTCCATTTTGAAAAAAATATATTTAGAATCTACAGACAAAATGTCACAAATCTCTAGTTTCCATCATCTTCAAATTCCTCGCGGTTTAGCCGCTATAGGTGCCCAAAAGTGAATATTTAGTTAGAAAAAACCAGTTCAGTGTCTAGTTTGGCCAAAACTTGTAAACCAATATTGTGGGATCACCCATCCTCTTCCACTATATCCTAGTTGTTTCATAGGTTCACAACCTTTTCCATAAAGATTTTTCTTTTCTTTAGGATTTGGTGGTTGTTGATAGTTACTTTCGTCAAATTTTTATGTATAATTTGCTTTTTCTTCTAAAGTGGTTGAGGTGGATGCTTTTGAAGGGTCTTTCAAATATTGTGTTGAAATTATCACTTTTTATTTTCCCTTGTCTAAATCTTTGTTTATGATCTTGTATTTTCCCATGAATGTTGGTGTGAAATCTAAGGAACCCCAATCATCTTCTAATAGCTTCGTGACTTCTTCAATGTGTTTTTATTTGTCTTTTTGTTGCACGAGTTCTACTTGTGTAGTTGGTGTTAATGTTTTCAAAGGTTTTTCCTTGCTTTTCTCAAGTTTTAAAAGACTTTAAGGTGAATTATCAGTTTCAATGTGTACACTTTGTTGTTGTATACATACTTCATTTTATGATGAAGGGTAGAAGGCACCACATGCATCTCATGAATCCACAACCTTCCCAAAAGAAGATTATATGAAAGATCATGAGGCATAACATGAATAGGGGTTTGTAACGTAGCCTTTCCAAATGTAATAGGAAAAGTGATCACACCAAGTGCTTTTTTTTGACATTGTCAAATCCCTTAATAGATAAAGAGTCAAGTTGAATTTTTGATTTATCAACACCAAGCTTATCCAAAAGTTTTTCACTACACACATTTAAGGTTGAGCCATTGTCCACAATGGTTTGTTTTATCCTTACACTATTATATTGAGCTATAATCATGAAAGCGACATATTTTTTTTGCACTTCCAAAGGAGGGAGCTCACTTTGGTGGAAAAAAATGTTAGCATTTATTCCTTGAATCATTGCTACTATGTCATTGGAGTTCGCACTCGAGGGAGCCACAACTTGTTGCAAGGATTTTTGAAGTATAGTATGATAATTGGGTGAATTTTGAATTAGGTCCCAAAGGGATATCTTTACAGGAGTATTCTTCAGTTGTTCAAATAGATCATACTCCTTTACATGAGGGGGACTTGGTAAGATAGGATTAGGCAATGGGAGGGATGTTGAAGGTGTTTTTCTTGGTTACAGATTGTTCCTAGTGTTGTATGTATGAGCAATAGTATTGTAACTTGGTTGTTGAGACACATTTTTCTTAGGTGGTTTGAGGATAAGGACGGGCTTATTTGGAACTTGTGGTTTTTGAGAGGGTGGATAAATGATAAGTTTAGGCTTGGGAGAGTACTCCAAGGGATATCTAATGTGTATAACCTCATAAGACCTTTCATTATGTCTTAGTCAAGGGTAGTCTAATGTCACTTCATCATCTTCATCTAAGGAATTATTGTTGTCAACATGTTCTCAGTTTCTTGCACTATGATATCTTCCCTAGTAGGAGAGTTTTTAGGAGAACTACAAACCAAATGTTCTTGACATTCAAGGATTGGATTTTCCAAAATGACTTCATTGCAAGTAGGGGAATGACCAATGGAATTCTCTTTTTTAATAACGTTTTCTCTAGAGGGAGAGAGGCAAATAGGATTCTTCTGACTCTCATAGCTTTGATCTTCTAACATTTCAATCTCTTCTTCACAACTATGAGAGATATTAGGAGAAGGATATATGTGATCATCCTGATTGTCGGTGATTTCATTCTCATTTTCTAGGGTCTGATTCTCTTGTGCCATAACTTCTACCCTAGTAGGATAGCTTTTAGGAGAAGGAAATAAAAGGTTCATCACTCTCCATAATTATTCCATGTAAAGTAACTTCATTACTAATAGGGGAAGCATCAAGAGAAGGAAAACTATTATTTTCATGCTTATGAATGATTGTATGTTTTTGTTCGAATATGTATTTCCAAATGTTAGGGACATTAAGAAGGAGAGAGATAAGGTTATCACTTTCAATCCACATGTCCCCCTGACAAATATTATTTTCATGATAGTTCATGACTGTATCTTGTTTTACTCAAGTATTCTTATAATTAGGGGAGTTGTTGAGGGATGGATTTGGATTAAGTCAAGTAGTAGCAAGAGAGAGACAATGAGACTCTCATGATCCGTAATGATTGTATCTTCTTTCACCAAGATACCTTCCTCACTAGTATGAGAGGTGTTGGGAGAAGAAAAAATATGGTTTTCATGATTATCTATGCTTGTATCCTCTTGTATTATATCGTCCTCACCAATAGGAAATGTAATATTAAGGATTATGTTGATTGTTTGTTCCTTTTGCTCTAAGATGTTCTTATAACTATGAAAGATACTAGAAGTATGTCTAACATGTTTCTTAATGGCCTCATTGTTGTACTCTAGATTGAACTCATAAGAGGGGATGTTGTACTTATGCAATCCATTTTTAACCATATCAAAGCCATATCTCTTGAAAGAAAACATGTTATCATGGAAAATTTCATAAAGTGCAATTCTATGACCTAAATCTTTAAATGCAATTTTTATATTTGAAACAAGGTAATTTTCTGATTACACTATGTAACAACCTGAAAGATGAATGTTGTCAATGCAAATTTGGAATTGAGCAATGTATGAAATGAAGCACTTTAACTAGATTTGGTAAAATTCATGAAACAAAAAGTCATCCCACTAAAACAAATAACCAATGATAGCAAACAAAACTATAGAAAAGAAAATTTAAACCCTAGAAACTACAGCTTCAAACACAAGGATTAAGATGCCTATAAGCATGTCTTGCTCCTACTGAAGGAATTTGGAGGGTCCAAAAAGTGGAAAAAAATCACACAACTGAGATAAGGTTTTGAGCTAGAAACACATAGAGGGACTAAGACAACAGTAAGGGCATTTTAGTCCTAGTAGGGGGTTTTTCTAGTAAAAAAAAAAAGAGTTGTTAATAATGTTCCCAAGTCCCCCACCCATGGATCTGATGTTTATAAACAAAAAAGTGTGCAAATTTTCATGCAATAAAAAGTAACTAATGACAAGCGATTGGATGCAAAAGTTACTGCAATTTTTTAAATTTTGAATGCAATAACAATGTTTCTAAATGCAATTAGGATGATGAACAATGCACTTTTTGGTTTTTGAATGAGATAAAATGAAGCAAGAAAGCAAAAATGCAACCTATATACACTTTCACTAATGCAAATATGAGAAAATCTAGATGCACTTTCACTAATGCAAGATACAATGCAAGAATGAATGCAACCTAGATCTAGGACTTTAATGAATCCAAATCAGAAAATGAATGCTCTAAAATGTCAGGTTCACCAAAATGAACCGAAAAGGAAATGGGAAATGGGGAAGTTCCCACTCTTATTCTCTTTCAGTCATTCAATAATGTTCTAGGAATCCAAATTGGATTGACTATCAACCTCAAAGGTGAGTCAATTCTCAACAAGGAAGACCTAGGACGGGGTTCTTTTAGCTTTAAGGCATTCACCAAAATGAAAAAGCTTGGAAAAGACACTTTAACATTCAACTCACAAAACCTAGTAAAGAAAGCTAAATGATGAATGCAAATGATGAAATTATGCAACAAAAAGTTAGGATGTGTGTACCTGGGAAGTTTGAAAATGTGACAAGGATTTTGGAAATGAAAAAATGCTATCAAAATTTGTTATGGAGGACTACGATGCCCTTATTGTTGTCTTAGTCTCACTATTTTTTTTTTGAGGCAAAAGCAAAATATTTGAATGTTGGAATCAGATCTAAAATCATTTCTATAAAATACCTTCAAGAGGAATAAGATGCACTAGGTGGCAACTTAATCCCATCTTGAATTTTTGAAATATTTGAATGTGGTCCTAAGGCTCAGACTCTCCTCTTCCTTCTTTGTTCTCAAGTTTTGAAACTTCCAAATTTGGCTTGTAGGTGAGTTTCCATGAAGATGAAAACTTTACAATGCAACTTTTCACTTCAAATGATCTTCAAGTATTCAACCTAAATCTGCAATTGCAAGCACACAAGAGAGGAAAAACTTGTTGATTGTTAGTAAATAGGGGTTTTCCTTGGTCAAACCCCTTGTTGGTAATTAAACCTTGAAATGGAATAGAATAATGAAGGGAAATGATGAATGAACAACATGCAATGTTACAACTTACCAAACCCTAACTAAGAACTGCAAACATGTGTGAGATGGCCATCTTCAATGTAGATCTTGAAATGCTTGAATGCTTGATATATGTTCACTTGAAATGCTTGCTTGAACCAAAACCCTACATCACAAATGTTTTCTCAAAAACAAACATGATGCAATCTAAGATCTTTGATGTGATGCTTGAATCTTGTTGATGGCTTGAAATACTTGATGAATTTCTCTTGAATTCTCTTGTGAACTCAATTATGCTATTATGAATTCTCTCACAAAATATTTGGATGAGAAATGAATGAATGAACCTTGTATTTATACTTATCCATGCTTAATATCTTGAAATTACACCACAATAAGCTGACATATTAATTCATTAATTAAAGGAGGCTAAATCCTGCTAGAATTTTAAATTAAATCCCAAAAATACCTTAAGGGGGACTAAGACACCCTAGTTGGTGTCTTAGTCTTGAGGCATGAATCTCAAGGAACAAACTCAAAAAAGGGACTTTTTTAAGGTGCATTCTAAATCAGAGTCCCAAGAACTTTGGGGGAAAAATACGCCCTAGGTGGCATCTTAGTCTCGACCCAAAAATCAGGGACACATAGCCAAAATGATTAAATTATCATTTATCCATTGACGTTTGTCAGGATTAGCCATAAAAAGATAATTCATTGATCTTGTGGATGCAAAATAGGACCAATTAAGACATAAATAGGGATAAATAAAGCAAGGTGGGCCCAAATAAGTGTGACAATGCAAGGGTATGCATTTCCCTACACTATAATGTCTACTAAAGAATTTTATCAAAGTACACTCAAAAAAATTTCAAATAGTTCACTGCCTTGTCTATGCTACCACATTTTTCATACATGTCTACCAAAGTAGTCAAAATTTTGTTAACTATCTCATATATTATAATCCATGACCTACATCACTATTCTAGTTTTTGTAATTGAATAATATTGTTTTACTTTCATATGATGCAAGCAGAGACACCTCCCAATGTTCATAGGGAAATGGAGCATGGTGTGACTTCTACCATAGATAGCTCGATGCTTTTGATGATGGTATGAGGTAGATTAGTAAATTTTAAATTACATTAATTGTTATAGTTGTTTATTATTGAAAAATTAAATGATTATTGATTTGTATTAATTTATATATGGATGGTTTCTATAAGATTTTGGAACACCATAGCCTAAGCATGCCAATGTTCTAAATGAAGAGAGAGATTATCTGGCAGCGATAAGTTATTATTTTGTTAAATATTTCATTTTTTATAATATAATTTTTTATATATTAATGTCTATACCTTTTATTTAACAAGTAAAGATCCATGAAAAACTAAATAGGAGGAGAATCCCTTAAGTTTGAAGCAAACCTATGTCATATGCATCACCATCCCCCCAACAATCAAAGGCCTTTGATGATCTATTTTCTTCACCTAGAGTGGAATGAGTTTTTATTGGGGTCCTTTGTTGTATGCCTATATGGAATTTTTGGATAGATATTTTATATTGCATATACTTGACATTGCATGCCTATATGGCATTCTTGTAAGCCTATATATATATATATATCTCTCTCTCTCTCTATATATATATATATATATTGTTATACTTATATTGACATATATTGATATATTCCTATATAGCTATTTGGTTAATGTACACATCCTTTTTACTGATGGTGTCCATATTTTCATTATAAATCCATGCTTCAATAGATATTTGTAGATGGTTTACTTCAAATATTTAAAATCTAATTTTACTATATGCACTTTTCTTTTATATTATTGTAAATACATAAAGTTTTAGCATTATGCACTCTTCCTTTATAAAGTTTAAAATCCAAGTGTTCATGTGTATACTTCATGCTTCTTGTGTATGTACTTCATGTTTTTATGTGTATGATTCATTCTTCATGTGTATACTTCATGAGTTACATGTATTCACATGAAGACACTAAAATGCAAGAGCGCCAAGGTGATAAAGTTCATATAGCTCAAATGAAGGGGTTCTTATAACTACATTATTTTTGTGCTTTTTCTGTCATATGAATGGTTGAGATGGTTTTGGTGGAAAAATTGTGTCTACTTTGATCTTTTCTACTTCCATACAAGATGTTTAGTTGGGTTGTGGGATGGTATTTTTTCCATGGGAGTCTGAATGTAGTGCTTTAAAGCTACCATGTGGGTTACAATTTTAGACTTTTCCTAATTGTAAGAAAAATGTAATATCTAGGCTATGAAGAGCCTCCTATATTGTTTAAAATAGATTATAGTCTATAAGCTTTATTTTATATATTAATATATGAGTTCCATTCTCCTTACCTAAATAATAATAATAATAATAATAATAATAATAATAATAATAATAATAATAATAATAATAATAATAATAATAATAATAATAATAATAATAATAATAATAATAATAGAAGAAAATAAAAATAAAAACCTTATTTTATTGTAAATATTTAAAAAGATATAGGAATTGAGCTAAGAAATAGCTTGGCATTTTTGTGTTGTTTTTACAAAAAAATATCATTAAAATCCTAAATTTTAAGAGGATAAAGTTCAAGTTGTTTGTTTTATTTTAAAACATAATTTTTCTAACCAAAATGAAGTTTCTATTGGTCTCAAATTAATTTTCGCATGTTATTATATCTTAATTAGAGTCTTAATTAGGAATTTATTTTTCTATTATTAATTTGTCAATCTTGTGAAATGTATCATTAAAAAAATTTACCACCTTCTCTATTCTTCACAAATGTTGATGGTTATCTTCTTGTAATTTTTCATTTATGAATGAATGAATGCACCTATTTCAAAATTTGGATTTTTTTATATTTTCTCTTGTAAAACAATTATATACTATGTAGAAGACTTGTCATAGATATGAATATCTTGTGTAGATCTACCTAAAAATATTTTTCACGGGTAGAATCATTATTCATTATGCATTATTCATAAAAAAACTCTATTCATGTTGAAAATACTATTCACCATTCAAAACATTGTTCACATTGGGAACACTATTCATTGGGAATAGCATTTTTCAGCTATTAATAGTACTTTTAAGATATTTTTATATAGGAGATAATTTTCAGGTATTGAATTTTGAAGTTCTTATACAAGTCAAAAAGATGGTTCAAAAACACTTTGTAATGGTGTTAGTAATTTTTCTAATTATTTTGCTAGTTCATTTTTTTATTATTAAAGTCTAGAAAACTTTTAATATTATTTATTCTATCTAGAATCTCCATTTTCTAAAATGAATAGACATTACAAAGATATTAACGACCTATTTTAAGATATTAACGACCTATTCTCAAGAAACTATGTAATATTTTTAGATTCAATTCTAGCTATCTTTTATTTAATTGATTAATTATTTGCATTCTAGTTGATATCTAAGACATTTTGACCTCTAAAGTAGTTCTATTTGTTTGGTTGGATTTATTTTTTCTCATTGATTCTAATTTAGTTTGTTGGTTGTAATCATGCCTCCTAATCCTTAATGATGATATTTTTATTTTGTACACCAATTTTAGTGATGATATCATTACTAAATTATATATTATCATATAACTCATCACAAGTGACTTTATGAATTATGAGAAATATGTATTGTATTTAGAAAAGGTTTTATAAAACTATAAACTTGTTGTTTTAAGCGATAGAAATTATTATTTTTTAAAAAGATTTGTTATATATGGCATTATCCTAGTAATATGATTTAATGTATTTTCCAAGTAGTGGTAAATGTAGTGAGTGAAATTAAATAAATTATTCATTATAACATAATTGAACCTTATTTTAAACATAAATTAATTTAGGATATTACAAAATAAAACTACACTAAACCTAGAGCTTTTTGATATTACTTCACAACTCAATTAACTAAGTTATGATAGAATGTTGTACATATAAATTACAAGTGTAAGAAATTAAACCTTGGGAATTTTTCAAGCCCACTATTGTAAATATGAGTGAATAGATAATTTTGGGAGATGAAATATCACTGGGAGATACAAAGGAAAAATCTTGGGATGTATAGAAAAGCTTTATAGTCAAGGAAAAGATGAAAGAGTGCTTGACATTAAGTAAGTCTAGGGCAAGGAAGAATTTTTAATCACTATATATGTATAAATGAGCAAGGAGATACAAGCCATGCATATGTTGTTGGAAGAAAGGAATAAATCCAAATGAGATGATATCAAATGCTATGATAGATAGCTCCAAAATTAGATATTTAATGGAATCTTCTTGAAAACATTGTATGAGTGCAAAGAGTAGAAAATGTAAGAAGAAGCAAGAGAGATCAAAATGAGGGATAAAAAGAGGATTTTAGTAATACATCCAATGAAGGACCATTAGAAGACATGTGGTAAATTAGGGGTTTGATAGTCATCGGGAACAAGTTTTTAATATTGAGAATATACACAAGCTTCTGTGTGTATCAATGTATTAATAAAAAAATGCTTGAGACTTCAAGAGTTGATAGAGCATATAATCCTAAGGGTTTTCATTTATATTTTGCAAATTTTTTGTATGTAGTAAAGTTGGAAAACTGGTTGAATGATCCTTAGTTAAATTTAAGGAAATGGACATAAAAATGAGTTTACACACTTACACTTTGATTCCCCTAAAGTAATCTTGCACACTTACACTTTGAGTCCCCTCAAGCCAAATTGTCATCACTATGAGTATTCATTTCCTAAACTCACCAATGGATTTGTAGACACTAAAAACTGTCCCAATCTTGCGACTCTTATTTTCTCCCTCATTTCTCCTTTATTCATTCATTCCTCATAATTAAATATTTTTTAATTATTTAATTAATTCAATTCTATCTTTATTTCTTCGTGATTATTTAAATAAACTTTATTTATTTAATTACATCACTAAATAAGCCCTTTCTTTCTAAAATTAAATAGATTTCTATTTATTTAATTTATATACCTCTTTACACTATAATTAAATAATTATTTTAATTGCTTAATTATTTATTAGGTTTTTCTCTCATAAATTAAATAGATTTTATTCATTTAATTGGTCCACTCTCTTGGATTTTGAATTAAATCATTATTTAATTCAAATTGATTCCTTCTATGTCACATTCTTCTATAATTAAATAATATCTTTATTATTTAATTATTCAATGGTCACCCAAATTAAATAATGTTTATAATTTAATTTCTCTTCTCACCTCTTTGTCTATGCCAATCTTATCTTCCACATCAGATCTTATCTCTTGACATATCATTGAATCTTGGCTCTTGATAGAATTATCTCATAATTCAATCTCAACCCCTCAATCCTTATCATTTTCCCTAATTTTTCCCTAACCCTTTTCCATGCCTCATCTCTTAATCTTGGCCATTGATTATTGTTCTTTCATCCTAGCCCTTCATTCCAAATTTACTTCCCTATAAAAGACCTTTGTCATTATCATTTCACCATCTTGGAACCCTTAGCTATCTAGAGTTCTTTTTGCTATCTTGCTATCATTTTTGCATCCATAGTCCTTTAGAATCTTCAATATTTTTCTTTGTAATTATCATAGGCCATATTGAATGCTCAAAATCTAAGGGAAACCGTATTATTCAAGAAAAATGGAGTAGTGCAATGGAGGTGAATCAATGAAGGCATGAAGATTTGGTAATGTTGTTTCATATTTTATGTCTTTATGCTTATTTCTACTTCATTGTTGATTAGGGTCTTATTTGCATTATTATTTTCCTAACCTTAATATTTTAGCCCTGATTACATTGGTGAACCCCATGTGAACATTCAAAATTGCATAGATTGTACGAAAAATTTGGAATTGCAGGTTTCAAGTACAAATCACCACAATCATATTTTACAAAATGATGCAATTGCTAGGCTAAACAATGGAATTGCTCTGCATAATGGAACACTTAAATTTTGCTTATTTTTTCATTGTTTCTGTTAGATCTAGGTCTTTTATCTTTTTGGTTTGTTATTCTAACCATAGCTTTAGATAATAGGCATCATTAGGTCATTTCCTTTTTAGCAGACTTTTGTTATTTTGCAGATTCTAGGTTTTTGTGCCACATCCGACTATTGTTTGCTGCAATTGTCATTCTAGTTCACCACAATCACCATAAATCCAAGTTGCATCTGTTAAGGTGAACCACACTCGACATCCCATAAGCCACAATTGCAATTTGTGAACCCTATATCTACTCACTGCCATGAGCCGCATTTATAATTTATGCGATGCAATTGCCTACCTTTTCAAATTTTTAGATTTCATTCAAAATTTCCAATTTAGGTCATTTTCATTTAATAGAATAGGGGTTTTTTGTTACTAATATATGATTTCCAACGTGTGGCATAGATACCAAGGAGACATTCCAATTTACATCAATCAAAATAAACTATCTTGTCTTCTTTTCACTCATTGGCATTAAAATTAACCTTGCATTCTCACATCATTGGGATCAATTTACCTAATTTGAATTTCACTCATTTGGTTAAAAAGAACTTGCATTATCACTCATTGGTTTAAAATTGATCTTGCATCTAGTGTCTTTCTCACATATTGCTTTGGGAATTAAAAAGAAAAAGTGTTTGCATTGTCTTTCACACATTTGGATTTTGGAATTAAAATGAACCCCATGCAAGTGTGAGGCAAAGGTGTTTGTGTATGCCCTCCCCTTGCGCTTTGTGTGATCTTGGGTAATAAAAAATAACATATTTGTCTTGCTTTTGTTAGCTTTAGAGGGGCTTGCCTCGAAAGAAGGAATGACTCCAACCGATTTTTCGCTCAGGTCAGTATATAAAAGGATAAGACTAAATTTTCAAGTCCTCACGATGGTCTTTTCCCTTGACATATAGTGTCACTTGAAACCAAGTACCTACCTTTTCTTTTAAAGGTATAAGAGCCCCTAATAGAGTGATTAAAGCCTTAAGTGGCTTGTTGGATGCTTGTGGGGAGCCACATCCCCTAGTATTCACTAAGAACCTTGTTGTAGTGGCCAAAATCCCTTTCACTTGATAGCGCAACAACGGTCATTATGAAGCCACCTCACATCTTTGCTAACCATTATGTAGAGATAAGAATTCCTCCTTGTGGGGAATTGAGACTTCGTGAGCTCAAGAAGTGAGTGCACTATAAGGGGGAGCTTATTCCATCAATTCTCTAGTTGTCTACCTTGTTTAAGCAGTTGAAGAAATCCAAGTGGGGATCTAGTAGGTGCTATCCTTGAGAATCCATAAGTTTTAAAGTGTGTTTGCAAGTTTCTTTTAAACTTTCACATTCAAAAAAGACCAGAAATAGGTGATTTCAAAGTGTTTGCATTGTTTTCCAAAATAGGATTTCACATCATCACCTCAAACTTTGGACAAAATTCAAATAAAACTCAAACCAGTACATAGTGAACCGCAATCAACTGTCTTGAACCACAACTTCCAATTTTGTGAACTACAATTAAAAAATATGAGCCACAATTGCTAATTCTATAAACCACAATTGACTATCTTGAGCCGCAACTGCAACCATAAATGATGTAATTTCCTGAGACAAAAATTTGAGACCAAAACTAAAACAAAGCCTCTAATCAGTCCTGAGCATAACCAAAGTATTCACCTACAGACTTGGAAACCTATCATTCAGCATTCAGTCATCTAGTTACCATTGCATATTTTTCATCCACCATAGACAAAACATTAGCATACCTTTTAGCTTGCATAGAACTTGGTAGAAACCTTATAAAATTTAAGATTAGTCCATAGAGACTAAATTAAAGTTTCCTTGATTTCATCATCCTCTATCATTTTAGTCCTTTTGTCACCTAGGTTGTCCCTCAATTGCCAAGGCTAGTTTGAAGGTCACCTTTTGTCAAAATTTGTCACTTAGTCACCATTAGATTGAAGTCTTGGAAACCCAAATTGGCATCTTTGGTCCTCTTGGTTTAGTTGAGCAATCTTATCTTTGGTCTCCTCATAGGGTAGTTCATAGTCATACCCTCTAGTCTCATGTCTAAGTCATTTCTATCACACTTTCATTTCATTTTCATTGGCATTACCACACTTTGGACCTCATTGTGACACTTACATTTGAGACCTTGACATTTTTTCACTTTGACTATATGGCTGGTTATCATCATTAGGCATATTATACCTCCAAAAATTTAAAAATCCAAAATAATATAGTTGGATAATGTTGGTTTTATTTACACCTTGGTCATCCTTAAACATAGTCTTTGCATAGTCATACCTATATCACAAACACTACCCCTTACAAGTCTCACATGGTCAAAACTAGGTTGCAAACAAGATGAGAAGATGAGATGGCTTTCCCAATAGACAAGGAGTTTATCAATCCATTTGCAAGTTCCTCACAAGGGGGTCTCCCAAATCATACAAGTCACTATTTGAAAAATTTGTCACTAGAGACCAAAAGGGGCATGTTATGGTTGAAGACATAGAGGCCACCTCACAAGATCTTGAATTTTCCTCCTTTATAGAAGAATACTTGGAACATGACCCCAACATTACCTATAAAAAATATTATCAAAAGGTGCCACACTCCCTCCTGGGTTTGACATAAGTACCATACAATCAACATCCACACCTAATAACCAAACTCAAGGGAAAAACACATCCATTCCACAAGTAAACACATCCATCCTACAAATGAATACTTCAATTCCACAAATAAACACATCCATGCTAATGTGAGGAACCAAACAAGATGTAACTAAAATCCATACCTCCCTATGTGACACCCAAAGCAGGACACAAGGCACAACATTTACCATAAGAGCTTCATCAACAAACCTATTTGGCTTACATGAAACAACAAATAGGATAAAATTTTCCTTAACACTATAATGACTATACCAAACACACAAGGAAACCTACATGGTCATACCTTTATAAGCTCATCCAACACATTCCATAACATAAACATTCCAAATCAAAACATTCCAACCCAAAACATTCCAATCCAAAATATTCCAACTAAAAAAATTCCAACTAAAAAAATTCCAATCCAAAACATTCCAACTCAAAATAAACCAACTCAAAACACAACATATACATGCCACTTTCAAAACCAAAATCCATCCTACACCCACACATTAAACCAAAACCCATCACATAGTGTTGGATTGCAACATGGCTATATAGAACCCAAAAATGCACAAGTGGAAGTCTTGGAAACATGAATGATAGCCCTTCAAAAATGAATGGAGAACATGGAAATGAAAACCAAAAATCCATACATAGCCCAAGACCTATGTCCATTTCCTTTTGATAGAAATTTTTACATGTCACCCTTTCGACAAGGATATGTCATACCAAATTTTCCAAAGTACAATGGGAGGAACAACCCTCTTGAGCACATAAGGTAATTTACCACACATTGCATGGAAATCACATTTGAGCCTATGTATCTCATGAGACTTTTTCCATAAAGCCCTATTGGCATAGCCCTTTAATGGTTTTCTAAACTTCCAACTAGCATAAAAACATGGAGTGAACTAGTCAAAAAATTAATTGAAAACTTCGCCTTTAACATCAACAATGAAATATCGATAGCCACTTTATGTCACACTACCCAAGAGGAAGGAGAAAACTTTCACTTTCTTTTAATGGTGGTGAAGCTTAGCTAGTCGGTGTCTAGTTCAGATACCCAAAAAATAAAAGGTCACTATCTTCCTAGAAAACATTAACTCAAAATTGAGAAGCGAACTAAGAGTACAATGTTGCAAATAATTTTTGGACCTATTGGAAAAAGGAATTATCATTGAAAAGAATCTCATTAACAAAGGAGAACTCAAAATGGGGAACAAGACCACAAGCAACCAAAACATCCCAAGTGACAAGAAAAAATACTTGTTCTGAAATAAGAATGTCATCAATGATGAAGTTGTTGATGCGAAGACCATACATGCAGGTCCTATAATTTCACTTAGAGACTGTAGGGTATGTGCAAGATCATCATGGAAAAAATAGGCCCTTAAGTAGCAAAAAATTTAGAAAAATCAGAGTTAGGAAAATTGACGTAAAAATTTGAATAAGTTATCTATATTATTTCAAAAATATGTAAGAATAGAATTTGTAGAAAATTGAATATAGTTTATAAAATACTAGGTTTGTTTTTTTTTTTTAAATCTATTTGGTGAAAATTTGAAATTTCAATGCAGTGGTACTTAAATTTTGGGGAAAAGTAAGAAGTAGGTGTATGTCCGACCACTCTAACCACAATAAATGATAATATTTTTTTATAATATTTTAGATATAGTAGAGGACTCATGCCCTGATGTGATGCATTATTTTTGTAATTTTTATGAGTAAATAATTAATTATGAATTTTTATTACAACTTTTAAAAATATAAAAACTTGTATCAATCGACCACCTTAACTTGGTCAAAACTTCATGAAATTCATTTTTTCTTTTTTTAATCCTATAGTACATTGAATTATGTATAATGTGACACATGTTTTGGATTCAAAAAATGTGATACCGTTTGAAAGATATAGATTTTTTTCAATCAACCTATCAATTAGGACTTTAGTCATAATTTCAATAGAAAATGAATAATAATTACTTATTAAATTCAAAGTAAAGCATAATTTATATTGATGGAAAGTTGAGAATCCCCTTTAAAAGCCCTTTTCATTTCATCAATTTTGGGTAAAAAAATAGTCATCAGCCACATACCCATCATATTGCCACTTTTTGGCCTATCATGATCCTACACATGCCCTGTAATGCATCAAATAGCATCTCAAGAGCTACTAACTAAACTGTAAATGTTGTCCAAAACCCACAACAACTAAGAACAAAAAGGAATTTTTTTTAAAATGACAATACACTACACTTGGTGAATCAATTGAGTCAGTCTTCAAACAAATCTTACAACACATTGTCATACAACTTCCTCAGCATAAATAGTACGATCCTGGACAATTCAAACCCTCTTGGTTGGATGATAATGCTTTTTGTGACTATCACTGAACTAAAGGACATAATCTCTTACAGTGACAAAAGTTGAAGAACATTATACAGGACCTCATGGAAAATGGTACTATTGAAGTTAATGGACAAACACAACAACCAACTTTAAACAATGACCATAAAGTCTTTTCCAATGTGTTGCATAACCATGGGAAAGGAAAAGCCCCCAATATAGACAATAAGACCAATAATAATGTAGCCAATTACACCAACATCAAATACAACTATGGACATTCCACTATCATAAACCACATTCGAGTTGTTGAAAAACATGCTAATACCATCACCATTAAGAAAGCTTGCACCAAAATAACTATCCAAGGCCCTCCTCCAAAGTAGCAACAAGCATCGAAAGCCCAATATGACCTTCTTAACGAATTAGGGAAGATGCTAGCACAAATTTATATCCTAGAACTATTACACATATCTCCCAACCATAAGGCCATATTAGACAAAGCCTTGTAAAACACGACCGTACCTAAGGATCTTAATGTCAATAATTTTGAATAAATATTTGGATACTTGACCAATTCCCACCACACTACCTTCTTTGAACAAGATTGCGCCACAAAAAAGCTAAAACATAATGACCCTTTACATCTTGAGGTCCTTGTCCATAAAGTTAAAGTCAGACGAGTTTTGGTATACGAAGGAGCTAGGTTAAATATTTGAAATTTAAAATTGGTTAAGGAATTAGGCTTCTTGAAGGCATGTGCAAATACTACCAAAGGAATTGTTATCAAGGCATATGATGATGAAGAAAGAAAGTGTAAAGGAATCATAACACTTCCTATCCAAGTTGGACTCACAATCATGGAGACCACTTTCCAAGTCTTGGACCTCGAATTAGCATATAACCTTCTATTAGGATGACCATGGATTCATGCCATGGAAGTTGTTCCATCCACGTACCATCAATGCCTTAAATTTCCATATAACGACACTGACATGACCATAGTGGGTGATCTTGATCCATTCCAATATTGCACTAACCTATGAGGAATACCCCAACAAGAAGTTCCTATCAACCAAGAAGCATCATCATCCACATCATCTCATTACATTGATCCTTCCACTCTTTCTAAAGCCTTTATTTGAAACCCTCCATCTTCCACTCCCAAAGTAGAGGTCCAAGACAAAGGTTGTGGAGAGTACCATATGAAGACATCTTATTGCATCAGTCAGATAACATCTCCTAAGTCACATGGAAAACCAATGGCAAACAAGAAGAAAAATAATGTCACTATTTGGTTTCCTCATACTAATTTTTTCACAAAATGGAGAGAATTGAGCAAAGAAACTATCAATGAAGAAGATGTGACTTCCTGGATTTATAAAGAGGACAATGTAAAACCCCTTCCACCTACACAAATACCCATGGAATAGTATGGTAAAGGCTTTAAAATTATGCAAGATAAAGAATATGATGGACATAGTAGGCTTGGATTACATTAGGATGGAAAGACTAAGCTGATTACTATCCTTAAATGACCAAAGGGTCTTGGGCTTGGATTCAAATTGATTAAGATTGTCTTTTCAAGTACTGCATCACCTTTACAAGAGAAAGTGAGTGTTTCAGAGGCTATCGAGACATCCAATGAACCCTCCAACCAACCTTATTATTCCACTGACTCAAACGAATATGAATGGGGTTGTGACATATCATCTAATGACTATGAACTTTATGAAACATTTAGGGAGTTTGGTGAACCTACTTTTGATTAAATATTTGAGCAAAAAATCAAAATTGGCTCATCACGATACATGTCAGAACATAACATACCCCCTCATAGGAATAGGGTAGACACCATAAAATCCTTTTGGAACTACATCAATAATTTAGCCTTTACCTTGACTCCTTTGAACTTTGACCCTTCTAATGATGGCATGCCCTTAGTATATCCCCAACTTATTGATTGGGATCAATGAGACCCCATGTCTTAGATATCTTTGAGAACGACGAAGCAATAGCTAAGTTCATGGGATTACATGAAGGAATTCCTAGCAGGGACCATAAGGCTGGATTTACCATTGACTTGGATAACATGTCATATTTTGGGGAGTCTATCCACCCCTCTAGTAACAAAAGTAAAAAAAATTAAAAAAGAAAAATGAAAAAAATAAAAATAATGAGTTCTTAGGTGAAAACTAAAAGGTTCCTCTGGGCCAAGAAAAAATAAAAAGAAAGGGACATATCTGAGGGTGAAAACCTCTCTAAGGCACCCAAGGATGGAATTTTGGATGTTCTTCCCATTAATAAAGGGATGTCACCAATGCTAATCAAGAAATCAAAAGAAATCAACCTTGGCACTGAATATGGTCCTAAGATAACCCACTTTGTGGAATCTTTGAAAGAATCTGAGCAAACAAAGTTATGATCTTTCTTCATCGACAAATAGATTAACTTTGTTTGGTCATATGCTGACATTCTTGGATTAGATATTGAGTTGATATTACACCAATTTCCATTATATCCAAATTCTAAACCTGTCAAACAAAAACTTCATAAAATGCATCCGCAAATTGCACTATTAGTCAAGGTTGAACTAAAGAAATTGTTGGATGTAGGCTGCACTTGATCAATTGATTACATGTAGAATGGATTTCCAATTTAGTACCAGTGATAAAACTAATAGGTGGTATCCAAATTTGTATAGATTATTGAGATCTAAACAAGGCATGTCCTAAAGATGATTTTCCATTGTCAAACATTGACATAATTGTAGACTTGAAATCTGGGTACGAGATGTTGTCCCTTATGGATGGCTTCTCGAGATATAATCATATTAGAATTGCACCTAAAGAATAACAAAAGACAGCCTTTACTTGTCCATGGGGCACCTATTGTTGGAATGTCATGCCTTTTGGACTTAAAAATGCAGGAGCTACACATCAACATGCTATGACAACCATTTTCCCTAATCTCATGCATACCTTGATGGAAGATTATGTGGATGATCTATTGGCCAAATCATTAACATGAGTAGATCATTTAAGAGTCTTGGACAAAATATTCAAAAGACTGGAAGAATATAAAGTGAGGCTAAACCTTGAGAAGTGTGTATTTGGTGTGACATCAATAAAGCTTTTGAGGTATATAGTTTCTAGACGAGGCATTGAAGTAGACCTAGCTAGAGTAAAATCCATAATGGACATGCCTCCACTAGCCAACATAAGTCAATTAAGGACAGTCCAAGGATGATTACAATCCATTAGATGCTTTATAGCACAATTGGCAGATACGATACATCTTTTCCAGCATTTACTCAGAAAATGAGTTCCCTTTGTATGGACAAAAAAATGTCAAGAAGCTTTTGAAAAAATAAGGAATGTCTATTGATACCACGTGTTGACGAAAGGCCTCTTATTCTATATATTTCAGCAACTACATCCGTACTTGGGGAATTTCTTCCACATATCAATGATGAGGGTAGTGAGCGAGCAATATACTACATCAGTTGCACCTTGGTTGGGTATGAGTTAAATTACAATCCAATAGAATGTGCTTGCCTTGTGGTAGTTTTCACTACTCAACAACTAAGGAACTATATATTAAATCATCAAATATTGTTATTCGCTAAGATAGACCTATTAAAGTATCTTCTCAACAAAGCAACATTGGTAGGATTATTAGCCAAATGGGTCATGATACTTAGTGAATATTACATCTTGTATGTCGAGAGAAAAGCTATCAAAGGATAGGTTATTTCAAATCAACTTGTAGATGCACCAACTAAGGTAGATCATCCACTAGTTTCTAATTTTCTAGATGAATCTCTCATCATGTTGGATGGAAAAGTGGCATGGAAACTATATTTTGATGGATCATATATGAATCATGGTTTAGGAGAAGGTATATTTGTTATCACTCCTCAAGGCGATACTATTCTAAGTCATTCAAGATTGCTTTCCCATGCACAAATAAAATAGAAGAATACGAAGCCCTCCTCATAGGATTACATATGGAAATTAAATGGAAGTTCAAGCATCTACAACTATATGGTGACTCTCAACTGGTAATTGGACAAGTTAATGATGATTATGACACCAAAGATGAAAATATCATACCCTACAAGCAAATGGTAGATAGTTTCAGGAAATACTTCAACACGATTCTATTCCACTAGGTACCACATGTTTAGAACAAATCCATAGATTCCATGGCCACAATTGGCTCTCTCTTGGATATATACTTGACAACATTCCTAAATTCAAGTTTTTGGTAGAATAGCTCTTGGTCCCTGCCTTTGATATCCTAGAATTTGAGATGGTGTGTAAATTTTTTTGGCCCAATTGTCTATGGTATCAAAACATATATGATTACCTTCATGACCAAATCCTCCCACCTGACCTTTTGAACAACCAACACAAAATTTATCCATAAAGTCTCCAAATATGCCATCATAGGTGATACCCTTTATAGGCATGCCTTAGAAAATACCATATTGAGATGTATCAATGTCGAAGAAGCACACACAACTTTGTGTGAGGTATACAGGGGTATATGTGGAGCTCATTCTAGCAGTTTAACCCTAGCCAAAAAGATCATGAGACTGGGTTACTATTGGACTATGATGGAAAATGATTCTTATATCTTCGTCAAGATATTTTTACAATGTTAGAAACATAGTGACTTGATACAGATTCCAACACAAGAACTTCATCCAATAACATCACCTTGGCCCTTTGCCCAATGGGGACTCTACCTCATAGGTAAGATACATCCTACATCCACCAATGGTCATAAACTCATCATTATCTCCACTGAGTAATCTACTAAATGGGTTGAAGCTATTCCTATTACATATATAACCAACAAATAAATTTCCTAGCTCATTCTAAACTACATCATTTGTTGGCATGGTATTCCTCTGCATCGTTATTGATAATGGTTGTCCATTTAAAAATCAAGAAGTCCATCAACTCTATGAAAAATTTCACATTCAACACCACTTTCAACACCCTACTAGACCCATAAGGGAATGATCGAGCTAAGGAGTCTAATAAAACATTTCTCAAAAATTTTAAAAGACTGTCAATGACATTGGTTGTGACTGGAACATCCAACTTAATCCTGCCTTATGGGCCTATCGCACAAGTACTTTTACTCTCACTAGTGCCACTCCATATTCCATGGTCTACAATTCTAAAGCTATCTTACCTATCAAGGTCAAAATTCCTTCCCCATGGTTATCCTTGCAACAGAATATTGATGCCAAAGAATATCAAGTATCTAGACTACATGAACTAGAAATTTTGGATGAACAGAGGAAAAAGGCATTAGATAATCTTCAAGAATATCAAAATCACTTTCGACATAGCTACAATAAGAGGGTTTTAAATCAAAATTTTGACATCAGTGACTTGGTATTAATGGAAAATCCTAAAAATCAATTAGAGTGAGAAAAGCTAGGAAAGTTTGAGCCAAATTGGTTGGGTCCTTATGTTGTGACAGAAGTCTTTGGATCAGGTTCCTACCAACGTTCCACTCCAAGAGGTGAAACTTTGATAAAACTGATCAACAATCTACATCTACGCAAGTTCTACACATAGCTTTCTAGAGCCTTGTCTAGTCATGAAAAATACAACAAAAAAAAATCAAAAAAATCATTACCTTGATGGAAACCTAGCAAATAGGTGTCTTGGTAACACCAAAAAAAAAAAGTAAAGAGAAATAATTAATCCAATAGTGAAAACAACTTTGGTGGGGATTTCGATAAGTACCATGGTGAAAACTTGACAAATAGGCACCATGTGTAGTTGACCTTGATCCATCGTCTACCATCATTCCAATCTGAATTTTTTGTGTCCTTTCCTTTGGCCATATTTTCCATATAACACATAATAATGTTTGGTCATCCTTCCCACAATTTGAAATGATTGACATCATGCATCCTTCTACTCTCTTCTTGACTCACCCTATTCCACTCCTAATAAATTGGTCTTATGCCTGACTGGGGGAAAATACTTGACCTACATCATTGGATTGTACATATATTAGTAAAGGTCACTTTATTCCAAAAAGACAAAAAAATTGAATATTCTGAAAAAGACAAAGAAATCAAATATTCCCAAAAATATTGAAAAATAAATAAACAAATCAAATATCCTGAAAAATCCAAGAAAACATCCAAATAACTTTTAAAAATCTCAAAAACGGAGTCATAGTTAAAGTCACTTATGTTAGTCTAAGTCCAATCAAACCATGTTGCCTCTGCGACTAAACGTAGGTAAGACCATCTGTCAATGTGCCCCTGGGGCATTATGTCATTCCTTTTAGGTTTTTCAAATAAAATCATGACTTAGTCCTTTGTAAATAAAAAAAATTCATGTCATGTCGAACTACAAGGTCTCTGTGCATTGTTATGTAGGCAAGGCCATCTGTCAATGAGCCCTTGAGGCCACCTAAGTCAATCATTTAGGGTTCATCGTGTTAGTCAAATAAGTTAGACATTGTCATTAAACTCACAAATAGTCTTCAAAACATGAGATGAGTCACACATCAACAAGATAAATAATTCAACAAAGTCACTAAGTCAAACCAAACAAATAGTCAAAAAAGTCAAACCATCATAATAGTCAACCTATGTCTTATATAAGATGTGTCCTTCATGAACCCAGACATTGTTACTTGGTCAAACATTGTCATTTTCCTTATATAGGAGGTCACATGATCGAGAATAGACTCGACATCTTATACGACATGTTTCCTTCTTGAAATTAGGATTGTTAAACAATTAACCCATCAAGCACCAAGTCAATCAACCTATCAATCACCTAGTCAATTAATTATCAAACAATCAAATTTTTGCAAACAATCTAACTAGTTGTTGACATTGTGGATTGTCTTGTCTTATCTTTCTTTTGGCATTTTTCTGTGAGTCAAGGTACCATCTCCTTAAGGATGTCCCATGAAGGATTTAAAGGAACAATGATGTCTCTTGACTCTTTTATTTGATTGTTGTTTGTGGATTGTTTTGGAAAAAAAGACTAGGGAAACTTGGCCCTTAGTATGAGCTAGGACATTCCTTATCTACGTCTATCTGTTTTGCAAATGGATGACCTTGCACACCTTGGTCTATGTCATACCATGGTGTTTTTTATCCATTCGTGTCATTTTATTTCCCAATGATGATTCATGCAAGGCCTATTATGTTTTGGAAAAATATTCAAGTCATTCTAATACTACCATCCATGTCTTTCATGCTAACACTTCTTCTTTCTTGCATTATGACAAAGTCCTGTGACACATTAAAATAAAGCATCTTGCATACACATTCATGTTAGAAGCATGATTTAAGCAGTGTCATACATGGATACATAGTAAATCAAACATATATGTTGCATTTAGAAAACAAAAAAATATACACATCTATTGCACTTAGGAATCCATCACATAGCATACATTCATTATCATCCTATTTAAAAAAACCATCATGAAATACATAGCATATTATCACATTACATTCACATGGCGTTGTAAACACATAAAATCACATCACATCTCATAATCATGAGCATGGAATCCATACATGACATCCATAGCATCATAAAAATTAATGCATACATCATCATATAGAATTAAAACATCATCATAGGCTACAAAAAATATCATAAAGCATACATCATCATCCATAGCACATGCATAATAAAAGACTGCATATCATAAAATGCATATCATATAACCACCGCAAAAATTTATATATATATATATATATATATATATATATATATATATATATATATATATATATATATATATATATATATATATATATATATGTCACTCAAAAAGTGTCACAATTTACAATGTCATAATGTATCTCCTAATAAGAGCTCATAGGCTCGATGGATATAAGGTAAAAGTTTAAAAATATATGAGTCAAAATCATTCTATCCTATGTTGCCATGCTCCCTAGAGCCCATGTTGTTGCTCTCACCCTCACTAGATCTTCTTTATGATCATCTACTATGGGACCAACCATTGCTCAATTCTATTGATGCACTAGGTGCCCTGCGCTTAGTTGGGACTGCCTCCTCATACAGGTCTCTGTAATACTACTCTCACCTCCCTACTCTGATGAGTGCTTGTGTCGTTTTGGTAGTAGATCCTATGCATGTAGCCACAGAGTCAATAACCCTCTTATTTGCCTCTTCAACTTGGATCACTACCCTGTCCCTCTCCGATTGCAAGGTCACCCTCTCCACCTATATCCTATCTCTCTTTTCCTGTAGATACTGAACATCAGCCTCTAACGCCTGTGCTCTGGCCTGTAGACTCGCCAACTCCTAATCCCTATCCCCTGAACCACCCCTGATGGGAACTTCCTCAAACCCATCCTCTTTGTGTGAGATCCTCTCATGAAGGATCTGCTTCTCACCCATCTCCTCATCCTCTGGCTGCTCCTCATGTCCTCCCACCTCCACATCCATGGCAGCTGCATCTACTAACACCTCAAGCTTCTCTCCTTGGGGCTACTCTGACTTGACCTCTACATTGGGCATGGTTGCTTCCTGTCAACCCTACTCTCTCTCCTCCTCTCCCTCCTCTTGAATAGGAGAGAGTGATCTGCTCCTTCTCCTCCTCCTCAGTCTCCATCAATGCCTCCTCCCGCCATCCTCTCCTCTCCTACCCCTGCTACCATCATCACCATCTCTACCACCTCCTCCCTCATCACCCCAACCCCCATCTCCTCTCCCTCTCCCTCTTCCTCTCCTTCCTTGAGGACCCCGTCCTCATCGGACCATAGGAATTGACTGATCCAAATCCATCAATGGCACTGACCTATGTAAATGCCACCATGCATCATACTCTAGAGTGATACCTACATTTGTTGTTCCCCCTCTCCATGCCCACTGCTATGCCTATAGCCCATCTATCTGTTGCTCTACTGTGGCAACCAAAATCATGGGACCTCATGTTGTCACCTCCTTGGATGACCATGAAAACATTGCTAATCCCCATGGCTCTCCTTGCTGCTCTCTAAACTGTCTCAATACCTGATCTGATAGATATCTCTCAATAATGTGTACTGACTAAACTATCCACCCAATTAGATATCTCTCCTATCGACACCATGCTAGATGTTGACCCTCATCTGGCCACTGATGATAATCCATATATGGCCTCCATATGAAACTAACCAAGGTATCCAATCCATGTCACCAATAATCAATATCCCTGACATGATTCTAACTGTTCCTATGTACATATATGTATATGGAAAGGTGGTCTCCAAATGGCAATCAATTGGTGGATGGAAGACTGCAATGTGCTCTCAAGCCCAAACCATCAACAGAGTAACACAGAAGCTCATAGACTATGCTTGCCGATATACTATGTCATGTAACTGAAAATATACCATTACTAACAAATAGGTCCCCCATGCATATAATGTCTCACTAGCCATCGTACCAACAAGCATCTCCCCCCATTTGACAAGAAATCCATGTCCTTGGTGATTTGGGATCACTATCCCCACTATCGCAGTACACAGTCAAAATGCTCATATCACACGGCCAGTGTTTCCAACCTAATCTCATATCGATCCACCCCTAGCTATGCCACATCATCATACACGCAATACGTATTCAGGGCCTAATATCCTCAGGAAAACTTGTATCTAACCCTCTCCCCTCGGATCGGCAATTGAAGGATCTTGTAGGCATCCTCTAAGGTAATGGTAGCCTCTCCTATAGGTAGATGAAAAGAAAATGTCTCTAAATGCCACTGCTCAGCAAGTGCAGTCAGCATCCCCCTATTTTCTCTAATGGCGGGCATGAATTTCACATGATACAAAGAAAGACGCCACAACCTGTGCATCTTACCACTAGTCAACTAATCTCGCAACCGATATATCTTTGGTGGTCGAGACTCCTATCTATAGATTAGATCTAGATGAACCTATAGCCAACATGACAAACACTGTGTTAGTTTATCAAGCCTAGCTCAACTGATTTTTGCACATGTCATAAAAATAACATCATAAGCTAGGGAAAATTTTAAAACCAGTCAGTTGCATCACTTAATTTTCAATTGCATCGCTTAAACCTAAATTGTGTCATAGAAGCTTCAATTGTGTCACACTACACCAATTTCATTGAACCCCCAATTTAGTTGTGACCTAGTCCTATATAAGTGTCATGTTAAAGTTGTTGCGACTAAGCCCTAAATAATTGTGCACAACCATAGTCAGTTGTGTCTCGCAAACACAGATGTGGTTAAGCAACCCACAGATGCATCAATTCCAAGCAAATGCATTACAAAAAAATTGGAACCCTATCCTAGCCTAGCATGTTTAAAGCAGTTTTTTCATTCCATAGTTCGATGCATTGAACATAATAGCACTTGCAGCTATCCTCGAGTGATGCAACTAACTTTCAAAATTTTATCCTACCTAGAAATGTGTGAAATTATAAATTGACAAAGTGGGTTTGTAGAGCCTTACCAACGCCTTTTGGTCATCTAAATGTACGAACTTTGTAGGCCCTACAGTTGCGGTGAGGAATGCACTCCATCTTTACTCAAAGTTCCAAATTTCTAAGGTCCAAATGTGCAAAATGAGCCTAGATTTTCCAATTTCCTATTTATACCCTCCTCAAAATTAGGGTTTTACTAGGGTTACATGATGGATGCACTCTGCTTAGGTCTTCAAACTGCCTTTTGTCTACTCTGATGGTCCTAAAAATCATTTCTTTTGCTACCATAGCATTTCTACCTATTAATTTGACTTTTCGAAACAAGTTTCAAATTTTTTGAATATTTTGAAAATTTTGTAAAATTCTTCTGAGGGGGTATAAGCCTATTGTACTATCATTGGTGCATGTTTTGACTAATTTGATTTGACACAATAGGAAAAACTGCATTCTATGAAAGAGGGGCAAAATGTAGACACTAATTTTTTTTCTAAGCCTGTGACTCTTATTTTCTTCATCATTTCTCATCTATTCATCCATTCTTCATAATTAAATAATTTTTAATTATTTAATTAATTCACTTCTATCTTTATTTCTTCCTGATTAATTAAGTAAATTTTATTTATTTAATTACATCACTAATTAAGCTCATTCTTTCTAAAATTAAATAAATTACTATTTATTTAATTTTTATATCACTTTCCACTATAATTAAATAATTATTTTAATTATTTTATTATTCATTAGTTTTTTCTCTCATAAATTAAATAAATTTTAATTAAATAATTATTTAATTATTTATCTATTTAATTGGTCCAGTCTTTTGGATTTTGAATTAAATCATTATTTAATTCAAAATAATTCTTCCTATGTCACATTCTTCTATATTTAAATAATATCTTTATTATTTAATTATTTAATGGTCACCCAAATTAAATAATGTTTATTATATAATTTCTCTTCTCACCTTTTTGTCTGTGCTAATCTTATCTTCCACATCAAATCTTATCTTTTGACATCTCATTTAATCATGACCCTTGATTGAATTATCTCATAATTCAATCTCAACCCTTCATCCTTATCATTTTCCCTAATTTTGCCGTAACCCTATTCCATGCCTCATCTCTTAATCTTGGCCATTGATTCTTGTCCTTTCGTCCTAGCCCTTCACTTAAAATTGACTTCTCTATAAAAGACCTCTATCATTGTCATTTCACCATCTTGGAACCCTTAGCTATCTAGAGTCTTTTTTGCTATCTTGCTATCATTTTTGCATCCATGGTCCTTTAGAATCTTCAATATTTTTCTTTGTCATTATCATAGGCCATATTGCATGCTCAAAATCTGAGGGCAACCATATTATTTATGCAAAATGGAGAAGCACATGGAGGTGAATCAATAAAGACATGAAGATTTGGTAATGTTGTTTCATATTTTATGTCTTCATACTTATTTATGCTTCATTGTTGATTAGAATCTTATTTACATTATTATTTTCCTAACCTTAATATTTTAGCCCTCATTACAGGATCAACCATATTTTTTACCATAGCTCCTAAAACTTGCAATTGGCTGATGCTGTGAAATACCAAATTCTCATCAACTAGTTTACAACCTCTTCGGTATGCATTCTATTTTAGAAATAGAATGTCGGCGGTCATATTTATCCATTTCCCTTATAAACCTTTATTATCTCTAATGGAGGATAGCAGTGTGTCATATCATCCACTAAAATACAAATGCTCAAAAGTATAATAAGAATGAATAGATGCCCCTATCATGATAGTTCAGCTGAAAGGGACTTCCGCAGCAAATAGATTCCCTGGTTAAAATGCTGTTTTGACTACTTTAAAAGCAAAGAAGCAAATATGTCCATATCTTTATAAACTGGTTTGTGTCTTGTAGGCTGTGTTTATAATGCTGTAAACTGTAAATATGTATGTATTTGAAACTAAGAAAAACTCTTCCTCAAACTTCTTTTTAAGTAAGGTAGTGCATTAGTCGGTGTCAATTTCTCAAATTAGCAAGAGTACTTTGCAAGTTAGCAGTGTCGTCTAGAATAGATAAAGCCAAATACACTGAATCGGTGATATGGACGCCCTTCCCTTCTTTCAAAGCTTCAATCAAAATCACGGCTAAGAACTTTTACAAATTTTCCACTATCAAGATTCGTTGCAGAGAACTTCCCAACATGTCACATTCGGCGCACAGTGGGTATCAATCCAACAACACGAATCTGGAAAGAACAATGCAGTATGAACGCATTTCCGCACCAGATTATTGTCCCTCTTATAAATTACCTGGTGCCCATCAAAATCAGAGCCGTGGACTAAACGTAGAAAGATTAGAGATTTAAACAATCAAGCTGCTTTTAACTGTACTCTTTGAGAAGAAAAAATTGGTTTTAAGATGTTTTTCTCGTGATGGTTGAATAAACAGATAAAGTAGAGCCGAAAGAAGATCTTGAATAAACCCCAGGAATCTTATCCATTAATGTCAATATCAATAAATTGATGGCTGGCCAGAGGCACAGTAATGTGCTTCTTTCGTTCTTGCAAGATTTGAAAGGTTGGTGAAAACCTCGAATAATAATATTGAATGGATCTATTATTCTGCTATGCCCAATAAGGATAAAAATTTAATATATGTCTCTGTGGTAAATGGAATCTCTTGTTGAAGGATTTAAGATAAACGCGGAGAAATATGTAGATGTGAAATGTAATGGGAAATTTGTTGGTTAACTGATGTGAAAGAAAAGTTGTAAATAAAATAAATCAGTAAATAAATAAATAAATATAATATTTCTAGTTGATGTAATATTTCTCCTACATCATATGATGTTCTTACATTAGACACCTTGGGTAAGTGTTGAATAAGGATTGGATGATAAAATCACCTTTTTAACTAGAAATGAACCTCACCATGCCCTCAACATATAGATAGACTTTACGAATCAAGTGAATACAAATTCTCCTTCCACCTTTACTAGTCTTGAACAATGGATGGGGTCATACTCTCATACACTTTTATACCAACACTTACAATTATCTTTGCATGTTCTTGTATCTTCCACTAAATCTCATGCACCAACCCTCTTTGTCTTCTATGGTTGTTAACCTCTATCTTTCTCTACCCCAATAATCTCCTACTATCTTACAAATTCTCCTTCATTCCATTTGACTTTCTACTACTTTTTTCTATCTTCTTCATGTGCAATATCTAATTCTCTAGCCCTTATAACTCCAAAATTCACTTAATGTACTATT
Organism: Sequoia sempervirens; assembly: GCA_007258455.2. Lineage (NCBI taxonomy): Eukaryota > Viridiplantae > Streptophyta > Pinopsida > Cupressales > Cupressaceae > Sequoia > Sequoia sempervirens. The sequence goes on along the minus strand of VDFB02105785.1, from coordinate 99,229,773 downwards.
TTAATTTCTATATCAAAATATTCTACTATAGCTTTTTTTCCAAATGTTCATTTCTAGTATTATTCTAAACATTGTTTCTGCAATTTTTTGTCATCATCCTCATAAAATCTCCCAGCTAACACATACTATGATATTTCACATTTGTGAAAAGATCTTATGTCATCTTTCCTTTAATTTCCTTCACTAAGTTATTGTATAAACCAATTCACGTTACATCCATCCAATTACTTATTCCATCCTCTATAATATTTTCTTTATCACTACAAATATTTCAATTATTTCATGTACTACCATGATTTATTCTACATTGTTTAGATTTCCCTCTTACATCACCATAATTTCATCCTTTTAAATTTCACCTCTTAACACTTCAGTTATATAGTATATCTTCTAAATATTATTACTCAATTCTAATATTCACTTTGTTCACTTTATCACCTTTCCTCATTTATTTCAAACAATTATATCAATCACATCATCTCCTTATCTATTATCAATTGTGGTTTAGTATTGTGGCCTTCGTGCAATCTTAAATTGCACCTCTATGAAATAGATATAATTTATCATATTTATACTTACCAAATAGTATTTATTTAACTATATATTCTACAATCTAACTTATTTTTTTCACACTATTTTTATTTACTTAAATTTCTTCTTCACCTTTTATAGCCTCATAGATATCCTTTGATCGCTATCTAACTCATTTTCCTATACTATAAATTATATTACTACTCCATCTTCCATCTATAATTTTCTTTTTATTATGAGTTTTCCCTTTTTTTGTTGTCTTCTATAAACTTATATATATTCCTCCTTTTCTAATTTATTTACTATTAATTTTACTACCACAAACCCTAATTCTATTAAATCGAATTTCATTTTGGATTGACTTGAAAACAAATTTCTAATTGTCCTCCTTGGATCTATTAGAATACCTTCATTTATTATAACTTTTACTTTCATCTTCGAAACTATATTTTCTCTACCGATCATCATCCCATTCTTCAAACATTATTATTTATTAACTATCCTAAACTACTATATTCTTGCTTCATTCTCAATATCATATCTATCAATAAATTGAAATTTTCCTTTCCCATGGTTTCCCCATATTTACTTTTCTAATCCTTCTCGATTTTCTCCTCTACATTCTTTGATTATTCATTCTTAACTTGTCTCTAACAATCATTACATCCTTCATTTATAAATATATTTACCTTAGTTTCCTCCCTCTTTAATCTTTCTTTAAAATTGTCTTCATTCCCAATGTAAAATTATGCATACCTTATTAAAACACCATTACCAAATTTACTTTTATCTATAATTTTTTGGTGTGCACAATGTATCTTACCTAACTGGCTCACCTTATAGGTCCTATTCACACATGTTCAAATGCTAAGTTTACTTAGTGTTTCGGAAATATTTCTAGAAATCTCTAGTACACATTATCCTTTAGTTATCTCATTACATACAAATAAGACACTTGTTACAATCTTGTATTATCTGCATGCCTTCTCTCTATAAGCAAGACCTCATATATACATTATGTAGTGTTTTCTATCAATTTGATTATAATTTACTTTTCATCATATTCAAATATTGTTTTCTCTATTTACTCTCTTATGGAAGGTAATCATTGGTTTTGTAGGTGATTCTAAATGTTTAAGTCCATTGGTGTCTCCTACATGGTATAAGAACTTCATATCTATAAAATTCTTCCCAGATCATGTAGATAAATATTCAAAAAAATGGGTTTATTTATAAGTAAAAATGACCCCACCATTGAGTCCAAAGGGCCCAAAAACCCTACTTTCATATATGACACTCAATTTTTTGATAATTTTTTTCTTACTTTTTTAGGGGTTTTTAGATTTTGAGTCAAAAAATTGTACAACCATATGGAATCCATATGATTCATATGGATTTATGTCATATGGTGATGTTTGATTTTTCATAAATGCCAATAATCACAATAAATATATTCTATAGGAAGATTCTCTAAGTAAGTGCATAGTCAACATCACCCTTGCACAGGTAGGTATGACTAACATGTGTGTTTTTTTGTCAATTTAATATTAAGGTTTTCAGAACTTGGTCATGGAATTTTTTGGCCCTCAATCTCACCTAGCACACATGGCTAAAGTTAGCAATCAAAATAGTCAATTAAACTACCCCCAATAGTTGTCAACATCAATTTGAATTCTTTCTCAATCAACCCAAAACCACCACCCATCACCTTAGTATCTAGGAAGACCTCATTACCCCTATGAGAAAACCAACCAAAGGAACCATTGAGATACTTGAGGTGTATTTCCACCTAAAACAACAAAAAACATAGTACTTTGTCCCATTTTGGCTTACAAAGCAGCTATTTTTCTGTGATCCATAACTTTTCAACAAAATGTTACATTTTGAATGCTAGTTTTGCATAATATTCAATGGTATAGATATTATTATAATATTTTTTCCATATATTTTATCACCTATTAAATTCATATAATATATTTTGACATTCATTCTCATAATTTTTTTTTGTATATCTAATTTATGCGATTCTTGTAGTGTTTGAAAGGTATTATAGAGCTCTAGACGATTATCCACTTGGATGTTTTAGAATTTTTACTAGATATATTATTTTAGTTTCATATTAGATCTTATACTTTCATCTATTATTTTAATAATTTATAAAAAGTAATCTTTTTTTGAAAAGCACTTAATTTTCTTTTATTATGACCATTATATTATTGATTATATTTTCTATTTTTATATTGTTTAAATAAATTTACAAATATAACCCTCACTAATCCACTCCCTCCATACAATTAATACAAATGGAAAAAATGGATGGAGATAAATATGATGAAATAGGTGTTGTATTGAGTGATCATGGGTATAAAAATGAACAAATAATAGCTACTATAATATCGCAAAATTGCACCTAGGGAAAATTTCACATTTTAGCACTTTTCTTAGCATTTCTGATACCTAAATGCATTTATGAAAAAAACCTCATGGGTTAGAATTTCATAGTTCCAACTCCATGTGGTCCAATGGAAAATCAATAGAAATCCATCAACCCATTTATCAAAAACTAGCATTTTGGACACCTGTGCAACACATGGACATCTATGCAATGTGCTAGCATCCTGGCGGTTTTCCAAGTTTGAAATGGAGAATTTCAAATCTTGGCTCTTGACATGTGTATTTACAGTCGGGCTCTCAGGTCTAATGAATTTTTTTCCCTTGCATGCAATAAAACTCTCTTTTTTCTCTCATTTTTGGGATTCTCTCTCATTCATTCAAGGCTCTTCTTCTCAATTTCACTTTACTTTTTAGCTCCTTCTACTCTTGGCAATAACACTTCCACATGCGAAGCTCTGATGGACTAAAGTCTCTCCAACAACGAAAGCTCTCTAGAAAGCATTCAATGGTGTGTTCAGGTTTTCAAGAGGGGGTCGAGGCCTATTAGTAACACTCTCTTTCTCTTTTCTATTTATGAATAGATTAGATCTCTTTCTTTGAACATTTACTATTTAGTGGTGTGGGTTCTCCTCCTAAAGTAGGGATTGTTTTCACCACTTCTTTTTATTCATTTTGGTTACTCTCCCTATCTATTTGGCTGCCTGTGGAGGTGGGAACACCAAAATGGGGGTTTGACTACAACAAGACCTGAAACAACCCCAACATTTTTCCTTGTTTATCTTGTTTGCAGGTTGCTAAAGCAGAGCTCAAGGGAAGGATCCAAACAATCAGCTATTTATAAGCTCCATCCTAGCTCTCCTTGTTCTTCCTCTCATTTTCTATTTTATATCTTGTAATTCTATTGAATGGATCTCATATCTATGTTAGATAGTGAATTTCTAGTCTGCTTGCTTAATTTTTGAGTTCTTTGTTGCTTAGGACACTAGCACATCTCCTTTATCTCACATTTTGGTGAACCCGTCATGAAATATGTCAAATATTTTTTTGCAACTTTTTAATGTTTATGATAATTCTTTCTCTAATGAATATTTTGATATGTTGGGTGATGCTCTAGATGATTTCTTAGAAACATCTTCCTCTACCCATAGACCTTCCGAGAAAACTTCTTCTTGGAAAACTGAAGAGTCAGTGAACATTGTGGTGGTCTTTGTGGCTTCTCCAGGCCCTAAGAGACCTTTTTTTACTCACGCTAAGATCTCACTTTGAGATTTTCTTCAGACCACTTTGGTTTATCAAGGTATGCTTCAGGAAGCCTTGTATAATATCCTCTTACTTGTCTCTGCTAGGCCAATGTATGTTAACGCATTAATGGCTCATCTTCATTTAGATTCATCAAATATCACATTCTATTTGTAGGAACTACCTCTAGATGTGCAGAAGCAAGTAGATCCTTTAATGATTATAGTTATTGTTAATATTATCGATATTAGGCATACCCTTGTTGGCATCAGTTTGGCTCTCAATGTTTGTGGTATAGTTCTACTACCTAAGATTAAAGTTGATTCTTCTTCTTTAGCTACTTATTTATATATTCTTGGGTTGGATAATGTTGACTGAGAAGCTCTAGGCATGATTATCCTACCTTTGTGGTTAGGCCTTGTTAGCTTACCCACCTTGGTTTATGTGATGTCTGGCCCGTTACCTTATAATATTATTTGGGGAGACCATGGATTCATGCTATGGGTGTTGTAACTTGTACCCTACATCATTATCTAATGTTTGTTGCAAATAATTGAGTGGTCAAAGTGAAAGGTAACCCAAAGGTTGTTCACCTTTGTGAACTAGTCATTGTTGGACGATTTTTGGTTGTCTCCACTCTCAATAATTTTATTTCATCCCTAAATTTTGATGCAATGACATCTTCCTTGGCGATACCCTTTGTGGAGGTTAGCCCTCAAGTGAATGCTACTAAAGAAGAACAACCTAAAGAAAAAATTTCCTATTTCCTTCTAGTCTACTTCTTCTTAACCTAATGCATTCCTTGGTGATGATTGGGATCCTTGGAATTCTCTGAGTTCTTCAGTGGAGAATTTACAAAGTGATTCCCACTCATCTAAAACTTTTGATAACCTCGAATACCTCTATTAAGGAAGAGGATAAGAATCTTGTTAAGAAGGAAAGTTGTGATCCTATTTAGGAAACCAATCTTCCCCCTACCAAGGAAGATAATCCTGCTCTTGCTAAGAAGGTTAATGTTTGTGAATCAACTAAGGGATATGGTTGTGCTCTTGTAGATGCATTCGATGTCCATTTGTATAAAAATTATTTCTATGTGGAACCACCACCTTCTGAAGTCTTACAAAAATGTTATGGTTTTGGATATAGACTTGCTTCTCAATATGACTATGGGAAAAAATGCCTTGGACATATTGAGCAAGGAATTTAGGTCCCTATCAAGTTTAAGTCTTGCAAACACTATCTGGGTTTGGGATCATGCTCTATTGAACAATCTAAGCAAAAACCTTGGTGGAGTGTTAACATGATTTCAATTGAACCACTTAGTCTTGTACATCTTGAGTTAATAAAGTATGGGGTGTAGGCCAAAGAAATACACTTAGATGTTTTCTCTTTGGATGAAGCACTAGAGGAATTCTTGGGTGCCTACTCTTTTCCTCCTTTTCACCATAAGATACAATTCCCATATCACTTGAGAAAACAGGTGTATTTTAGAGAATCTATCTTGAATGTTGATGAGGAGGACCCTCTAGCTAATGTGGAAAATGGTGTTCCTATATCACATCATGAAGACTGTAGTAGCCTCCCCAATGGGTATAATACTAAAGTCTTTATGGATCATAAATCTTATAAAAGGGTGATTAAGATTAGGAAGTTCCTTTCTTTCAAGGAAGCTAAGGAGCACTATGACCTTAAATTACATTCTCATCTTGATATCTTTGCTTGGTCAAATGAGGAAATTCCTAGTATTGATGAGTCTATAGTGGTTCACAAAAAATTTCTATGTGTGCGACTGATAAATTGGATTCAAAACCAAACTTACACGAAGAGATCGTCCCGAGATTCATTTATTGGGATTTAAAATTAGGTAAAGGATTGATAAAAGCCGGGATTATCGCCGATTGGTACTACATGGGTTTTGAACATAAATAGCATTGGTAAAACGCGTGAAGCCATCTGACGCCGTGGGTGATACCAATAAAGAACTCTTGGCGTATACCTCACATAACCGATTTATGGATTCGGTGGCGGACCTTCCTTGTTATCAACCTGGCGGATAAGTTCTTGGGTTTTAAATGAGATTAAAATTATTAATATAAGAATCTGGTACGCCGAATGGCTATGCCGGTAGCATTGCTAATGGTCATGCCATTTGCGGTTTAAAGGTGCGAGCAACATGTAATGGAGCAATAAACTTTAATCTTTCCTTGGCTTTAATAAAATTCTAGAAGACTATGTTGATGATATCTTAGCAAAATGCATAACCCATCAAGATCAAGTAGGGAATATTTGTCTTATGATTGAAAGGATTCAAGACTCTATAAAATGAAGCTTAATCCTCTTAAGTGTGTCTTTGTTGTAGATGCAAACAATATTTTGGGATTCATAGTCTCTCATTGATCATGGAATTGAATTCGACACAAATAAGATTGATGCAATCATTAACAGTACCTCCACTTCCGGGAACATTCAGAGTTACGGGGTTTACAGGGAAGATTCATGCACTTCTTAAGATTCATGCTCAATTGGTTGATCATACCATGTTAAGTTAAAAGAGACGTTACGCTTTATAGGATGAAGGTGAAGAAGCAAACCAATAAAACTTATTTAGTATCCTCCATAGTAAATCATTTAAATTGCAAGATAGACCCTTGTTGCATCACCATACACTTTGGCAACCTTTCTTGTTTAGTATGATGATGTCGTGAAAGAAAGAGTGGTCTACTACATTAGTCACATCCTAGTTAATTATGAAACTTGTTACTCCTCCATGGAAAAGTAATGTCTTTCTCTTTTATTTGTAATGTAGAAGCTAAGGCACTATCTTCTTCATGTTGAAACACGTCATTGTGGAAAGTGACCTTCTAAAGTACCTTTTCTCTAGTACCAACCTTGTTGGGAGGTTAGCAAAGTTCATAATGTTGCTTTCTAATTTTGACATAAAGTTTGTTACTAAAAAATTGATAAAGGGTCAAGTGGTTTCCAATCAATTGGCGAACACTCCTTCATCTCACCCCTTCCCAAGTTTGGACTTATTCCTTGATGAGAAAATTTTTGTGATCAATTATGATATTGTATGGAAGATGTATTTTAATGGTTCGGGATGTCAAACTAGGTTTGGAGGTGTGGTTCTAATCTCGTATGAAGGTCAGTTGGTCCCTCTCTCCTTTTTATTGGAATTTTTTTGCACCAACAACATCATTGAGTATGAATCCCTCATTGGTGGCTTGTATGTCATGATCATGCTAAAGATAAAATATCTTTGTATACATGGTGACTCTGAGCTTATTGTGAACTAGATTACAAGAACTTATCAAGCCAAGTATAGTAAGTAATCTCAATATTGAGACCTTCATTTTTCTTTGCTTTATCAATTCACCTCCTTCATAGTAGATAGTGTTCCTAGGAGGGAAAATTGACACATGAATTCCATGGTGAGTGCCACCTCCCTGGTACCCTCAAATGAAGATATGAAAGAATACCATTTTATGGTTTAGGTCCTGTTGTATCCCATTGTTTCCAATCAACCTAAATCAAATACTCTTATGTGTTCTCACGTAGACTCAAGAGAATGGTTTTCTAACATCTACAACTATCTAAAGACTAGAAAATTTCTCGATGATGTGATGAAAAATTATTGCACTTGCATATGAAAACTCTCAGTCCATTATGTTGTCATATTAGATGTTCTCTATCAAAAATATTACAATGGCTTGCTTCTCCAGTGTCTCACTAAAGTGAAAATACCCCTTGCACTTAGGGAAGCCCATTTGGGTTCCAGGTGGGACACTTCGGTGGTAAATCCCTATTGCAAAAATTGATCCACATGGGGTACTTTTTGAAAATGATGGAACAAGTCTCCTTCAATTTTGTTAAAAATTTCCCGCGATGTCAACAACATAGTTGTCTTATTCATGCTCCTACAGAAGAGTTACAAAACTAGACCTCTCCTTGGCCTTTCATGAAATGGAGGTTAGATATTATCAAAAATATATCACCTTCTTTTTCTAAAGGACACACCTTTATCATTACTTCTATAGATTACTTCACAAAATGGTCAAAGCCATCCCGCTTCAATCTATGAATACTGAAGCTATTGGTAGCTTTCTTCTAAACTACATCATCAATTCTCATTTTGGGTTGCCTTCTCCACTTTTCTCTAACAATGCTACTCCATTCAAGAACAAGGAAGTAAATAAATTCCTTGAGAAGTTCCCCATTCACCATATATTTTCTACAACATATTATCCTCAATATAATGGCCAAGTGGAAGCATTTTATAAGACTCTTGATCTCATTCTTCACAAAAAGGTAAAAAAAAATGGTAAGGATTGGCATGTTCAATAAACATATGATTTGTGGGCCTATATCATGAGCATTTGTGTAGTGATAGGAATAACACCTTACAACCTCGTGTATGCTGTCGAAGCTACCATGATTTTAGAGTTGGAAATATCATCTTTGTGGGCTTCCCTTAAAGGATTAATTGATGATGAGAGTTACTAAGCTAATCATTTTCATTAGTTATAGATGCTCAATGAGCACTGATTATAGGCCCTCAACCATCTTAAATCTTATCAACAATCATTGTCTAGGAAATATAATCAAAGTGTACTCCCTAGAAATTTAAGGTAGGTGACCTGGTTCTCTATGAGAATTAGAGAAATGTAAATACACCACTTGATCAAAGGGGAAAATTTAGCCCTAATTGGTTAGGCCCTTACATTTTCATCTCTGTGTATGACTTGGGTGCTTATAGGTTATCATCTATGGATGGGATGACTCTAAAAGAACTTATTAATGCAATGCATCTTCGTCGATACTATGTGTAGTGTCTAATGTTTCATATGTGCAATATTCACTCTTTTAGGGTCATAACATTGCATGTGTTGACATTCCTTCATTAACACATCATGAAAATTTGTATGTTATGATGCAACAATGTGTGTGTGTGAGACATGCATATGTGTGTTTTACTATGTTGTGTATCCATGATGCATTACATTACAATATTTTAGGCAATTAGATTATCACTATATTTAATTTAAATACATCCATGTGTGTTCATTAAATCATTATAGTATCTAATCTAAACATACATCCATACGTATAAAATCCATATCATCAACATACATGAAGGTGAGGAACTGAACCAACAATTTTGTTTGTTTATGTACTTCTCTTGCACTCTTAGGATCTTTCACCTAAAAGGAGAGAGATAAAACCCCAAAATTATGATGGTTCACTCAAATAGAGGATTGTATGATGAAATTATATGGCTAAATATAATGATGTGGATGCAACTAAATGATGTAAAATTGACTGATTATTAATGCAAAACTAATGTAATATGCAATATTTGAAAATATAGTGAGATATGCAAGAATGAACTAAAACATGAACAAATACAAAAAAAAAATTGAAAGAGGTTGATTAGAGTGCACCTAGAAATAGATTGCAGATTTGAGAAGATTCTGGAATGCTAGAAAAATCACTATTGATGACCAATGGTACTCATTCATCATTGATGGTGAATCAGTCCTCCTATTGGTAAAATCTATTGAAATAGGTTCCTAATTGTCGAGAGCTGGAATCTAACAAAATCACCTTTTTCCACCTTAAGGTGGGACTCATTTTCCACTAATGGAAAATCATTCCTCCTCTGAAATTTTGTGAACTCAAAGGTCAATTCTATAGCTCTAGATCTACACTTGTCTTCTTGTCAGGTTGATGGAGTCAAATTTGCAGAAAATAGACTATAGGTTGTCTCCAAACTTGAAATAGGGTTTAGTTGACTTGAAACACTTTGTTGATTTGTTGACCACCTTTCAAAACCTAATTTCTTGACAAATTTGCATAGAAAAGTTTACAAACAAACATAAAAAAAGGGGAAAATGGTTAAGGGTTAGAGTATAGGGATTTTCCTTGGTCAAATCCCACTTTGGTAATCAAACCCTTAATAAATAAATGAAATGAAATGAAATGAATAAGGAATGATGAATAAACAACATGCAAGTGTCTTAAACTCACCACAACCTTGTTGAAGAAATTTGAAGACATGTCAATGGCTGCTCCAAGATGCTTGATGAATGCTTGATTAAATGATGTAAGGTACTTGAATTCTAATTGATGAATGCAAGTGAACTTGATGATTGTGGGATGTAAAATGAGGATAAAAACACTTATTTATACACACTTACACCCTGATAACCCAATAATAGATCATCACAAGCAGACATAAGGTATTTTTAAATAAAACCCAAAAGAAAATTTGAATTATTCTAAATTTGGACTGAACTTGCTTCAAACTCACACTAAAGTAGCCACACACATCGAGAGGAGGGTTCAAATGCACTTATGTTAGAAAGATGGAATGAAAATGATCAAGAGGGATGACCAAGCTCCCAGGATTAAGATCTCATGGCAAACTAAACATAAGAACAAAGGAACAAAAATTTTGAAATGAAAGGATATGATGAAGCTTCAATCATCTGTCCAACTAGTTATGGATTAGATCTTGGTTTTGTGGCTTGAGAGGCTGCACATACTCACACTAGGGTGACATAACTCATGGGGGTCAAATAATTGAGAAGAACCAAAAAGGTGTAGTACATACACTAGTTGGTATGCACTCACAAACATATAGGTGGCTATGGGGAAAGTTGTTTCGTTGAATGGTCTTCCCGCTCAACCATATCAAAGTTATACCTCCTGATAACTTTAACAAGGTGCCATAAGGGAAATGTCAGTTCTTGTTTCATGAGACAAGCAAAGCTTCATATTCTTAGAACTCATGAACAAAGAGCAAGGTACCAAAACATGCAAGTTGTGCTATGCAAGGTGCAAAAGATGTAAAATGAAAAATGTAAATGTAAAAGATGTTCAAGGATTCTTGTTAAGTTCATTTTAATGTTTACATCACTTAGGGAACATTCAAAAATAGAATATTCAAAACTTAGGGGATGTAGTGCATCACATTATGCCACTAAGAGGAATGTAATATGATAAGATAGATCGCACTTATGAAGGACATCACACCCAGTGTCATCCACAATGTGATAGATGCATCGTATGAAGTGACAAGGATACACTAAGAACAAAAAGAATGAAAAATAGACAAATGCCAATGTATGCCCACTTTAAAAGGAACACGAGGTATGTGCATGATCATCATGGAAAAAGTAAGCCCTTAAGTGGCAAAAAATTCATGAAAATCAGAGTTAGGAAACTTGACATAAAAATTTGAATAAGTTATCTATATTATTTCAAAAATATGTAAGAATAGAATCTATAGAAAATTGAATGTAGTTTCTAAACTACTAGGTTTGTTTTAAAAAAAAAAATTGTTTGGTAAAAATTTGAAATTTCAATGCGGTGGTACTTACTTAGAATTTCGGGGAAAAAAATAAGAAGTAGGATTAATACATCGACCACTCTAACCACAATAAAATGATAATATTTTTTATAATATTTTAGATATAAAGAAGAGAACTCATGTCTACGATGTGATGCATATTTTTTTGTAATTTTTTCAAATGAATAATTAATTATGAATTTTTATTACAACTTTTTAAAAATATAGAAAAATGCATTATGTTTGACCACCTTAACTTGGTCAAAACTTCATGAAATTCAATTTTTATTTTTTAATCCTATAGTATGTGAAGCATGGGAATGTGTATGTTTTGTATTGAAAAAATGTGATACCATTTAGCTTATAGATGTTTTTCAATCAACCTATCAATTAGGACTTTAGTCATAATTTGAATAGAAATAAATAATAATTACTTATTAAATTCAAGTAAAGCATAATTTATATCTTTGGAAAGATGAGAATCTTCTATAAAAACCCTTTTCACTTCATCAATTTTGGGTAAAAAAATAGTCGTCAGCCAAATAACCATCATATTGCCACTTTTTGGCCCTTCATGATCCTGCACATACCCATAGTTTTGTGAGAAATTTATTTAAATGCCAAAGGAAAAATGAAAAAGCAAGAAAGGAAAGCCAACTTGGGGAAATCCCTATGCCAAGTCATATGTTTCTAAGTTAGGCAGCTTCATGTGAATGAACAGAGGGGAACAAAAGAAAAGTTGGTTCCCCTAGAAACAAACACATCAAACATATAAAAGGGATCTATGGATTTGGGGTCAGTATGTTCTTTGCTGCAATGTGCTTATTAAAGAGCTCAGAACTATCATCATTCCCCATGGCACATAGAACTAGAAGAATGAAACGAGGAGAGCGAAAACAAAGGAAAAAGAAAGTCCATTTTGGGTCAACCTAGAAGAGACATTACGGTCTCAATGCTTTGCATCATCCCAAAAGGAAAACACAAACAAAAAAGAAAATGAAAAGAGGAAAAAGAAAAGGAAAAATATTTTTGGGTCAACTTATGAAGGGAGACATTTTGAGATGCTTGATGCCTTGCGTCATCCCAAAAGGAAAAAGCAAATAGATTAAAAAAGACGCTTTTAGGGTCAGCCTAGAAGAGACATCTAAAGGGTCTACTCAACACTTGGCATCATCCCTAGGAAAAAAAACAAAACAAAGAGAATTGAAGAAAAGAAAAGGACCTTTTTGGTCAACATGGAGGAGGAGACATAGGGCATCTCTGGCACTTTGCATCATCCCAAAAGGAAAAGCACAAAAAGTGAAAATAAAAGGACCTTTTGGGTCAACATGGAAAGAGACATAGAATCTACACTTTGCATCATCCCCAAAGGAGAACACACAAAACAAAAGTGAAAAATGAAATGTAAAATCTATGACATATAGAAGAATAGAAGTACGGATAGAAGAATTTCATCAAGCACACATTATGGGGAACATAGTACACACATATAATCCAAACCAAAGAAAAAGAAAAGAAAAAAGAAAATTAATATAAAAGGCTAGTAAGGTGAATGCAATTCAACCATCTAACAAGTTATCCACCTCGCAATAATTTTTAGTATATTGCGAGGGTAGTTGACTATCCAAAGGAAGAATTGCAAGTGTCAAACTAGGGGAAGTGCCAAGTTCTTCACTTGGTATAGCATATTTATCTTTTTAAGCTCATGGATGATGAAAATAAATAATTTAAATCGTTATACACTTCTTCATCGATTTAGTGATCTCCTCCTCCTCCTCCTCCTCCTCATCATCATCTAGGCTAATCACGATGGGAGGATGGTGGGTAATTTCTAAGGAAGGATGTATTAGGAGTTGTGGCTATTGGATCAGATCATTTTGTTGTGAGGGTTGGACTATACTATCTTGTGGTAGATCAAGAGGATGAGGATGATCATTTATTGCTTATGTCAAAGGCATAGAGTTTTATTTTCTTGTTATTTTCAGTTTGCACTTGAGGTGATGGGTTCCATAGAGTTTAGGCCAAAGGATTCTAGGGAAAAAATTACCTTTAGAGGACAATAGATTAAAGCCACTATGGTGTATAGTAAATATTTCATTTCCATGTGGAAACTTCAAACATTTTTGAACAATGAAGGGACCACTTTCACCAAGTGAAGCCAAGGGTGACCTAGCCATAGATGAAATTGATCTGCTATGGAATAATAGAAAATGTTACATCCAAAGTTTTGGGTCCTATTTGTAATGGGAGTACGTTTGATCTGATTGTAGGGCACACAAAACTAGTATGTGTTTTAATCCATGCAATTGGTTTATTATAATAATCTTCATAGAGATAGTGTAATATTAAACACTCTTTTGCAATCACATTCTCACCAAAAGAAGGGTATATTCATATCCCATTGGTGGGCTTATCATACATTCTACCGACTATATAAAGAGGACCATAATGAAGCTTTTTAAGTATATCATGAGAAGAAAAATTAATGTCAAGAGATTTGTTGGTTGGTCCCTTACAAGGGATAACATCTATCGTACCCACAAGTTCATCCATAGGATTGACTTGGGTAACATTTGGAGTTATATCATATTGTTCATTATTTGTATCATTGTTCATCGCATGAGTGTTTGAAGGTTCATTAGCCTTGACAAATGAAACATTGTGTTTAGGCATAAGGTTGGTAAAAATTTGTAAATTCTGATTAGGGGGTGCAATGGACTTATTGCCTTGATCAATGATAACCACAATGGACAAATGACTAGAATCAATGAGGTCTTGAACTAAGTGTTTGAGATGCTTACATTGTTCAATGTCATGTCCATTTTGGTGATGAAAATTGAAATAAGCATTTGGTTTAAATGTAGGTGGTAAAGGCTTGGTGATATCAAGTGGTTTAACAGTAGGCAACATGATCATTTGTTGCTAGAGAAATTGATTCATTGTGTTATGGAGAGTATCGGGTAAGGGGGTAAATTGTCTCTTCGGGTCCCCATAAGTAAAGGGCACTGCTAATTTAATAGTTGCCACTTGACTCTAGATAGGTTGGGTTGGTTACGGAGAAGGCAGATTGAACTATAAGAAGCCTTTGTTTGGTTTTCGAAAGTTTTACGTACTGGTTTGGTTGTTTTGCTTAGAATTCTTAGCTCAGTTAGAAGTGGACTTTGAATCACAACTAGTAACTGAGTTGTGATAGTCACAAAGGGTCATGCATAAATGCATGAATGAAGGAAATTTCATCATAGTTAACTTATCCTAAAGCTAAGTGTGCATATTTTCAATAAACATCTTTTGTAAATGTGAATCAGGAATCTGGAAATCAATTTGAGCATACAATGACTAATAATGTGAAATGAAATCAGTTACTTTTTTATTTTATTTTTGTTCACATCGCATTAAATGATCCATTATATTTTTGGGAGTCATATGGACTTAGAAATGACTTATAAAGGCATCCAAAAGTTCATTAAATGATCAGATTGAATGATTAGCTAGGTTTGAAAACCACTCTAATGTAGTGTCTTTTAAGGTCCTAGGAAAAAATTTGGCTAATAGTTTATCATTGAGGACAAAATCACTACACAATGTTGTATAGGCATTAACATGATTAGTAGGGTCTCCTTTACCTCCATAATTCTCAAACCTAGGCATCTCAATTCCATGTGGCATTTGTGTTCTCAAGATCTCTAGAGATAATGGGGTACGATGGACATAATATGTGGGTGGAGCATTTTGACTTTGGCTAATGGTGGATATTTTTTGTTGCATGGATAAAGCGGTGTTAAAGAGTTGTGTAATGATGGGGTCGATGTAAGCGGTATGAGGGGGAAGGGAAAATGGTGATGGAGTGTATGTAATGTTAGAAGTGAAAGGACACTAAGAGGGGTGAAGGTAGAAGATAGAACATTTGATGCAACAAAAGAGATAGGAATGCTAGTTCGAATAGCGAAAGAAGGAGTCACATGACTAACTTGTTGCATGGTTTTTGTAACTTGAGGAGTGGTATAGGTTGGTATAGATGCTATGGTTGAAGGAGGAATGTGAGATCCTCCTTGGCTCACAATAATGTTTGCTGATTGGGATGTGGAAGGAACATGTTTGTTGTATATCTCAGCTATTCTTTTCATAATTTGTAAGCCATCGTCACTTTCAATCAAGCGATGAAGGTTTTCTATCATGGGTATATAAGTGGTGGAAGTGTTTCCCATAGTTAAATCTTGTTGCAAATGTAAAAAATCCTCATGAATACTAATGACTTGTTCTTGCGGAATGGAATTTGCTTGTGTGTCAACATGCATTGGATGTGAAGGTAAAGGCATACTAGTGGTAGTATCCACACTTAATGTACCATTTTCCATACTAGGAGTAGGAGCTCTTAAGATCCCAAGGTCCACAACGAAAGTGATATCGTGGGAAAGCCATTAGTCTAGAACTTCATCTCACTAAAGTGTTATCAATAGGACACCAAACAGTCATACAAGTACCACAAAATATGGGGTGGATGCAACTGAAAACTAGGAATAAAAAATTGTTAATGATAAATTTTTTGTAAAATAAAACAAGAAGATAGTAATAGGAAACATGAACACAAGAAAAACTATGAAAATGCCATAAATTTCAATGCAAAAAATGCAATAGGACTGATTCGCCCAAGGTGGTGAATGACTACAGGTATGAGATTTTTTTGTGTTTTTTAGAAAATTTAAAATGATTTCAATTCTTTTCAAATGTAGAATGAGGATACAAATACAAATTTTTATTTTTTGAATGATATGATATGCAAAAATGAAGTCTATATGAGTCTTTCACTAATGCAATTTGAGAAACCCTAGGATGCCAAAAAAAACAAAAACCTAATTGAATGTTGATGTAAAGGACACCTAGGATGCAAGATGTAGTTGAAATCATAAAGATAAAGTGTTCAATATGCAGGTTCACCAAAATGAACCAAAATTTTTGTTTGTTTTATGTACTCTTGCACTCTTAGGATCTTTCACCTAAAAGGAGAGAGATAAAACCCTAAAATTGTGATGGTTCACTCAAATAGAGGAATCTTGTATGATAAAATTATGGCTAAATGCAATGATGTGGATGAAACTAAATGATGTAATTGATTGATTATTAATGAAAAACTAATTTAATATGCAATGTTTGAAAATATAGTGAGATATGCAAGAATGAACTAAAACATGAACAAATGCAAAACATAATTGAAAGAGGCTAATCGGAGTGCACCTAGAAATAGATTCTAGATTCAAGAAGATTTAAGAATGTTGGAAAAATAACTATTGATGACCAGTGAGACTCATTCACCACTGATGGCGAATCATTCCTCCTATTGGTAAAATCTCCTGAAATAGGTTTCTGACTGTCGGGAACTGGAATCTGACAAAATCACATTTTCCAGCCTTAAGGTGGGACTCATTTTCCATTGATCTTGAATCAGTCCTCCTCCAAAATTTTGTGAAATCAAAGGTAAATTTTGTAGCTCTAGATCTACACTTGTCTTCTTGTTGGGTTGATAGAGTCAAATATGCAGAAAATAGACTATAGGTTGTTTCCAAGCTTGAAATAGGGTTTAGTTGACTTGAAACACTATGTTGATTTGTTGACCACCTTTCAAAACCTAATTGCTTGAAAAATATGCATACAAAAGTCTACAAACACACATGAAAAATGAGAAAATGGTCAAGGGTTAGAGTATAGGGATTTTCCTTGGTCAAATCCCACTTTGGTAATCAAACCCTTAATGAATAAATGAAATATGATGAACAAGGAATGATGAATAAACAACATGCAATTGTCCTAAACTCACCACAACCTTGTTGAATAAATCTAAAGATATATCAATGGCTACTCCAAGATGCTTGATGAATGCTTGATTAAATGATGCAAAGTGCTTGTATGCTAATTGCTGAATGCAAGTGAACTTGATGATTGGGGGATACAAAATGTAGAGAAAAACACTTATTTATACACACTTATGCCCTAATAACCCAATAATACATCATCACAAGCTAACATAAGGTATTTTGAAATAAAAAATTTAAAGAAATTTTGAATTATTTTGAATTTCAAGCCAAGAGGGACTCATTCTCCACCCAAGACAAATGGGTCCCACCTTGGGCTTGCAAGTGGCTGTTAGGAATTAAATCACATTTAATGTTATTTGTCAGGTTTACATTCAAAAATATAGTTAATTAAGTCTTATGAGTTCATAAAGGGGTCAAATAAAGCATAAGAAAGGTGCAACTAGTGAAATTAAGCCTAGAAAAGCATGAAATATTATTACAATACTTTACAACACTTTACAATAGGACTTGAAAAGAGTCTAGAAAAGTGTAGAAATGTGTTACAAAACCTTCACAAGATGTCATAGTTTGAACATTTAGGACATAATGTGAATGCATAAGTTACATTGCAACATTAAATCAAAGCAAGACAAGTCAAACATTATAAGAGAAAGACTTAAAATATTATGAAAATGTCAATGATCTATTTTTCTATGTTATAGGAACATACAAATCAAATAAGGAATTCCATAATATCATAATCAATATCTGATGTATATAGATTAATATCAAATTTCATGTACATGTATCATGCCACAATTATCAAAAAATGAGTGGCTACTGCATATATGTATCTATATCTATACATAAAAAATAATCTACAAAATATGTGTTGTGACTACAAAAATGATGTACAAAAAATGTTGTCTATTCCCTAGGCATATGATTCCTGGAGCCCTCTAGCTCTAGCTATGGTTGCAGCTGTGGTCAGGGCTATATAGTGGAGATGGATTGGATTCGGTGCAAGCATGAGATAGACATCACTATGTGCATCTCCCTAATCTCTCCTTAGAGGGAGCATATTTTCATGCTGGCCTAGATGAGCTCCAGTTGTAGTTGTTGGTCATCTACAGAGATCACCACTACTGGCTTCCCCACAAGGTCATCAAGATAGCTCTATAGGGCATTATGTGCCTACTTAGAATCATAATCCCTCGTCATAGCTATATCTCACTCTATGAGGGTCATCCACATCTCCCTTGACAACTAATCCTATTACCCTTAGAGAGTGGTAGCATATATGATCATTTGCACTATCTCTACCTACCCCTCATTGTAGGAAGTCCTCAAGTGGGCTACATACTCGAAAAGATGGATGTGACATCTTGCTAAATCTTCCCAGTAGGAGTCTAGGACTACCCCCTAGATAGGCACGACAGGGGCCACCTCTGATATGCACTGGACAAAAAACATAGTCCATCATTATGTATCCACTGCAAACATAGAAGGAAAATATATATTAGTACCATGAGATGTATAGTTACAAAAAACCAAAACATAATCTACATATACATGAGATGAAAGAATTAGAAGTATTGAAATGAAATAGCATGATGAATAATCATACCTGGATCCCCTAGCTATGAGTATGGGTCTAGGGGAGGAGGGGCACTAGACCCCATGTCACTAGAATTAGGAGCTACCTTGGATGCTACCAAGGTTGCTGCTAGGATGAGGGGTACTTTTGGTGCTACCAATGACACTAGAGTTGTTCATGGAGGAGAGGACATCCTCCACTACTACCTCAACCTCAAAGGCACCGCTTTGACCTCCTCGGCCTACTCCTACTCCTCTTGCTACTACTCCTCTTGCTCTCCCCTACTTCCTCATCCCATCTATTTGTGCCTCGGTGGTTGTGGAAACATGTCCCCTGTAGGCTGAGATCCTGCATGGGGGCATCCACTAGAAACACTGGTGCTAGATGATGCACCACCCACCACATCAAAAAATCTCTAGCCACACTGAAATTATCCACTATGCCCATCACTGGTAGACCCTCATCATCCTCATCATCTAAAAGGTAAAAGTCCACTATGGTTAGATGGAAATGATCCCTCGTTCATGCAACACTCTGATCAAATCAATTGTATTGGGGATGGCAAGTAGATTAGTCTAAATCTGACTATGTTTCTAGATGACCTAGCTCCAGTAGTATGGCATGATCACAAAATTTGTTTGACCTAGAATGAAATAGTTACACTGTAGGTTTCAAAAGAACCTACCATCATTAATCCACCGAAATAACTAGTGTGGTCTCCATCTAATCTAATCTGGCTCCAATGTGTCATACTATAGCCACCAAAACTATAGGTCACCATGTCTCCACTATCACATGAGCTTGTACCAATGAGCCATGGGAAAAGTATAATCCTGTATTTAGGGATAGCCCTCTGTCCTTGTGTAGGAGATGTGTGTGAAATCCCACACCTATAGGAGTGTACATGTAGTGAGGCTCTAGTACTCATCATGAACGTACCTCATGAGCTCTTGATACATAAGCACAAGGATGTTGCACCCCCATGTGAACACTGTCTCATGCTTCTCCATCTCATGAATAGTATGGACTAGGCCCCCATGTAGGTGAGAGCTTTTCCTATCAATAGTGATCCATGTGGCCACAATGAGCACCATGACTCAACGTACTAGGGGTGCAATGGTCCAGGCTTGCTTGAAGCATCAAGTATAAATCTGCTCAGTCCTGTCCCTATTGTCCTTTCATCCAGAGTAGTATAGTAAACCCTCTAATCACTCACATGGTGAGTGCATGTCATCCAGCTCCACCCTCTAACTAAAAAATGGAAGACTGAGGATGCAATAAACATCCTCTAGATTCACGGTCATCTCTCTATTTAGTAACTAGAAACTAGATATGGTTGCATCCAACCTCCGCATGAGATCCATTAGAATCCTATCATGGTACAAAATCTTTGGCATAATATACACATGCGAGAGACCAATGTGTTGTAGGTGTCTGACCTCATCATCAAATAATTTTTCCTTCTACCTTCTGAGGAGGTGAAGCACCTACCCACCAAGTTGCTCCATGATCTTGGGGTAGTCCTACAAACAGAAAAAGTTTGAGTTAGTATAGAGCCTATTGAGAAAAAAATTAAGTTAAAAATGCTAAGGGACATGTGCACACTACACGGAAGTCTATGCGCCATGCTAGTGTCTTGGTCTTCCATTGACGGCATTAGGATGATAGTGCATCTTGGGGATGATAGCACCAATCTTGGATGTCAAGGCATGCAGAAGATGCGTGTGTGCATCGAAGACACATACGCTACCTGAGACATAAAAATTGTTAAAAATCATCAAAAATATGTAAAACAAGAGGTTTTGAGGCCTACCTGTTCCACCTTGAGACCCTCGACTATGTCTTCACATGGCTAGTCCAACCTGGGCACTTCATACTCTCATATGCTCAACAATTTGTTGTCTTTTCTCTCACAAAAGTCAACAAAATCCTTGTGATGAATAGTGAAAATTACCCTTCTAGGGGCCTACCTAGGTATATATAGGCCCCTCGAGGCCCATTTTTCCTAGAGTTTGTGGCTCCCTCGTTTCTCTTGATTTTACCCCACTTAACTGGGGGAAAACTCAGGAGGGGGCATATAGTCTCCTCTTTAGCATATTTTTCTTCTGAATCACTAAAAAAATTTCTTGATCATTCTTCTCACCGTTGTAGCTTTTTCCAAATTTTGGTATGACCTAAAATATAGTTTTGAGGAATGAAATTTTGTGAGATTTTTCACAACAAATGTTGTACTTTTTGCTAAGTTTGATCATTGGGGGAATCTTTAGTACTAGTTGGGTATAATGCGGGATCATGGTATGCCAAAAGTGGCAATATTTAGAAGGGTATGGCTGGCGATTTTTTTCACCCAAAATTAATGAAGCGAAAGGGTTTTTAGAGGGAGATTATTAGCTTTCCAAAATATAAATTATGATTTAATTTGAATTTAATAAATAATTATTATTCATTTTTCTATTAGAATTACGACTAAAGTCACGATCGATGGTGATTGAAAACATCTATAGCTTTCAAAGCGGTATCATATTTTTTGAATCCAAAACGTGGTAATGCATTCTATGCTTTACATACTATAGGATTAAAAATAAAAATAAATTTCATGAATTTTTTGACCAAGTTAAGGTGGTCGAGGGCAGTGAGGATTTTATATATTTTTTAAAAGTTGTAATAAAAATTAATAATTATTATTTTACTTGGAAAAATTACAAAAATATGCATCACATCAGACATGAGTCCTCTACTTATATATATAAAATCTTACAAAAATATTATCATTTTTTATATATGGTTAGAGATTGGTCCCGATTTCTTCTTATTTTTTTCCACTGAAATTTAAGTACTCTTGCATTGAAATTTCAGAATTTTCCTAAATAAGATTTTATTTATTTTTAAATAAACCTAGTATTTTAGAAACTACATTCAATTTTCTACAAATTCTATTCTTACATATTTTGAAATAATATAGATAACTTATTCAAATATTTCGTCAAGTTGCCTAACAACGATTTTTAAGATTTTTGCCACTTAAGGGCTTTGTTTGGCATGCATGATCCTGCACATGCCCAGTTGGCTCCAACCTCTTTGACCTCTATAGTAACTTTTTTGCATGCAAATCCATAAAAATTGAATTTTTGGATGGAATTATTCTTGTCTAATTTAGTGTATTTGATATTTCCAAAATTGAGCCCACTAAAGTGGGGGGAAAATGTAATTTCACAAAATTGTCCCTAGGGGTAATTTCACATTTTAGCACTTTGCGAAGCATTTATGACACCTAATTGGATTTATAAAAAAAGACCCATGGGTTGGATTTCATGATTCCAACTCCATGTGGGCCAATGACAAAGAAATAGCAGATTGTTGACCTGTTTCCCAAAAACTAATGTTTTGGATGCTTGTATAATGATGGATGTCTACACGACGCGCTAGTGTCCTAGTGATTTTCATAATTTTTTGAGTTTGAAATTGGGAATCTCAAATCCTGGCTCTTGGCATGTGTCTTTGTAGTCAAGATCTCAAGTGTAATGATTCTTTCTTCCCTTGCATGCAATAAAACCCCCTTTTTCTCTCATTTTGGGGGTTTTCTCTCATTCATTCAAGGCTCTTCTTCTCAACTTCACTTCACTTCTTAGGTCCTTCTACTCTTGGAAATAACACTTTCACAAGTGAAGCTCTATCAAACTGAGGTCCCTCCAACAATCAAGGCTCTCTAGCAAGCATTCAACAATGCATCCATGTGTTCAAGAGGGGTCAAGGCCTATTGGTAATGCTCTCTTGCTCTTTTTTATTTTATAATAGATTAGATCTCTTTGTTCATTTACTATTTAGTGGTGTGGATTCTCCTCCTAAAGTAGGAATTATTTTCACCATTTCTTTTTTCATTCATTTTGGTTACTCTCTCTAGCTATCCAGCTGTCTATGGAGGTGGGAACACCAAAGCGAGTGGTTTAATGATGGAAAGCCATGAAACAACCCCGTAAAATTTTTCTCATTTACCTTGTGTGTAGGTTACTAAAGCAAAGATCGGTGGAAGGATCTAAAAAATTGGTTGTTTGTAAGCTCCCTCCTAGCTCTCTTTATGCTTTCTCTCATTTTCTATTTTCTATATTGTCATTTTGTTGAACAGATATTGGATCTATGTTAGATAGTGAAGTTCTAGTCTATCTGCTTAAGTTTTGAGTTCTCTATTGCTTAGGACGTCAGTGGATCTTTCAAACTTTAGCTCACTGCATTGGCATCCTAATTCTATGTTGTAGTCTTTTGGACAAGAACTCTCCCTATGAAGACAAGAATCTAGAAGCTTTTCTCTCTTAGGTTCTAAAGTAGACTTTGATGATAATTAGTTTGTGTATAGTTTATTTGCAATTTTTTCATTCATTTAGTATTGAGGTCATTAAGGTTACTTCGCTCCCTAGGATTTTCTTGAGAATTAAGAGACTCATAAGCACTAAATCCCCCTTATCTCATAGCTACAAAGAAGATAAAATGATATAGAATATGTGACGAAGACTTTGGGATAGACTTTTTTGCCTCTCCTAATCTCCTCTCCCATGTTGAGTCTTGGAATACATACAATAATATTTTGACTCATTTGGATTCCTTGTTTGAGAAGTGAGGTATATTGCATGGTTTTGAATTGCAAAAACACCTTATTGGTTTGAATCATACATATTTTGATATTATCCTGGAATTCTCTGTTGAGCATAGGTTGTCATTGATGTAAAAGGATTGTCATAGGTTGCTAACAGTTGTTATCAAAGGGTGTCAAGGCTATAAAATATGAAGGTTGTCAGTGATGAAAGAGATTGTAGGAGTACTAGAATTTTCATTTGACTTAAAATTTTAGAAGCATGTTGTTTATCAGTGGTTAGACTATCTAATTGGAATCATATCCTATATCAAATACCATAAATTATTTTTTGTTGAATTATGATTGCCTTCAAATTGTTGGTGTGCTTATTATACCATGCCTAGTATGTAGTCAATATGAGTGTGGTTTTTTGGAATTCTTTGTTAGGATATCTTTTGATAAGAGAGATTTATAAATATGGTAGAAATTTCATGTAGAAATGTAGTATTACTCCATAGTTTGGAAAGAGAATATTTCTAAAATTATTTTATCAATTTCTTGATTTTCTAGAGAATATGTTTAGTGTGCAAAAAGTTTGAAGAGTCAGAAGGTTTTCAATATTTTCAAAGATCAAGGGTTGTATGGTAATAGTTAGTAGCCTATAGAATTTAAATCTTGCATGTGGAGTGAAGATAGGACATTCGTAAGGTTCTTAAGGTGGTGCACGACATCAAGTTGTTTGGGTAGAAAGAAATTTTTGTTTGGACCATTGTATTACACATTTCATGTAAATTGAATTTAGGTCCACCTTATGTCGTCTTGGCTATTTCTAGATCCCTAGCCAACATGGAAGAGTGTTAATATAATGTCATGTATGTATTTCAAATGTTCAAATGCATTATATGTGAATTGGCAACATGATTTGTTAACTGTATTGGCTATGATCGAGTGAGGTGATTTTGAGTAAATAAGTGTGAAGAAAATGAGTGCTAGTACTAGAAGATCATTCAAGTGTAGAAGAGTGCTAGCTATGACTTTGGTACATATTAGAGTTATATTCCAGATCTTCCAACTTTAACTTTGTATTCTAGTAGGGCTAGTGTTCTATCTATTATATTGTTTCAATATGGATTTGTGTCTCTTTTTGGTGGGGATTGTTGTCTCTAGTAGGTTGGTTTCTATATATTCAATAGGGGATTAATGTCTCCATTAGGTTGGTGACTACTTCATATTGTAATCTCACCTATTATATTTTTGCATTGTGAAGTTGGATTTGGGCAGTATATCATCATGGTTTTCCCATCTTAGGTTTCCACATATATTTTGTGTTATATTGTGGTGTGTCATGATTAATTAATTATCTGATTATGTGCTCATCATGTTACAAAACTATATAACTACAACAAAACTGAAAGATTCTTGAATTTCTTAGATCTACTAATTTACCACCCTCTTAGTAGATCATGTACCCTTCATTTGGTATTAGATATAATTTCCTTTGAAGAAACATAATAGATTAAGGTAGATATAGTATGGTACAAGAAATTTCTTCTTGAAATAAAGTACCAGTCCTTGATGGATCCAATTTTTCATTTTGGAAAGTTAGGATGGAGTCATATTTGATGGTGTAGACACCTAAATTTGGACACTAAATTTATCCAAATTTATCCCCTTTCGTCTAAACATCCTTTTATTTGCATTAATTAAGTAATATTACTATTATTTAATTAATACCCTTAATTCTACCAAATCCCTAAGGTATTTAATTAGTAATTAAATACCTTATCTCTTCAATCCCCATTTCATCAAATAAATTAAATAAATATGACATTTATTTAATTCCTCAAGAAGGTCACATCATTTTTCTAACTTTAATCCATCTCCTATTGTGACATGCCTAATCCTTGACAGATGCGTCACATCCTCAAAATGTCATTTTAATCCTCATTATCCTCTCTAACATCTTCAATCACTGATTTTTGTTAAGCCTAATCAACATCTTCAATAATCCTCCCACCTCCCCAAGTAATTTTTATTCACCCAAGATCTCTTCTCTTTTCCCTCTATGTGAATTTTTAATCTACTTTTTTTATTCCTCCTACAACTCTCTTTTTTCCCCATGCATCTTTCTAGAATCTTTTGACCATCAAGCCCACATGTGGCGCTTCCATTTTTGAACCTTGTCCATGGGATTCTTCCTAAGTATAATTTTAATCCAAATTTATTCCACCTAAGAGCCCTTCATCCCTGCTGCACTTAAGGCAAGGTACTTTTCTCCTCCACATAAAAATCTCCCTTCCAATTCTACTCACACACCATCTGAGTATCTTGGGTTATCTCATTGATTCTACATGGCTAATATGTGAGGGCTTGTGAGTAATTTCAAATCACCCATATGTGTAGCCTCCCTACATCTTATTTACCCTGTCCATTTAATTCTCTAGAGAATTAAAATTTCTCTATAAATAACCCCTCTTCTAAGGCATTTAGAACACTTAGTCTTTTTACACCCACATGTTGTCATTTTGAGCACTTAATTCACAAGCATTTCCTCTCACTTAGTTAAGTCATTCTATCCATTAGCATTGTGATTCTACTTCACGTGATTACTCATCTTACATAGCCATCCAAGAAGCACAACAAGAATCTTAAACATCAAGGCCAACTAGGGATTCATCAATGAAAAGCAAGTACTCTCACAATTTTGCCCGAGTATTTTTCTTTGTAAGTTAAATAACAATCTTTTTAGGGCTAATCTTTGGAGATGTTCCTTGTGTTTTTGCATTTTTGCATTTTTTTTTTTTGCATTGAATTAAAATAGTTAGAAATCTAGGCTACACAGATGGCTTTAGGAATTGACATCTAGATGCTAGTTTTAGAAGGATATGAGCCTTCTAAAAAAGCCTCCTAGGGATCAATCCAAAATGATATCCCATCGACTCAATGCTAAGGCAAGGAATGTTATTTTATGTGGTCTAAATAATTTAAAATTTGTGAAAGTGATGTCGTAAAGAACAACAAAGGACACATGGGAAAAATTGGAAATAATATATGAAGGTGATGAAAAAGTGAAAGAGGAAAATTTGTAGACTTATAGAGCTCATTTGGAGGTCTAAAAGTGAAAGAAGATGAGCACATTGTTGCATTCATGCTCAGAGTTGATGAAGTTTTAAACCATATCCAAGGTATTTGTGAAAGTTTGGAAGAATATTTTTCTGAAGAAGGTGCTTAGATCTCCCCCCAAAAGGTTTAATCCTAAAATATCTACTATTGAAGAAGCTAGGGATCTAAATACTTTAAAATTGATTTAATGGCATAGAACTTTAACTACATTTGAGATGAGATTTGAAAGTGAGGAGTCTATAATGAAAGATGTTGCTTTCAGAGTGTATGAAACAAGTTGATGAAGACTCTAATTGTGGATCAGATCAATAGAAAGAATTTTTTTTCAAGAATCTAGAAAGAGGACCTAGTAAGTACAAAGGTAAATTAACTTTCAATTGTTTCAATTATGGAGAAGTAGGAAATTTTATGGCTAAGTTTCCCCATAAGAATACTTAAAATGTTGATCAAAATAATGGAAAGAATTCATTTCATAGAAATTTTAGAGGTTAAAGGAAACATAAGAGCTTTTATACTAATGAGGAAGAAGAATACTCCATAGAAGAAGAAGATGAAGATGTATCCAAAGATGAAAAGAAAAGGTTGTGTTC
Source organism: Sequoia sempervirens (assembly GCA_007258455.2). Classification (NCBI taxonomy): domain Eukaryota; kingdom Viridiplantae; phylum Streptophyta; class Pinopsida; order Cupressales; family Cupressaceae; genus Sequoia; species Sequoia sempervirens. The sequence goes on along the minus strand of VDFB02105785.1, from coordinate 99,202,592 downwards.
ATGGATTTTTTGACTGTTGAAGGTGATGTTAAAATGGGTTCTAGAAGAAATGAAGAAGAGGTAGATCTAAAGGAGGAATTGATGTGTTGGAGAAGAAATAAAAAATTTGAAGAGTAGAATTGTTGAGGAAGTAAGATCTAAATATTAAAAGAGTTGAAGATTGTAGAAAAAATGATTTTTAATCTAAAGACCAAACTAAAGAAGGAAAAATAGTTGAAGAAATTTTGATAGAAAAAATACTATAAAGAGACAAAGACTATGAGAAGCTTGAAGAAAAAATTGTGGTAGCAAGAAATGAGCTTGAGATGGTGAACAATAGTCGTAGATGAAGTTTGGTAAAGTAATAAAACCCTAGGCCATATTTTGGAGAGCTAGATATCTTTGCATAAAAAAACTAGAATATGCTTTGATAATCAGAAGAAGGCGATAGTATAGTCTGAGAAGACTACTAAGGAAAGTCTGGAAATGATAGGATCATAAAGTTCAAAATCTAAAAGAACCATGGAAAGTGATGAAAGAATGAAATTTAATGATGGCTTTATTATGAAAAACAAAAGAAGAAGATCCAAAAGATAGGGATATAACACTAGGTTAAATTTCCATTTCTCTTGTTATTGTTTTAATTGTAATAATTTGGATCATAAATGTAGATATTTTATAGTAAGAAGAATTAATTTTATCAGCAATAATGTATTTGTACCTCTATTCAACTTTAATATCATATGTTTCAAATGCAACAATTTTGAACACATTGCAAGGAACTACAAAAGCAATTTTGTGAGTCCTTTTTCAAAAAGTGGGAGAAAAGTATCAAAGAGTAGAAGTCATGAATCAAGAAATTTTTGGAAGAAGGTTCATGAAGAGAAATCTAGAAAATCATATATTTCTCAAATTGCACTACATGCTCAAAAGGATAAGAACCTATGGATAATTGACAGTGGTTGCGCAGGCCATATGATTGGAGGTAAGAGAAATTTTATGAATTTTAGGAAATTTGAAGGTGGTTCAATGACCATTTGAAATAATTCATTTTCCAAAATCAATAGTAAGGGTACTTTGAGTCTTGATGGTTGTAAAATTGAAGATGTACATGATGTTTTATATGTTGAAAGTTTAAAGAAAAGTTTGTTAAGTGACAACCAAATGTGTTACAAAGGATACAAGCTATTTTTTAGTGTTGAAGGTTGTGAAATCAGGGAATCAAGTACCTATGAATTGATTGCAAAAGGAAGAAGGATAGGAAATGGCATTTGTCATCCTAGTGAGCTAAATGGATAGATTTGTCTCACTGTGCAAAAAGATGAAAGGTAGCTTGGGAATAGAAGGTTAGGACATGAATTTTGATGATATTGTAAAAATTAGCTCAAAAGGACTAGTTTGTGATATATCAAAGATTAAGAAACCTAAATCAATTAGTTGCAAGCCATGTCATGAAGGGAATCAAATAAGAAGGAAATATCTCGCTAAGGAGTATTCCACATTAAAACCATTAGATCATGTTTCATATAGATCTATGCAGCCTATGAGGACTAAAAGTTTAAAAGGAGATCTAGGTATTTGATGATGCTCATTGATGGTTCCACTAGGATAACTTGAATAATATTTCTAAAAGAAAATTCAAAATAATTTGAGGAGCTTAAGGAATTAAAGGAATTAGTAGAAAATGAAACCAGAAGGAAAATAAAGGTTTTAAGATCAGATAGAGGTGGAGAATTCACTCCTAATAAGTATGAAAACATTTGTGAAGAGAATAGGATTTGGAGGAAGTTCTCTTCTCCTAGAACTCTATAGAAAAATAGATTTTCTAGAAGAAAGAACCAGATTATACAAGAGATGGAAAGAACTATGGTATTTTAAGAAAACATACTAAATATATACTAGAGAGAAGCCACACTGACTATTGTATACATTCTAAATATAGTTCATATTAGGTGCAATACTAATAAGACTCCATATGACTTATAGAGAGGAAGATCGACATCAATAAGATACCTCAAAATATTTGGGAGTAAGTGTTGAATCAAGAGAGACGAAGAAAATTTGGGTAAGTTTGATTCCAGATTAGATGAAGAAATTTTCCTTGGTTATTCTTTAAGAAGTAAATATTATATATGTTATAGAAAAATACTATTTAGAAGATAG
>VDFB02105785.1:99187790-99200350 GCA_007258455.2 Sequoia sempervirens | reverse complement strand
TACATTCAATTTTCCACAGATTCTATTCTTACATATTTTAAAAATAATATAGATAACTTATTCAAATTTTTATGTCAAGTTTCCTAACTCTGATTTTTTTGAATTTTCATTGCCACTTAAGGGCCTTTTTTTCCATGATTATCCTGCACATACCCACCTCCCAATCAACATTTCCGTTGAGTCTTGACACGCTCAGACCTGAGAAACCAGGTGGAGTTGGTGTCATGTACCTATAATTCTGCAATAAAACAACTAACATACATATATACATAATCCATGTTTCAAACACACCGTGCGGAGAAAATCACAGAAATCACAGAGCACTCATGAGCAAGTGATGCAACTCCATTCTCCACACCAATACACATCACATCAAACTGAAAAAAAAAAAAACAATTAATCTACCATAAGCATATAGATAGCAATAACATCAGAAGAAAGCATCTATGCTAACATAAAGCATGTCAAAATAATTACCACCATACAATGTATCATCACATCACAAAATAAATCCACCATCGCTCTAATGTTAGTGATCAAAATATCCAAAACAAAGTACCAAAGTGTATCAAAGTGAAAGTATGCTAACATAAAACATAAGCAAAATGGAGGGGTACTACATAACACATTTATTTGAACTCACAACTAGCTAGCTTACATAAAGGCCATCACAAAGGGCACATATAGGGGATCACACTAGACATCCACTATCCTTATCCCAAGTTAGATACCTTGTATCTCTTACTTGAGGCACAACACATTTACTGGTTTTCACTTCACATGTCATAACATAATACACTTTATGAAATCCACCATATTATAGAACAAAATCAATTCACAATTTACATACACTCTTTTTTTTCTTTAAACACTATTGACTTTGCTTCTTAATTTTGTACATATCTACTCACTTTGCATTTGAAAAAGGAATCACTAGTTGATGCACAAATGCATCTTATGTATATTACTCCATCTTCTTAAAATCTTACAAAATTCAAAATAAAACTATTGACTAATCATCCCCATCCTTTAATGACAACACCCACTTGCATAGTTTTTTATTTCCTATCTAATATTTATCCCTTCATTGTTCTTCTCTTATCAAATTCTTCAATTTATGGTAACGTACAAGTAGGAATAACATTTCCTAGGTAATAATTTAATTCCAATTTCTTATTTCGACAAGATCCCTTCAAAAAGGTTTTATGTATAATTACTATCAAAGAGTAATTTAAATGTCGCATCTATTGAACCCTACAAATATACCTTTTAATCCTTCTATGCATCCACCTTTGGCTTGAATCTTAGTAGTCAATTTTTTTCACTTGCTATTTAATCTCTTAACAACAAAACATAAGGGTTTGGTTGGTGCTAGATCTCTATTAAGTTTACTAGGTCACCATTTGTTTGTAAAATTATTTAAATAACTTTAAAGTTTCACCCTTCAATTCCAAGTAAGATCCTATTTTGGCTCCTTTTTCCTACATAGGATTTACAATACAACGTAAGGTTTCAATCATTAGTTGATGTTCTTAATCATCCAATCTTATCTACCAACCATAAGTTGACTCACCTTATAATTTCAACATTCAATCGCATGACTCTTTCTTAAGTTCATAATTTGAATAAATTTTAGGAGGTTATGTGTTACATATGTCCAAGGTATGAGCGCAAGATCGATTCTAACACACCCTTAAGTTACATTTAAATAAAGTTACATAGAACCAAGTGTTATGTACTTCCAAAGTTATATCCTCAATATTATGTTTACCCATTCTCTAATTAACACAAGAGGTGTTTCAAATTCCTACATGATGAGAGTTATGATTTTTCTAGCATGGTACACTTTGTTGAACATATATTTTATTTGTAGGTGAAACTTACAAAAGGCCTACTCTAACAACCAAGGTTTGCAACATGTTAGGCATATTTATTGGTGAATGTGTTCCTCCTTTTAAGGTTACTTGAGGTATTTTTAGGAAATTATTATTACAACATTCTTAGTTGAGCTAATATTCCATTAATTGCATTGCCTCCAAATTAGACATTAACCCCATCTTCATCTCTTTTTGATTAAATTGTGATTTTTAATTTAAAACTTACCTAGGGTTTACTAAGAAGAATCAATAAATAGTCTTTAAACATTTCCTTGCATTTTATAAGCTTGAACAAAAGCATTTATTTTCTAACTTTAAATTATACAATCAACAATAATTTGTTTAATTATTCCTGAATATAACTTACTATCCACAATAATTCAACTTCTCTATCCACATCATTAATGTCCTTTCAGATGGAAAAATTTAGGTTCCTTTAATCACAATTATTAAGGTGATTTATATTAATTCACTAACTCATTAAAATTTCTAATAACCATATTTAACAATAATATCTACCTTCTTAAGTTTCAAAGAGGGAGCGCCAAACAATGATAGGTTGATAACTCTTATTAGATGGACTAACACACCTTCCCACATGCACATCACTTCCATAATCATAATATTCTAGATGGTTTTTCCCTTGGTAGCTCAAGATTTTTTGAGTTACTTATCTTTAATTAAATTCCTAAAATGGTTAAAGTCTAGATAACACATGTCTTTATAAATTTTAATAAAGATGGTCAATGTTTTCACACAAGATAGACCCTAATATATATATAAATAAATAAATAAAATAGAATAAAATAAAATTTATTAGGTTGGAAAATTTTTCAAACCTAATTGTTGTAATGAGAATCACTTGATGACCAAATACACATTCACTAAGACCCATCTTATTTCTAGAGTACCCAGTGTTCCAACCTAGGCTCTAATACCAATTGTCATGCCTAAAAAAAATTCGCAAGAAAAACCCAACAATTTTTTTTTTACCAAACCATTAGTTAAGGTAATTATTACATTGATCAAGTGTCATGACCATATTTAGTGTTGAATATAAACTCAAATTCCACAACCTTTATGTTGATCACGTTTACTTGAAAATTTAAGCTTCTTTAGCTTTTTGGGACAATTGGGCTTTTAATATAAAAAGGGTTTTGTTGCTAACTTACTACCAAATTAACCACTTTTAAATGACCCCTTAATTTAAATAATAATGCCATTTTTAGATCTAGTTTTAATATTATTACCAAGGTGTACATTAAACCTAATAATAATATTCAAACCTACTCTCCAATTACTAAATCAATATTATTTCTTTATTTATTTTTTTACTCATTAATTACAATATTATTTTTCTTACTATTTAATCAAACCAATAATAATGTTATTTATTCATAGAATAATATTATTAAAATAATGTATTCATTACCCTTTAATATCAATAATCTACTAATCTTATCATTGTTGTTATTATTTTGTTGTATACTACTATTTTACTCAAACCAATATTAACATTAAATGTAAATTTAATACCTCTTCTAAGAATACCCTTGCTATCAATGGTTTAAATTATATTAATTTGTTGTTTATCACCACATTCTATATTTTAATTTAAACTATTATTATTATACAAAATAGTAAAATTCTAAGTTGAATTTTGTTTCTCATTTCAACTTCTCATTCACTCAAACAAAACACACGTCATTTTGTTGTAATGAGCCAAGGTTCATATTATTTACTATGAAGCTAATAAATTAAGAAGATTGAACTTGTGTAAAAAAAATTTAAATTACTTCTTTTTTTGCATGACTAAAATTTAAAAGATAAAATGATGTTTATCTATTTTATTTATTTTGCTAACAATATTAAGTAGTTTCTCCTTTTAATGGGATGATAGGAGAAATTATAATAAATAATAATAACCTTAATATTAAATTTTTAATATTAATATTGTATCTTTTATTGTTGCTAGTCATTCTTATATCTGAAGAGTTTCATTTCATTTTATTATTGTTTCCAATCTTAATTTTTTAGAATTATATAGATAATAATAATAAAACTTACATGGTATTAGCACCGTTCTTTTTATTGTTAAATCACATATCAATATTTCATTATTCTCTTCTTATCAATAATATTTTTATTATCACAAGTCAATTAATAAATTTAATTATTAATCTCCAAACTACTTTACCATTCATAATGCTATTTTATTAAATCAATTTAATAATTTTTATTTATTTTATTATTTTTTAAAATCAATATAATGATTTTACTATCCATAATAATAGCATTAACATGATTCCTCCCCAACATTTAATGTGACTATAATATCTTAAAACTTATAATAATATCATTATTACTTACCCGTTCTTCCATCATTGTTGAAATAAAATTATTGCCACCTGCTATTATTCACTTGCCGTCATAATTTCTTAAGAGATTAGTAGAAAGAAAGAAAATGCTCAGTAATACTTTTATTTGGATATATTGAAGATAATGTTTAAAGAAGATTATAAATTAAACACATCTATTGAAAATGGGTCATTTAAGGAGAAATAATGAGCATTTATTTGGAATAGCAGCAAACAATTAATTTAATACTATTATTACTAAAAAAAAAAAAGACCACCGTAGGTTGAATCTGCTAAGCATAATATTATGCAATCACCATCTATTTAATGTTTATGTGATAAGTGTGGGGAAAAAAACATTCTTCCCAGCCAGCCCATCGGCCACCTTGATTTACACGCTGCTGGGCACATCTACCATCAACTAAAATAAAATCTACTGTCTAGATAAACTTAAGTTCATTGCTAAATATTTATTCCGTTCTGACAAAACAATAACTATATACTTTGATTTTATTATTAATTATTTTTATTTCTTCTGACACCTGACCAGATCGTTTACGACCTCCAAATTGCTATATCTTATCATAGTTATTGCGAAGTCATTTTGATCCTTACTTATTGTTTACGCGTATTGACTGTACCTTGGGATAGGCTCACGCAGGTCCAACTGACATACCTACTAGGGAGAGGATGATCATAGCCGATTGACTACTACTCCCCTTCATACCATAATAAGAATGCAACACACTTCCTGGCTGACATGGCCATCCATTCCTTTGTAATTCCGCTTGACTATGACCTTACTAGATTCAGATTCATTCACCATTAAATACCTACTGCCCACGCAACCCATAGGGTAGCATAGACTTGGCTAACATGTAGAGTACAACCTATATATATATATACGCTATGGCTAGAAGAGAAGAGATTTAGTACGGGAGAATTGAAAGATTTGTTGGAAGAAAATCCAAGCCTTACTACAGTCCTAACCTTCCCGTCCTGGTTTGGGGATAATGGATTTCCTAAGTTTTCTTCCCTTACTTAATGCTGGCCAAAGAATGGATGAGAAAGATAAGACCAGGCATTGTGCCCAGGGGGCGTAGTAGGTTGGTTTTGTGACTTATCCACAATGTCATTAAAAACTAGATCTCCATTAGACTTGTGACAATGCCTTCCTATGATGGCTGCAGTTAGACAATAACCAAGGTGATTTTATTTCATTTAACCCATGTTCAGGTCTGTAAGCAATGCCATGCGCCCAATATCTCTTCATCGCACACAAGGAATGGTTCTATGAGAACATAGATCCATAAGGGGTCAATGGAGATGGCCAGGATAGAGCCAGAAGGGGTCAAGGGCGATGGCCAGGACACAACTATAGGGAGAAAAGAGATAACCATTTGAGAAACTTCATTCTGCTCTAGGTTGATTAGCTTAAGAGGTGCAAGGATGATTTTCTAACAAGATACAATTTTTTTGGTTGTTCTTCAATGTTTTATGTTATTTCATTTTTTCTCTCAATTTTGGAAGTTCCATGATCTGATCATTTTCCATTCGATATTGGACATATGTCAGTTAGGGTTAAATTATGCTAAAATTCTAAGAGTAATCGAGGAAAGTCTGAAGCTCTATAAATCCGTTCCTTTTCAAAGTATGGACTTCAGTTTACAATTTATGTTTATAGGTGATATTATTGTACTCAACCCTGGTTTATTTTGATTAGCGTGGCATTTAAGAAATTAGAAATGATTTAAAACTGTCTTAAACTCAGAATAATTCCATTGAGCACCACAGTCTAAATTTATTTATTTTATTGTGAGAAAACCTAGTATTTACATTCTTCTCTATAGGTTTGCAGTGATTCAATTCGTAGGAGAAACATTGACAGAAATGATGAAGTGGTAAAAAAAAACAATGAAGATTTAAAATATAAGTACGCCTTATTATTTCATGATACACGGTTCTCCTTATTACAACCTTAAGATGACTACGTTCTTTTTCATCTAAACAAAGGAAAAAATACAATTAAATGTACACTATCCTTTCCAAATAACAAGTGTAAATTTCCCATTATTCCAAACTCTAAGTTCCTATATTACATTATTTCTTTCATTTCAACAAGATATAAGTTCAAACTTAAACTTTATTTATGACATTTTTAGTTCATAGAAATGAAATGAATATTGTCCAAAAAGTGCAACTTGCTCTCATAGATTTCCATTTCCTTCATTTTAGTAAGTTACAAAACTTATTTCTACATGAATCCTAGTGATAAAAGGAATATCATAATAAAGAATAGAGTTAGATCTCTTCCATATTTTCTTTCTAAAACAAGGTACCAACTTCCAATATTACAAAAATATTTGAAATCACAATGAATCCTCACAAAGGAATAAGGCTTTCTCTCCACCCTATCATAATGGTGTCATGGAGCCTCGTGGGTTCTAGCCATATCCCCGAGCAAGGAATTATTTTAGCCCCATAATGATTAGTGTAGTCTTTTCTCATTTTATTTATTTCAAAAAGGGATGAAACTAACATACCACAACTTGCATGCATCTACGTCCTCTACTTTTTGTTTTCAAGCATGATTCATACAATAGGTCAACTCCTTACTACCAAGAAACAAGAGTAAATTGGGAAAGGAAGAACTTATCTTTTCTTTTAGGTGGAGGGACTGAAATCTTGTATCCATCCTTTCTATCCAAACTGAGCCATTTTCATCAATATATTTCCAAAGAGATGGACTCCTCTCTTTTTCTGATTATTTCTACCATCTTCACTCAAGTTCTCCAAGAGGAGAAGTGGGAAATTCCCAAATCTTCCATCTTCTTGAGATATATAGGGATCCTCCATACCTACACTCTTTCACACAAGTGCTCACACATGTGTGAGTCATGCCAATTCCAAGAAATTTTGGGGAGTAGAAGGTTGAGAGTGACAAGTCACTCTTCCCAAGCCCCAACACTTTTTGAATTTGTCACATTCATGAATGTGGACTTTTGAGGGGTCTTTTCACACTCCAAGGACAAGTTCACATGTGTCAAAAAGATTCCAAACCCATAGGTATAGGTCTTAGGGGTCTATTCTTGTTCAAAAACCAAGGAAATTGATTCAGTAATCCCTTTTTAAAACCCACACAAGAATCCATACGAATTTTGATCTTAACCCAGGGTTCGAACCCCAACCAAACTCACATCACATGTCCTATAATTGGATTCTACTCAATCACCCAAACAATAATAAAAACCTCAAACCAAGGTCAGCATGATTAGATCATATATCTCTTCATATGATTAGCTAATCCAATTCACATAATTTTCACTCATGAACTATTTACTCATTAATACATCAAATGAACCTAATGATTCAATTTTCATTATAATCAAAGGAAATACACAATTACTCCAATACAAGAATATAGTCAATGAATTAGTCACTCCATCATTTTTCTTACCACCTTAGTAATTCATTTTAAACTCCTATAACATCAACGATGAACCATTTTCCAAAATTTAATATGCCAAATAACCCAACACTTTCAAGTTATATCCAACAATTCACATGTGCATCTATCATAATTAAATCAAGGTTAATGCCCATGAATCCTAAAAATATTTTTATCATTCATTTCATCATAATTATCATTTAACTACTTGTTCGATTGAAATAAAATGGGGGATACGAAATGGGGTCTTACATTCATGGTAGCATAAGCAAGAATATTATAAAATAACCACACTATTTTTCATCCATAGTACATCTTACCATCTATTTAGGATCACATCAAACATATTACAGCTTTACTAATCACATGCAAGGTGGGTCCTTATAGGTTCATCAAAATGAGGGTTCACTAGTTTAAGTTTACCAAAAATAGAATGGGAAAAAATGGGGTGTACAATGAACCTATTTTTCTTCTATTTCATTAGGAAATAAAATCCCCCAATGGTACAATTGACTTTCAACCCTATTGAAAAATTTCCTTATGATTAAGGATGGGGTAAATTCTTCTTGAAAAAAACTTTGGGGAGAAAAACTAAAATTAGTAAATGAACTCAATATTGTAATCTGAAACTTGAATCGTCAATTTAAAGCATAAAATAATAAAAAAAATGTTCTGACTTACATAAAATATGAGAAGGGTAAGTTGATGTGTACCAGTCACCAAAAGTTATTGTTGAGTGTCCTCCTAGGATAGATTTTCCCTAGGGAAAATAGGTCTTGCTACAAGGATCCAAAATATGATTTCATAGTCCTCTCCTCCTGGATCTATACTCTTGATTTCTTTAGATCTCACTATCAAAATTTTGGAATTAAATTCTTCAAGTAAAATTTCATGTCTTGATAACTTTGATGAAAAATTTGTCTTTTCAAAATTGCACTTTGATCAATCTCTAATCCTTCTTCACCTACAAATCTACACATACAAAGAGAGGGGAAAATTGTTTGTTTTTGGTGAATGGGGGTTTTCCTTGGTCGAACGCCAGTTTGGTAACTAAACCTTGAAATGAAATGAAACATGAGTATAAGGAATGATGAATGAACATTGCTATGTTGAAACTCACCAAACCCTTGAATGGAAATCCTTAGAGGACTGAATTCTAACACATCTCTCCAAGGTCTTGATCTTGCATGAAATGGCTTGATTGGATTTTGATCTTGATGCTTGAATTTTGACTTGAATGCTTGAAACCTACATCACAATGTTATCTACAAAACATGCATGAATGCAAATAACTTTGACATGATGCTCGATATATTGAATGTTGATGTAAAATACTAATAAATAAGCTCTTGAACATGTTTGATAATAATATTTTCTCTTGTGAAGTCTCCCAAAAAGTTCTAGGATTTGAATTGATAAAAAGACCTTATATTTATAGGTAATTTTCTAATTTCCCGACAATTAAACATCAAAGGCCAAAAATTGCAATTTAAATTTGAATCATAAAAATTCTACCAAAAACATATTAAAATGTGAGATCCTCAACTTAAGGAAGACCCATTCACCCTTGGGTGAATGGGTCCTAGGACCTAAATCTAGGACACTCAACTTTCAAGGAAATTTAATTAATGTTTGTAATTGTTTAATACAAGTTCCCCTTTTAGAAAATAGGATTAATTAGGATTTTGAATCCATAATTGGGTGAATTAGAGGCTTAATTAATTCCAATTAAATTAAGGGACCCAAACATAGAGTGAAAATGTAAAGGTGTACATTTTTATACACTACATTTAGCCCCCACTTTAGTGAGAGGATGAGCCTTATGATCAAACTCACACTAAAGTAGACAAATAAGAATCAAGAGGGGTCTAAGTGTACAAATGTTAGTGAGATAGGATGGAAAAGATCATGGAGGTTGCACAAGCCCCCAAGGTCAAGATCCCATGGAAAACTGACATAACTACAAAGGGACACACATATACATATGATATACATCAGCAAGACAAGATACACAAGCATACAATACAAAAATCCATGCAAAGTGGAAATAGAAAGGGCAGATCAAGCCTTAGCTATTTTTCTTTAAAAAAATTGCAAGTGGAAACTAGTTGTCCACTATGCGCAAACAAAATATACTCACATAGGCTAGTGAAATTCATTGTCCACTAGGTGAGCCCCAAAAAGGTGGCTAATGGGAAATTCATGCTAGGTCTACAAGATCCCATACATCATCCATACTGAAAGTTATACCTCTTGTTAACTTTGATAAGGTGGCACAAAAATGGTCACAAGGTTAGCAAGTTACATTAGGCTAGGCACTCATGAAAAAAAAAAGGCTCCATTGGCAAGCAAGTTGTGTTATGCTTGGTGGCCATTTAAAATACAATAGGATAGGATAGTCAAAGGGTTTTGTCTTAGTTCATGAAAGGTATCACCTTAGGGAACATCATGCTTCATGTAACCAAGAGAGGACTAGTCGAGGATGAAAGATTCAGAACCTAGGGAATGCAAGCTGTAGCATTACCACTAAGAAGAATGTCATATGCCCAAAAAGGTAACGCTCTTGAAGAACATCAAACCTAATGTCACCACTAAGAAGACACATCACATGAAGTAAGAAGATCACACTTTGAAGAAATCAATGAGTGGGGATGCATATGCCCCCACTTTAAAGAAACTTCACCATGTTGTGAGAAATTACTTTAAAGTAGAACACAATAAATTCCAATACATGAGAGCTTTATTCAAAAATCCCCATGTCAAACATATGTTTCTAAGATAGAGCTACATCATGAAGAGAAATTTCCCCCTATATATAATCCTAAGATAAGACATAAGGGATCCATGGATCTAGGGTTAGTGTATGTCTTTGCTACAATGATATAATCAAGCTCAAAATCATCATCATTCCCACAAATGACCCATGGGACAATGAGAACAAAGGAAGAATGACACATAGAGAGTGAAAACAAAGAAAATGCTTTATAGTGAAACATGGAAGAGACTTAAATGTCTAGACGCCTTGCTTCATCCCCAAAAGGACAAAAAAAAAAGATAAAGGAAAAGGTGTATGACATATAGAAGAATATATATACAAATAGAAGAATGTCACAAAAAAATTTATTCCTTTGTATCCTTGCACCAATAGAGTGACAAGGGTCATCCAAAGTAGGCTCATAAACATATAAAGACACACTGAGAAAAACTATATGGTGGATCACATTACACATGAAATCACAAAGAACATGAATGGAAGACAAATAAAATACTAGTATGACACATGTTAGTCAACCTATAGTAGGTCATCCACATTTCAATCTTTTTCATCATATGCAGAAGGCAGGGAACTAACCAAAGGGACAAAAAGTGTTGAACTAGGAGCATGACTAGGTTCAACATGTGGTGAGTTACTCTTGTTAGGAGGATCATCACGGTTGTTATCATCTAAGCTCATGGAAGAGGAAAATAATAAATTTACATCATTATGCACTTCCTCATGAAATGTAGCAATATCATCATCATTATATAAGGTAATCACAATAGGAGGCCTAATGACAATGTTTATAGATGTTTCATGTGTTTTTTGTGGCGAAGGTGGAGAATCATTATGCTTTGATTTAGTTGTTCTTTGATCTTGATTTTTTGTTTTGTTATCTTCTTTCAAATTATGATCAATCAATGCCTACACTCTTTAGCATTTCCATTCCTTTTTACATGATTTTCAATTTGTGATTATGTAGGAGTGGGTTTATCAACCATTGGTTTCTTTTCTTCCCTTGAGGGAGGAATAGAAGGAACCATGGAAGGCTTTTCAAACAATTTATCTTTATCTTTGTAAACCTATAGGATCTTAGGAGACACCACAAGACATATGGTTATCTCTTGGTCTTTAGAAAAAATAGTTGAAGGATTTGTCATGGGTCAGTCTTGGTTACTTGGAAAGGATTTTGGCTCAATCATGGGTTGAGGCATGTTAATAAGGGATAATTATTATATGTTCTTGATGAGGGCACAACCTGAGACTTAGAAATAACCCACAAACAAGAGAATAATTTTATTATTTAGAAAATGGAGCTTCTTACATGTAGAGGATCTCAAATCCCCAAGTTCTACAACACATGCAAGTTACAGAAAGCTACAGAATAACCCTTTCGCAATATGTGAGCTTGTCCCCCAAAAAGTTACCCAAAAATTAGAAACCCACCCATAAATAGAGCTCCTCATTAGTTTGGAGCCAAAACAACATTCAAATTTTAGTTTAGGCAGTTTGGCACTGAAAATTTACAACATGAAGTTCAAATTTCAAAAGAGCATTTGCAATTGTCTCTTCTAGAAAGTGCGCCAACTTCCCGGGGCCATAACTTTTGATCCAGGACTCCGATTCATGAACCGTTTGAACCGTTGGAAAGGTCTCAAAGTCAATAACGCGCTCAAAATTCACTACGCCAATTTTAGCAAGTTTTGGGGCTGATCCAGGAGCTCTAAGTGCTTCAAATCCAACTCGGAAGATTTTCAGGTGCAAATTTGGGAAACTAAAACTACAATATCTTTCAACCCAAGAACCGAAAATAAAAACCATAAATTGGGAATTTCATTATGATGAAAAGGGTATCCAAAAATATAAAAACATCTAAAAATTGAGAAACTTGAAATTTAACTATTTTTGGGTGATGCAAGATTGCCCTTACACCACTGGATGCTCCTGCATTAGACACCTAGGGTAATTTGAGAAGTGACCCCATCACATCTCAAATGGTTGAGGAAAACCCAACTGGTCAATCATTGCCTTGGATAGCCAGGATGAATCTTCCATAGGCCTTCCTCTCCATTTCACCAGATATTCTTCATACTACCTATTTCTGGTACTCCTTCCCACAC
>VDFB02105785.1:99104343-99187690 GCA_007258455.2 Sequoia sempervirens | reverse complement strand
TTCCTTATTGGTTGGTAAACCCTTAGGTACATTATCGAAATAATATCCGAAACTCATCCAACATCTAGAAACTTCTTCTAGAACCTTCTCACTATTCTCCTCACTCACTCTAGGAATCAATGCATAACACACACGCTCATGCTTCATACCTTCTAAAATTTTTCTTCCATCTACATAACAAATTCTAGCACTACTACATACATTTTCTTTGGTCTCCTTCAAGGGTTTCAACTTGTGACGAACCCCATCCTTTGTCAAGGAATAAGTGTTTGCATGGCCATCATGTATAGCTCACCTATCGAACTGCCATGGCCTCCCTAACAACATGTGACATGCATCCATGGGGATGATGTCACAGAGTACCTCATCATGGTAGCTCCCCATCTTGAACTTTACTAGGCACTGCTCATTGACCAAAAATTTGTGGTCTTTCTGCAACCAGACAATCTGATACAGATGCGGGTGCCTTTCCCTCTTCAACTTCAACTTTGTGACCATCTCCTCTGACACCAGATTATCAGTGCTCCCACTGTCAATAATGACATCACAACATTTTCCTTCACACTTGCACCTTGTGTGAAATAGATTCTTCCTCTGTTCTGGTTCCTTTTCCTCAGTCACTAGGGCTCTCCTAATCACTAGGGTTTCTCCCCTTTCAACATCATTGGAATGTTCAAATTGGGCCTCCTCATCTGCATGTACAACCATTCTACGATCTTCTGGCCTTTTTTCTGCCCTTCCTTGGTGTTGTGGACATTCATAGGCTCGATGCCCTTCTTCACCACACTGGAAACACGTTCCTCTGAAATGACCTCTTCTAGATCCTTGTCCATATCTCCCTCGTCCTCTACCTATTTGATCACCATTGTTTTGATCATGAGGGCGGTAGAATTTTTCATTGCTTTGGCTTCGGCTGGTACCCACATCTTCACTTTTCTTTTCATCATCATTTCGGCTTCCTGAAGGTCTTCCATTTCCCCTTCCGCTTTGACCTCCTCATCTTTTTTGGTTGCCATCAAATCTTTTGTTTAGCTTCTCTTCCACCTTCAAAGCAAACTGATACACATCCTCAATGGTGGTCATTATGACTAGGCTTAACTCCTCCTGAATGCTTGGTCATAACCCATTAAGATATCAGGCTACCTTCTCCTTATTGGCCTCTGTGTGACCCGTTCTGATGATTATCTTGTGAAAATATTTAGTATATTCTTTCACAAATATGCTTCCTTGCTTCAACCCTTGCAATTTCTTCAATAGATCTAACTCGTAGTCCACTGGTATGAACTGCTTCTTCAGTTTCTCTACCATGCGATCCCATCTAGTGATATTACCTTTTCCTCTTCGATTTCTTTCCAACTGGACCTCTTTCTACCAAATACTAGCATGGCCCTTCAGCTTCATTTTTGCAAAATTAACTCGATTTGGGTCCTCTATTTCCTCATACTCAAAATATTCTTCTAGCTCATTGATCCAGTCGATCAACTCTTCCAGGTTCAGACTTCTGGAATAACTAGGGACTTATGCTCTGGGTCTTTTCCCAATCTTCGAAATGGCCCTTATTAGCTACATTTGGTCTTGATCAATTGCTTCTTCTTCCTCTTCTACATTTGAACCTTCTTCCTCTCCTTCATCCTCACTTTCCTCCCTCGGGTTTAACCCTCTTCTCAACTGCTCTTGTAACGCATCAATCTGTCTCTGGAGGGCTACCAATGCATCTCTTCCACTAGCATTTCTGCAACCTCGACCACCTCTGGCACCATCACGCCTACCAAGCATCACTCTTGGAGGCATCTTTCTTGACCTCGACCCACAACCATGGTCCTGGTGTGAACTGCCTCACGATCGGCGATCTGTCCACACGCTCAAGAAAACCAGCTCTGATACCACTTGATGAGGGCACAACCCGAGACTTAGAAATAACCCACAAACAAGAGAATAATTTTATTATTCATAAAATAGAGCTTCTTACATGCAGAGGATCTCAAATCTTCAAGTTCTACAACACATGCAAGTTACAGAAAGCTACAGAATAACCCTTTCGTAATATGGGAGCTTGTCCCCCAAAAAGTTACCCAAAAATTAGAAACCAGCCCATAAATAGAGCTCCTCATTAGTTTGGAGCCAAAACAACATTCAAAATTTGAGTTTAGGTAGGTTTGGCACCAAAAATTTACAACATGAAGTTCAAATTTCAAAAGAGCATTTGCAATTGTATCTTCTAGAAAGTGCACCAACTTCCTGGGCTATAACTTTTGATCTGGGACTCTCATTCGTGAACCATTTGAACCGTTGGAAAGGTCTCAGTCAATAATCGGCTTGAAATTTCTCTCCCGATTTTGGTAAGTTTCCATTTATCCGGAGCTCTAAGTGCCTCAAATCTAACTCAGAAGATTTTAGGTGCAAATCTAGGAAACTAAAACTGTAATATCTTTCAACCCAGGAACCAAAAATAAAAACCGTAAATTGGGATTTTCATTATGACAAAAAGGGTATCCAAAAAATGTAAAAACATCTAAAAACTAAGAAACTTGAAATTTAACTATTTTTGGGTGATGCAAGATTACCCTTACACCACTAGATGCTCCTGCATCAATTCTTTACCTAGAACTTTGATAATATTTGAAAAATAATTCCTCATGAACTTTAATTGGCTCCATAGGTTTTGGCTAAAATAAATACAATGAGAAATTTCCACGAGAAGATATAGGATTAAAGCCACTATGACGCACACTAAAGATGCCATTTTCCAAATGGAAACTTTAAGAATTTATGCACTATCAATGGGATGACATTCATGGAGTGCAGCGAAGGATAACAAAGCTTCACATGTAATTGGTTTGACAACGGGATGATGGAGAATGAGACATTCAATTTTTTTGATCCAACTTTTAATTGGACTGATCGAACCTATTATAGGGCAAGAAAAACAATTATTTTTTTTGATCCATGCTTTCGGTTGTTCTTAAAATTCTTTGTAGATTTAATCCACAAACAAGAATTCCTCAATGATCACATTCTCTACACACACAAGATCAATTAATATCACATTAGTAGGCTTTTCATTGATTCTTCTGATGATATAAAGAGGACCATTAGGTGCACATTTGATTATGTTATTTTGTGAGAAAGAAATGTTCATAGACAAGTTGGTTTGGCCCTTACAAGCTTGAACATCAATAAAGTTGACTATAAAATCATCCTCATTACCATGCACGTGATTATTAATGATATAAGATAGGTTATGCAAAATTTATATTCCTTGTTCATTATCAAGAATTTTCCTCATGTTATCGATGATAGGAATCATAGTACCAACAATGTGTTCAGTACTAAATGTTTTTTAGTTTTTCTAAGGCTTCATCCATTTTTTTTAGGTTTTCTTGAGGGACATTATCTATGGTCCATAATGGGTTGACTAGTATAGACACCACGGGTGAAAGAGTTAGAAAAATCAAGATCCATGATAGATGTAGTAGTCTAGGATGGCATGAGTCTTGAACTATGTCTCACTAAAGTATTGGTAATATGACACTAGGTTTTGAAGCTCATACAATTCTCACTAAACCTAAGGGCACCCAAAATGGAGACAAGGCACAAAGAAAATGCAACAAACATCCAAAAATAGGAAGTACAATGCAAGTATGTAAAAAGATGTAATTTTCAAATTTGAAACAAGATAATATACTAATTATTCTATGCAGAAACCTAAAAGTGATGTCTTTTAATGTGAGTTTGGATTTCAAACAATGAACATAATTTGAGCAATTGAACTTAATGCAAGAAATTACAAATTTTTTGCATTCTGAAACTAAAACACTGATTTATAGGAAAAGAAAACAAAGAAAAAATAGACAAATTAATGCCCAAAAATTTGAATCAATACTTGTACAAGGACTGGAATTAAATCTTGAAAGTACCCTAAGGGGGATGAAGATTCTCTACGTATTGTCTTAGTCCTAACGCAAAAATTAGGGACACACAACCATAATCATTAAATTATCATTTATCCATTAATGATTGTCAAGATTAGCCATAAAAAGATATAATTTATAAGGCTTGTGGATGCAAAATAGGACCAATTAATACATAAATAGTGATAAATAAAGCAAGGCGAGCCCAAAAAAGTGTGAAAATGCAAGGGTATGCATTTTCCTACACTACAAATAACATAATAGAAAAAATATCAACAAAAGGGTATAAGAAATCCCATTGAAAACCCTAGTAGCAGTGCAATAATGGCCAAACACACAACAAAGAGTTTTCCATACTCAAGAAACAAATAAACTATGCTGGAAAATGTAGAGACAGAGAAAATACTAAGGGGAAATGATAGTTTTCATCATTCTCTCACAACCAGAGCTAAGCAATATTTTCTTTCTAGAAGATTAGAATCTTAGTGTTTTCATCAAAATAACATAGAGAACAACTTACCAAAGAAGAGTGACCTAGATTGCAAAAGAATCTTTAAAACTCCAAACCCATAATGGTAGCACAGTAGCATGAAAGCACATAGATGAAAATATATGCATAATAAGCCCATGACTAGGGTTAAAACTCTTTTTGATTTTCCCAGGAAAGTCCTAAAATCTTGGCCGCCCAAGTGATTAATTTCACTTTTACTTCATAAAAATGCATAGTGATTAATACCTAGGCCTTGTCATTTGCCTAGAAGAGATGTTGCTTCATAAGAGCTAGAGACACATGTTGTATTTTTCTATTTTACATACCCAAAAAGCATTTATTAGGCCATTTAACATTTATTAAGGTAACACGAATAGTTAATTACCTTAGTACTTGTTAAGATAATTATAATACTAGGTTTTCTTAACAATTATTAAGGCAATTAACTATTTGTGTTACCTTTAATATTTGTTAAAGTAGACTAATAGTTTCCTTCTAATCATACAAAAAATAAAAAAAGGAGTTGAACTAAGCTATAGGGCATGAATTTTGAGTTTACCTTTGACTTCAAGTGAAACTTCAAAGTGTTTTTGAGTTCTCTTTGATCAAGCAAATGAGAGGGAGAGTTTGGAGTTATTTTAGCTAAATTTCAATCAGTTATAGGCCCTTATTTTTAGGCTTATCTCTTTTTCTCGTGAGGCATATTGAGATGGATATTTTTCAGTGCAACTAATTGCAAGTGCCACCTCTTGGCACCTTGAGACTAGTTTTGTATTAAAGTAGGAAAATCCTAGGCTTTTTTTAGTTCTTCCTTTCTTTTCCTTTGCATTCTATAGAGAGGAGATTTGTCTTGTAACTCAACATTTATTTTCACATTTTACATACAATATTAGCAGTTATTTTAGTTCATTTTTATCATTTTTTGTAGCTCTTCCCTTAGTTTTCAATACAATCAAAGGTTCATCTATTTATTTTTGGAGTCTTGTTTCATGTTGAGTGGTTTGATAAAGGATTTTTGTGTTTTACTTCAAAACCTTTAAATTATTTTGTCTCATTTTTATTGAAAGCAATTATACAAAGTATAAACTTCATCATAGGTCATGGATAATGCATTTTATTTCATAATTTTCCGTGAAACAAGTTTTTGTGGTGAAATTTATTAGTCTGAGTTGTATGAACATATTTCTTTGAAAATTAGTTGTGAATCAAGATGTAGATATTTATTTCGATGCATGACCTCCTAGAGTTAGCTATTCATTTCATCAATTATCCTTCTTCCCTTTTCTCACAAAAGATTCATTTGTTTCTAGGAGATCTAAAGGGGAACCATCCCATAATATGGAGGTTCATTCTCATAGTAGGTCACCCACAACTTGAGTTTTATCCCATGTTTCACGAGATTTCTAAGCTTGTGAAAGCTTATCATCAAGGGTGCAATCCTTCATGTCAATAGTTTTTGGCACGCTTGATGGAAAATGATTGGATTGTTTCAGTCCAAAGTTCACTCATATATTATTGATATTTGGTGTTTATATTAGTAAGATCAGCCTTTGGAGGTACAATGTACACACATCCAGCAAATCTGAGCTCAAATTTACTAGTTTCAAGGTGGAAAAAGTGTTGGTATGTTTTTAAGTTTTGAAGATAAATCTTGATATTTTGATTTTTTGGTATTTCAATGAGTTTCAAGCTCATATGAATGTTGAAACAATGTATCCATTTCATGGAGAAAAGATTCATCATGCTCCATTTCATGAAGCAGGTGTTAGAGTACCCTCTTTCCAACCTTATCAAGTTGATCATTATGCTAGTTTTACACCTAACTAATATGATTTACAAAGAAACCAACAAGCACAATATGAATACCTCCCACCTACCCTAGTTCAGCCTTGTTGGCAGTCTATACATAAGCTGAATCAGCTTCAAGAAGTCTATTTTCTTCAAAACCAACAATAATTGTTCCCAAATAGCTCCAAGAGAGTGAAAAGGAGGAGATTGCAAGCATAAAGAATACATTGCTTGACTTCACAAAATGGATAGAAGAGATCAACATAGAACAAGAGTACAACATGCACCAGGAGGAGCTTGCTTACCAAGCCTATCTCTAACAACATGGACAACAATATTATGAGGCCTTTTGTTATCAACAAGAGATGGAATAAAATAAAAAAACATGAAGAAGAAGAGGAACAAATGAGTCAACTTCTATCCCAAGTTCATACTTTCTTACAAGTTGAATCTAACCAAAGCCAGTCCATTAATACCCAATTTTAGTCATATCAAGAGCCTGAACCAAGTTATCAAAGTATTGAATAGCCATAGCAGCCTTCTTGGACCAAGTATCCTAATTTTAAAATTCCAAACTTAGGTAAGGCTATTCCTTGTATACCAATCCAAGATTAGAAAGAAGAAAAGATTGTAGAACCTAAATCAATCAAGATTCCAAGTTGGTATAATGGGAAAAAAGAAGAATTAGTGAAGGAAAAAAGAGAGTCATATGTTATCTACAAGCCTCCATATGATATTCAAGATGAGAAATTAGATTTCTTAGAGGAGCAGGAGGTTGTTGCTCTTTGTACCTTGTCCCCAACTAAATATGAGCATAATGCATGTGAAGAGGATGTAGGATTAGGATTTCCACTGGATCCCTTGCATTTTGATTCATTTGAAAAGTTTTATAATGATTTTTATAAGATGAATAAAATTAGAGTATAGAGGTTACAAGGTAAATATCTTTAGTTGCAAAGGGGTATGTCCAGGATCATCATGGAAAAAATAGGCCCTTAAGTGGCAAAAAATTTAGAAAAATCAAAGTTAGACAACTTGATGTAAAAATTTGAATAAGTTATCCATATTATTTCAAAAATATGTAAGAATAGAATCTATAGAAAATTGAATGTAGTTTCTAAACTACTAGGTTTATTTTTTTTTTAAATCTATTTATTGAAAATTTGAAATTTCAATGCAGTAGTACTTAAATTTCAAGGAAGAAATAAGAAGTAGGTTTTTGTATGATGAGCCTAACCACAATAAAATGATAATATTTTTTTATAAGATTTTAGATATAAGTAGAGGACTCATGTCCCGATGTGATGCATATTTTTTGTAAAAAAAATTCCAAGTAAATAATTAATTATGAATTTTTTATTACAATTTAAAAAATATATAAAAACTTGTATGTCTGACCACCTTAACTTTGTCAAAACTTCATGAAATTCATTTTTTTTTATCCTATAGTATGTGAAGCATAGAATGTGACGCATGTTTCAAATTCAAAAAATGTGATACCATTTGAAATCTTTAGATGTTTTTCAATTAGCCTATCAATTAGGAATTTAGTTGTAATTCAAATAGAAAATGAATAAAAATTATTTATTAAATTCAAAGTAAAGCATAATTTATATTTATGCAAAGTTAAGAATCTCCTTTAAAAACCCTTTTCGTTTCATCAATTTTGGGTTAAAAAAAGTTGTCAGCCACGTACCCTACACATATCCATCATATCACCACGTTTTGGTCCATCATGATCCTACACATACCAAAAGATAGGATGCAAAAGATTAATTGGAGAAGGAACCACCTGAGGAGGAAGAATTAGTTTCTTTGTTGATCAACTACCTAGTTTTGTTGAGCGAGATGAAGAGAGGATATAGGTACCCAACTTACTAGCTTATTTGGGATAGCTAGAAGATATTGCAAAACATGATGTACTACTAGTTCATGAAGGAAAAGATGAGAATAAAGCCTCAATCTATATGAAAGAGAAAAAGCATAGCCCTATTTTGGAGGGTAATGAAAATGATTTGCATGAAGAAGTTTACCAGATTGAACAAATAGTCTGATCAAAACTTGTGCTTCAAAAGGGTGATCTTAAATATAAGGTGAGTCCTCTTATGCAAATAAATAAAGAATATTTTGAAGATGACTCTTTTTGGGATGAATTAAAGGTTTTTTGTTCAAATTTAGATGTCAAACTAGCATCTAAAAAGGGAAAATTCATGAGCAGATTAGTGATACCAACCTTGATTTGAATGGTCAAGAGGTTGAGACACATGCAAATTTTGTGCAAGTGGAACATGAGCATACACAAGTCATTTCTTTCCAAGTTGAGGTTGAAACAATAGATAACCAACAATAAAGCAACAATAAGAATTAAGTTTTCATCCTTTCAAGAGGATTCTCAATCAAATATTTAGTTCAAATGGAGTTAAACAAAGCATCACAACTCACACTTGCACCCAAGGCACCAAAGCATGAAGTTGTAAATTAGGAGCAGCAAACCCAACTTACTTATATACCTTTGAACAATAGTATGTTTAATCAAATGCAAGAGGCAGGTAAGTTTGATTATGTTATTCAAGAAGTATTCTAGTAGTTTTTGGGGTATCTTCTTGATTCTCACCTCTTATCGGAAATTCATAAACATGTGATGCATCCTTTCTTAATTAGAAAGGGAAGCTATTTCTCAATTCTAGTTAATGGCTTTGTCTAAACACTACCACTGTTTGTTAGTGTAGGTTAGGTTAAGTTTTACTTGCATTTAATAAGTGTTAATTGCACATCTACTTCATTTTAGTTTTTTTTTTCCAAGAAGTGTTGATGCATAGTTTGCTAGCTCAGTTCAGAGCCATGGTAGTTTTTTTTAGCTTTGTTTTGTTGTTGTTCTTTTCTAACAGCCAAGTTACAGAGAGTTTTTCTAAGAACCAAAGAGAAAGAATCGACTCCTATTCCTAATGGATAAGTTTAGGCCACTTTTCTAGGATTCTTAGCAAGAAAGCATATAGCAGAGGTCACCAAAATGTTAACTAATTTTTCTTTCAATCCCAATTAGGTTAGGCTGGTAGAACACTAATATTTTCTACTTTATAGAAGGAGAAAGGTACACAATATCTTTTGCTAAACATACTCAATATCATACAAAAAGATGCCATAAAATGAAGTATTTCAACTTTCATTATGCAATTGTTTTATAGAAAGAGAAAAGATTATACAAACATTGCATAAAGTAGTTGTCTTTTATTCATTTTACAAAAGTATGTTGATAATTTTCCCACATAAGCCATGGGAATAACTAAAATGATGCAACATAAAAGTAAATTATATATCTAAAGAAAAAGAAAAAATGAAAGGAAAATGGATCTGTCATTAATTGAATGATTGGTGTATGGTGAACCTGAGCTTGCTTGCACAACCTTTTAGAGACCTTTTCACTGTCTCTCTCTTGGAACCTGGCTCCAATGGTTCTTATTGAGCTTGGGTGATTAACCAAGCCCTGCTCCAACTCTTCTCAAAGAGTTTTCCACTTGTGCTTAGCTTAGGAAGACCAACACCAATTGAAATTGCATTATTCTTCACAACAACTAGAAGGATCTAAGTGCTAGCTTCATCATCTAACTTGAACTCTTTGCAGGGGAGTTAGAAGCTCTGTTTCCTTTCATTTCACATTCAATTGAATGCATCTTGAATTTTCTTTAGCCTTCAATTTACCCGATCTCAAGATCTTACCTTGAAGAGGCATATTCCCTACTAGCCCTTACCAGTCAGTTTTTGGCTTTTCTTGCTCAAATTTGAAAAAAAACCTTTCAATTAAATTTCATTTCTAGACACCCTTTTCAGGCTTTTAAATCTTTCCTAGGGTTTCAAGCCTCTGTCTCTATCGTATAGTAGATTCCTACAATCAAGGGCTAATAGGCTAATTAGGCCTAGTTCTTAGGGTTTCTAAGGTTTCTTACCTTTTCCCTTGCACAAATGGATTGGGAAGACCACAATCTTTTCAACATGTCAAAATATGACTGAGACCTCCCTGAAACCGTACAGGTTCCGTACTGTACCTTCTACCCCTGCCTAAGTTCTTCAACGTTTACCTTTCAAACCTCTAACCGGATAGTCCTAGCTCGCCTAGGGTTTGATTTAAAAAATCATTGCTTGGCTCTCAAGGTTTCCTACTGCTAAATATTTACAATTGACTGGCTCCTCTCCCATATTCAACAAATCTTAGGAAAACCCCATGGTCAGTGTTTATGGTGGAGCCATTTTAAGTCACACTGCTCAAAACAAAGAAAACAAACACACTACACTCTAGTCTATGAATTAGAAACAACAAATCTACACTGAACAACCTAGTTACTAGATGAAACTTATTCAAAGCTATCCAATGAACACAAAAACAGTGAGAAATCTGTATATACAATGCCTTTTGTACCACTGTTTCTCAAGAACTCGGGTGAAACACAGAAAATGTAGAAATTTCTTTATTCACACAAACCCAAAACTTGTTTACAATGCATCTAACTGCTCTCTACGAGCCACACCTCTACTTTTCGATGCCTTCTCCATCATTCAAGGGGAGTTGCTAAACTCCACATCCCTGATTTCAATGGAATCCAATATAACAATGTTGCATGCAATTCCACAAATATTGCCATGCAACTTTACAACAACATTTTGCAATTTCCACTATGTCATGATCTCGAATATTTGGACCTCTAACACCTTGATTACGAGCCACCAACATCTTAACTGCCTCTTGGCATCTTCAAACAATGAGGATGTGGTGTTAACACATTTAAAGCTCATCCTTCCAACACAAACTGTCCAAAGCTAAATAAAACAACATTTATGAACAATGATTCACTAAGATGAAATTAGTCCTAATGACTAACTCACCACACTCCACCAAGACCTTCTAAGGTCCAAACTAAACACACAAACATCCTAACTTGGCTAAGGTCAGGTACAAGCCAAAATTGATGACAAACAACATGGAGGTTAGCCTAGGTGCCCTTACACCATCCTCCCCAAAACAGAAAATTTCAATCCACCCTTGGATTGAGCAAGTTGAGATCAATGCCCAACTTCTTGAACTCTACCTCCTTGATCCACACTACATTTGCATCAGGTTGTCCATGCCTCTTGATCAAGTGTTCTTTATATTCTTTGGTCCTAGTTCTCTTGTAGACCCTAGTATCTGATATCTTATCAGCTTGCTTGACTGCAGTGGAGGGCAGTTTGAGTTCTCCCACATCTTGGATGACTTCATGGATGGTCTGATCCATGTTTAGTGGTGGTCCTTTGTAGTGAACTAGATCTACAACATTAAAAATAGGGGACAGTCCACTGTCATCTGGTAATTGCACCTTGAAAGCATTACTTCCATACTTCTCCAAGATAGGCCAAGGACCTATCCTCTTCATTTGCAACTTATGAGGAACTCCTTTCTGCAGTCTAGACTTGTTCAAATGCACCATTACTAAGTCTCCAACATTGAATTGGACTTCTTTCCTATGCTCATCCAACTTAGTCTTATGTTTCATGGTGTTTTCTGCCAGTGTCTTTCTGACTGTATCATGGATCTCCTACATTGCATAGGAAAAGTCATTACAATATCTACTCCCTTTGACTCCATCCTTCAACTCTCTCAGCTCATAAACACCTCTAGGATGTAGACCATAAACAATTTCAAAGGGACTCTTCCCTGTTGATCTATTGACAGTATCATTATAGGCATATTCAGCTTGCCCAATAATCTGATCCCACTGTTGACCATACTCCTTGGTCAAGCATCTTAAGAGGTTTCCAAGTGTCCTATTCACCACTTCGGTATGACCATCAGTTTGGGGATGGTATGCAGATCCAAAGGATAGATTAGTGCCCATTCTTTGCCAAAGAGTCTTCCAAAAATGACTCATAAACTTAGTATCTTTGTCTAATACAATGCTGATTGGTAAGCCATGAATCCTTACTATCTCTTTGAAGAAAAGAGAGGCTATTTGACTGGCATCATTGGTTGTTTTGCATGGCACAAAGTGGGCCATTTTGTTGAATCTATCTAAAACCACATAAATACTATCCATACCTAGCCTTGTCTTGGGTAACCCAACTACAAAGTACATACTCAAGCATTCCCATGGACTAGTAGGGATAGGCAGTGGCTAGTATAGGCTTGCATTTGAAGAAGTGCCTTTGGCCTTTTGACATACCACACAACTTTCCACATACCTCTTGACATCTAGGTTCATCCTAGGCCAAAAATAAAACCTTTGAACCAGTTCCTGAGTTTTGGTGATTCCAAAATGACCACTCAATGCACCATTATGCTTTTCTTGTATCAAGTTCTCCCTAATAGAACCTCTAGGAACACATAGCTGATTGCCTTTAAACAAAAGATCACTTTGCAAAGTATATTCAGCATATTTTCTATGGAAATGATTCTTGTATTCAGCACATACCTTATAAATATCTGCAAAGTCTTCATCATCTGCATATAGATATTTGAAATGATCTATGCCAATGCTTTTCAACTAAATTTCTTGAATTGTGAGGACTCTTCTACTCAAGGCATCTGCCACTTTGTTGAGAGCTCCTTTCTTGTGCTTGATATTGAAGGTGTAAGCTTGCAAATACTCCACCCACTTCATGTGTCTGTGGCTCAACTTCTCTTATGAATTCAGGAAACTGAGTGCTTGGTTGTCTGAATACACTATGAATTCCTTGGAAAGCAAGTAATGCCTCCACTTTCTTAAAGCCTGGACCAATGCATACATTTCAAGGTCATAAGAAGAATACTTCTTCTTGGCTTCACTTAGCTTCTCTGAATGAAATGCCACCGGTCTGCCCTCTTGACTAAGAACAAATCCAATAGCTACATTGCTTGCATCACACTCAATGGTGAATAGCTTCTCAAAGCTTGGTAACACCAAAATAGGTTGGGTAGCTATCTTTTCCTTCAGCAACTCAAAAATTTTGTTAGCTTGCTCATTCCATACAAACTTAGTCTTCATTCCTCCTTTTATGGTATCCAACATAGGAGCACAAATAGCACTAAACTGTCTTATAAACTTTCTATAGTATTGAGCAAGACCATGGAAGCTTCTTACCTCTGTGGCTGTCTTTGGAGTAGGCCAATTGAGGATGGCTTCCACTTTGCTGCTATCCATCTTCAAGTTGCCATGTGATAGCACAAATCCAAGGTACACCAGCTCTGTTTTGATGAACTCACACTTTTCTAGATTGATCATCAACTTCTCCTCCTGCAGCTTCTTGAAAATCAACTCTATATGTTGGAGGTTCTCTTCTCTTGTTTTGCTATAGATTAGTATATCATCAAGATACACTACTACAAATTTTCCAATGTAGTCTTTGAGGATTTCATTCATGAGTCTCATGAATGTGGAAGGGGCATTAGACAAGCCAAATGGCATAACTAGCCACTCATAGAGTCCCTCATTGGTTTTGAAAGTTGTTTTCCACTCATCTCCCTCATGTATCCTAATTTGGTGATAACCACTCTTTAAATCTATCTTGGTATAGTACCTAGCTTCACCTAGACAATCCATGAGATCTTCAATCCTAGGGATAGGGAACCTATACCTGATGGTTATCTTGTTTATTGCCCTGGAATCAGTACATAGCCTCCATTCTCCTCCCTTTGTAGGTGCTAAGATAGTGGGTACTGCACATGGACTAATGCTTTTCCTAATGAGACCTTGGTCTAGAAGTTCTTGAATCTGCCTAGCTATTTCCTCATTTTGTTGAGGAGTCATCTTATAGGCTGCTTTGTTTGGAAGGGTAGCTCCTGGTATCAAGTCTATCCTATGACTTATGGCTCTTTTAGGAAGTAATGTTGCTAGTTGACCACTACTTACTATACCTTCATAGGTCTGCAACAATTTTTGTATCTCCTCAGGTAACTCTTACTTTTCAGCAGCTTTCTCTTTGCTCACCTCTCTTGGCTTTATCATCACTGCATAGCCAACTCCTTCTCCTTCTTCCAAGGCTTCCAAGAACTCTTTTTCACCCACCATGAGCAGTTTAGAACCTGTTGTCTACACCTCTGTGTCTTCTAACAAAGACTAAATCTTGAAGGTTACTTTGTCTTTCTTGAAAGTATATGAATTCTTTGCTCCATCATGCACAGCTTGGCGGTCAAATTGGCATGGTCTACCTAGGAGCAAGTGACATGCATCCATAGGTAACACATCACACAAAACTTTGTCCTTGTACTTACCAATTGAGAACTCCACCCATGCTTGTTCATTCACCAAGACATGCTGACCCTTATTGAGCCATGTGACCTTGTAAGGATTGTTGTGGGGTATCCTTGTCAACTTCAGCTTGCTGACTGCCTCCTCTGACACAATATTGTCAGTAGAACCTGAGTCAATGATGACTTTACACACTTTCCCCATCATCTTGCACTTTATCTTAAACAAGGACCTCCTTTGGCTTGGCTCTTCTTTAACCGGTTCCTTGATCAAGGTTCTCCTCATCATGAGATTCTCACCTTCCTCTGAATTCAATGGTACCTCAGAGTGTTTATCTGCTGCAGCTATCTCATCTTGAATCAGATTAGTTCTCTTATCTCCTCCATGAGAAGTACTACCTTTCTCTGGACATCTATAGGCTGGGTGTCCCAATTGATTGTAGTGGTAGCATTTCATATTTGTGAAATAGCTGCCTCTCCCTTGTCCACCACTTCTTCCTTTGGAGATGAAACCTCTTCCTCTACCACCTCTACTAGAGCTTCCTTCTTGTTGTTCAGAGTATTCGACTTCTCCTTGGGCTCTTGGTTCTGAACTTCTTCCACCATAACCACCTCTTTGTCCTCTGTTGTCTTTCCCTTTACCTCTACCTTTGGGGTTTTGTTCTTGCTTCTTTTTTCCTTTCTCCTCTATCTTCAAAGCCATTTGATAGCATTGGCAGACTGTTTTGAAGTTCACTAGGCTCATGTCTTCTTGGATAGACAACTTAAGCCCATTCAAGTACCTTGCTAGCTTGATGCTTTCATCTTCAACCACCTTTGATCTTAGGCACAATTTTTGAAACTCCTCAGTGTATGTTTGAACATCCATATCTTTTTTCCTAAGATTGTGTCTTCTCCTATGCAACTGGACTTCATAATCATCAGGAAGATAGGTATGCCTTATCTTAGTTAACATTCCTCTCCATGAGACTATGGGACCTTTGCCTTCTTTCTCTCTTTCAGATTGTAGAAATTTCCACCATGTGAGAGCTGCTCCTCTCAACCTTGACTTGGCCACTTTTACCTTTTGGGCCTTTGTTATTCCATCACATTCAAAGTGATTTTCAATGCTCTCAATCCAGTCCACAACTGAATCAAGGTCCATTTTTCCACTAAATAGTGGCACACCTTCCAATTCTTTACCACTTAAGGCTTGCAATGCCTTCAAGAAGGGTTCTTCAGCAAGAATAGGATCAAGCTTTGGAGCTTCCTCCTCCAAATCCTCTTCTTTTTCCTTGGATTCCTGCTCTTCCTTCTGCTCTATCTTGTCCTTCACTTTATCTACTGTCTCATGGACTTCATCCAAGAGCTTCTCCATTTGAGATATCCTTTCTCTTAACAACCGGTTATCTTCCTCTTGCTCTTCTACTTTTTTAGCTAACTCTGCATTAGTCACCATGGTTCTTTCCTCTGGTGTGTTCTCTCCTATTGACTCAGTGGGCTGCAACATCAATCACAAGCCTTGAATCAAACGTTGCTTTGATACCAATATGGTGTATGGTGAACCTAAGCTTGCTTGCACAACCTTTTAGAGACCTTTTCACTAT
Source organism: Sequoia sempervirens (assembly GCA_007258455.2). NCBI lineage: Eukaryota > Viridiplantae > Streptophyta > Pinopsida > Cupressales > Cupressaceae > Sequoia > Sequoia sempervirens. The sequence goes on along the minus strand of VDFB02105785.1, from coordinate 99,171,721 downwards.
CTCTCTCTTGGAACCTGACTCCAATGGTTCTTATTGAGCTTGGGTGATTAACCAAGCCCTGCTCCAACTCTTCTCAAAGAGTTTTCCACTTGTGCTTAGCTTAGGAAGACCAACACCAATTGAAATTCCATTATTCTTCACAACACCTAGAAGGAACTAAGTGCTAGCTTCATCATCTGACTTGAACTCTTTGTAGGGGAGTTAGAAGCTCTGTTTCCTTTCATTTCACATTCAATTGAATGCATCTTGAATGTTCTTTAGCCTTCAATTTACCCGATCTCAAGATCTTACCTTGAAGAGGCCTATTCCCTACTAGCCCTTACCAGTCAGTTTTTGGCTTTTCTTGCTCAAATTTGACAAACAACCTTTCAATTAAATTTCATTTCCAGACACCCTTTTTAGTCTTTCAAATCTTTCCTAGGGTTTCAATCCTCTGTCTCTACCATACAGTAGATTCCTACAATCAAGGGCTAATAGGCTAATTAGGCCTAGTTCTTAGGGTTTCTAAGGTTTCTTACCTTTTCCCTTGCACAAATGGATTGGGAAGACCACAATCTTTTCAACATGTCAAAATATGACTGAGACCTCCCTGAAACCGTACAGGTTCTGTACTGTACCTTCTACCCCTGCCTAAGTTCTTCAACTTTTACCTTTCAAACCTCTAACCAGGCATTCTTAGCTCGCCTAGGGTTTGATTTTAAAAATAATTGCTTGGCTCTCAAGGTTTCCTACTGCTAAATATTTACAATTGACTGGCTCCTCTCCCATATTCAACCAATCTTAGGAAAACCCCGTGGTCAGTGTTTATGGTGGAGCCATTTTAAGTCACACTGCTCAAAACAAAGAAAACAAACACACTACACTCTAGTCTATGAATTAGAAACAACAAATCTACACTGAACAACCTAGTTACAAGATGAAACTTATTCAAAGCTATCCAATGAACACAAAAACATTGAGAAATTTGTATATACAATGCCTTTTGTACCACTGTTTCTCAAGAACTCGGGTGAAACACAAAAAATGCAGAAATTTCTTTATTCACACAAACCCAAAACTTGTTTACAATGCATCTAACTAATCTCTACGAGCCACACCTCTACTTTTTGATGCCTTATCCATCATTCAAGTGGATTTTCTCGACTCCACATCCCTGATTTCAAGGGAATCCAATATAACAATGTTGCAATGCAATTCCACAAATATTGCCATTCAACTTTACAACAACATTTTGCAACTTCCACTATGTCATGATCCCAAATCTTTGGACCTCTAACACCTTGATTACGAGCCACCAACATATTAACTACCTCTTGGCATCTTCAAACAACGAGGATGTGGTGTTAACACATTTAAAGCTCATCCTTCCAACACAAACTGTCCAAAGCTAAATAAAACAACATTTATGAACAATGATTCACTAAGATGAAATTAGTCCTAATGACTAACTCACCACACTCCACCAAGACCTTCTAAGGTCCAAACTAAACACACAAACATCCTAACTTGGCTAAGGTCAGGTACAAGCCAAAATTTATGACAAAAAACATGGAGGTTAGCCTAGGTGCCCCTGCACCAATGATGAACCCTAGTGTTGATCTACTGCATCTTCAGCTCCCTTTGTTGGAATGCTCTATAAATTCTTGCAAGAAATAGAGGAGATGATGTTAGAGCTCGAGATTCAAATTCTCCTCATATGTAATATCAATAGATATACAACCTAATTTTATGAAACGTTAAATTAGTTGAGTGGTTATTACAAGTATCTAAGAAAGGAAGAGGATCATCAATCATCATAAGACTTTGAGCCTCATTTTTTTTATTAACTTGTTTGTTCACTGTGCAGGTATAGGTACATTTTCCATTACAAGATTACTATGTTCAACATCACAATATGTGGAGCAAAATGTGGCTCCCACAAGGGTTGATCCCAACATACTATCCTCTTAGTTACAAATAATCAATAAGTGATCAATACTAGCTTAGGCACTGGGTGTTACTTTGAGTATTGGAAAGAGTCAAAGATGAAAAGTAGGGTTATACATACACAAGGATGATTTCAAGAAAACATAGTCATTTACAAAGGATAGCAACTTGGTAACTTTGGTAAGATAGCTCAGCATGCTCATGACAACCCTTAAAATAATGGTCTAAAAATCTATGCATGAGTAAAGATCAGGAGATAATCAAGTCAATGTAGACAGAAGTAGTCTAGAATATGAAATCTAAGTCAAAATAGATGACAATCCACTTTTATGATAGAGCATGTGGAAAGATGATAGCTACATGGAAACAAGTTCAAGAAGAGGGAAACATTTACAAAAGTTATATTACATGAAAATAGGGGGTAGTCACCTAAAATTTTGACAATAGACAATGGTTTGCAAAATATAAAGGAGACAACATGCTAAAACTAGAGGATAGTCATTGTCTTATTGCACAATTAAGTGTTATATCTTGCAAGAAGATTTCCATAAAGGTTGAGTGAATGGAGGGTAGTCCTGTGGGTAATCCTATAGATCAACATAGTGAGAGTGTTAGAGAGACAAGAAGATATAAAGTACAATCATCACAAGGATGATGAACATGCAAGATATTAGACACAAAGGGATAGCCACTTAAATGCACAGTAGTAGCTAAAGGATTAGGTGGATATTTTATGGGGCATCATAGTATATGTAGTTTTCATCTCAAATGCAGCAAGTTGACTACTCTTGAAATATACTGGAGACACAAATATGGAATGTTGGATCATTTTTTCATGTACAAATGCATGGTCAATAATGGAAATATCTTTACATCATTGGATTTTTTGAGGAAATATTTTCTACAATTACCACTTACATGGTATGAATTTTCAGCTTGTAAAAGCATTTGTCAAGTATGATATTAAGTTATGTTTTGGTTTCACTTGCACATCAAAAACCTATGATATATGTATTAAGGATTATGCAGTTTGGGATAAATTATATGTTCTACCTTGTTTTCACAAATTCCCTTCCATCTACATAGATTCTTGGCTAATGATGTAGCAAGATTTATGTCTTGAATGAAAATGTGATGCAAGGTTACTCTGGAAACACATGTACATTGAAAGGAGAGACCAAAAGGCTTTATAGGTAGTCTATGAACAAATTACTATATGCATAATAGAGTGCTTAAAGTTGTTAGTGTTTAAAATACATAGGTGCTGCAAAGATGGTTTCTTCGTAACATATGTATAGGAGTTCATTTTATACAAAGAGTTTCTAACAACAACTCGATGTCTTGAACTTCACCAATGTTGGACAATTCAATAGGTTGTTTTGATAAAAGTGATTTCAACTATATCAAGGTTTGCCCAGTTTTAAACCCAAGCAATAGATAACAATCAAAGATCTTAGAAGAATCATCACATTTTGGGTAAGACAAACCTCAGAAGTAGAGCTCTACAAAGGAGCGATAGCTAATGACTTTGTGGTAAAGATGCATATAAAATAAATTTCACCAACCCTAATACATTCAAGAGACTTTGAATTTCTAACAATTGTGATAGTAATAAATGAACTATAGCCATTTTTGATAACATAAAAGAAAAAAAATATCAAAAAAAAAGATACAAGAAATCACATTGAAAACCCTAGTAGTAGTGCAATAATGGCCAGACGCACAACAAAGAGTTCACCATACTCAAGAGATAAAGAAACTATGCTGGAGAATGTAGAGACATAGGAAATACCAAGGGGAAATGATGATTTTCATCATTCTCTGTCACAACCAAAGCTAAGCAATATTTTATTTCCAAAAGATTAGAATCTCAGTGTTTTCATCAAAATAACATAGATAACAACTTACTAGAGAAGAGCGACCTAGATTGTGGAAGAATCTTCAAAACTCCAAACCCATAATGGTGGCATAGTAGCATGAAAGCACATAGATGAAAATAGATGCATAATAAGCTTGCGGCTAAGGTTAAAACTCTTTTTGAGTTTCCCAGAAAAGCCCTAAAATATTGGCCACCCAAGTGATTAATTTCACTTTTATTTCATAAAAATGCATAGTGATTAATACCTAGGCCTTGTCATTTGTCTACAAGAGATGTTGCTTTATAAGAGTTAGAGACACATGTTGTATTTTCCTATTTTACATACTCACAAAGCATTTATTATGCCATTTAACATTTGTTAAGGTAACACAAATAGTTAATTACCATAGTACTTGTTAAAATAATTGTAATATTAGTTTTTTTAACACCTATTAAGGTAATTAACTATTTGTGTTACCTTTAATATTTTTCAAAGTAGACAAATAATTGCTTTCTAATCATACAAAAAGTAGAAAAAGGAGTTGAACTGAGGTACAGGGCATGCATTTTAAGTTTATATTTGACTTGAAGTCAAACTAAAGTGTTTTTCAAGTTCTCTTTGATCAAGTAGATTGAGAGGGAGAGTTTAGAGCTATTTTTGCTCAATTTCGATCAATTATGGGCCCTCATTTTTAGTCTTATCCCTTTTGATCATGAGGCATATTGAAATGGATATTTTCCAATGTAGTTAACTGCAAGAGCCACCTCTTGGCACCTTAAGACTAGTTTTGTATTAAAGGAGGAAAATTTTAGGCGTTTTCCCTTAGTTCTTACTTTCTTTGCCTTTGCATTCTGAAGAGAGGAAAATTTTCTTGTAACTTAGCATTTATTTTCTCATTTTATATACAATAACAATAGTTATTTAAGTTCATTTTACCAGGTTTTGTAGAGATTCTTTCAATTTTCAATAAAATCAAGGTTCATTTATTCGTATTTTGGTGTCTTGTTTCATGCTGAGTGGTTTGATAAAGGATTTTATGTGTTTTACTTCAAAACCATTAAATTATTTTGTTTCATTTTTATTGAAAGCAAGTATATAAAGTGATCTAGAGGATCTTCACCAAAAATTGAAGTTTCCTAATTTTCTTTAGAAACAACATCATCAGAAAGAGGCTGAAATTATAACTCCAACGCAACTCGAACGGAGTCAAAAGGAGCTACGGAGCCCAAGATATTATCAGTCAAACCTTGGTCAACCTAGGACCTAGGTAAAAGAAAAAAATGGTAAAAAATTGACCTCATCAAAAGTGGTCAAAGTTGGCATCATCATGAAGAGCTCATTAAGAGCTTTCCAAAGATGTTCATTTCACGCGAATTAGATTATGTTTGCACCAGCTACAGCCAACCAAGGTTTGTAGAGAAGGTTGACTTTTGACCATACAGACACTGATGTCCGCATGCTGACTTGTCAGTCTATACAGTATGGATAGTGACATGGAACACTCAGAATCTAACATGTGGCATCTGTGTCACCTTGTACAGACCATTCATCGGACATGTCAGTAGACATGTTGACATCATTAGCGGACACGTCAACACTGTCATCCAATGATAACTTGACATGTGGCACGCTCCTGGTATGACACGTGGCTCCGTTTGCTTCCTCCTCCATCGGTCAGTTGGAAACAACATTATATCTATTAATAAAGAACATAACAACTCGGGTGGGGCTCGAAATCTCAACCTCCACCTTGCCAGTTGGCATTGCAACCACTCTGCCACACATTGTGTGCTTATCTAATATGGCATAGTGGTTAGTTTTTGTTATTTAACAATTTGAAATCGGTTTTAGAAAACAACGGTGGGGGGGTCAAACTCCCGACCTCCCCAGGAGTAAAATGTATAGCAACCAATAGACTACCGCATGCCTTTGATAAACCATATGAACTCATTGCATTTTGTTAAAGACCCAACACCATTTGCCCCTATTTTTAAATAATTCAATCCAAGTTTTAAACAGACTAACTCATTAATCCTTTAAAAGGATTAAACAAAACCTCTTGTAACAACAAAATCCTGAAATGAGTAAATTGAAGGGCTTAAATAATTTGTAGGGGATTAATTAGGATTAATTATAATCCTAATATGTAAATAAGGGGGATTATAGAAGATTTTATGTCAAAATAGGGGATATTGGGAATATTTGAAAATAATTTGGTTATACACCAGATTGAGAATTTTTTTTGTATAAAAAGGGGTGAAATTGGGAGAGTGGGACATTTAGGTGGTGAAGACTAAAGAGAATTTTGGAGAGATGAACTTTTGATCTTGTACGTCGGGAGAATGTTGGAATTCCGTCATGCTTGAAGGGGAAAGCTTTGTAGCAGTTGTAATTCTAAATTTTTGGAGATTTTAATCAGATCAGTCTACTCTTTGGAGAGGGACCCAAAGATGTAGTTGTTCTTACGATGAACTCCATTATCAAGTTGTTTGCATTCTCTCTCTCTTGTCTCTCATTTTGAATTTTGTCTCTTTTGTTAATTCCATTAATGTAATTATATGGTGTGTTAATTTCATTTTAGTAATTTGGAGTTTGAAACTGTAATCATTATGCATTCGTAAAGCAATCATCTTAGATCTGTTAATCAGATCAAATTTGGTATCAGAGTTGTGTTTTGACTAGTATTGCAGAATCAAATGCTAACACACTCCAAGCTTCAAACAAGTGAAGGAAAACTTGAAGAATACAATCCTGAGATCAGGAAACGAAGGACCTCACCAACAATGGATGAAACTGAAGTTGGAAAAAGTACTGATCATGAGCTTGATGATAAGTCTTTTCAGTGAGCATTTCTTGAAATGAAGGCTATGGTGGAAGAGCTTTATGTAGAAAAGAAGAAGCATGAATTGAGAGATTCGTCAAAGCAAGAAATGAAGGAAGATCAGAAGGACAAAGGAGGAAAATATCTAGAAGCTCCATCTCCTCCATCTTCCCCTTCTTCTTTTCCTCTTCTACTACTATTAATCCTTTCAAAAGCAAGTTTAAGCCTATTATCAAATTGAATGTAAAATTTGCATTTCCTAAGTATTGTGGTGAGTTAAATGCCAAAAATTTAGATGATTGGATCCAACAGGTAGAAGTGTATTGTAGGATTCAAGGCCTAATAGAAGATGCTTCTATCGTCTAGTTAGACACTCTCCGATTGGGAGGTACAGATCTCACCTGGTGGGAGAGTAGGACTTGGGAAGAAACTGCTCACCATGCTAAGGTCAATATGACTTGGATGGAATTTATTGCTGGCCTTAAAAAAAAGTTTTATCCTTTAGGTTATATGCAACAATTAACATTGAATATGCAAACCTTTAGGCAAGGTAAGGGACAGTCTGTCCAAGATTACACCCATGAGTTTAGGAAATGGGCTATTGCTTTAAATGTTCCATTGTATACTTAGGATACATTACTTAATTACATAGGTGGTTTGCATTTTTACCTTATACATACTATTCTCATGTTGAGTCCTAATAATTTGGATGAAGTGTCAGTCCAAGCTACTCATTTAGATTCAAGGGGTAAGAACACTTTCAGTGATAATTTCCCAAAAGAACCATCTAAGTCTGAGGGGAAGTCTAAGGGTAAAGGGAAAAAGATATTTACAATTAGGGAGGGTGATAAGCCCACATGCTCGCATTGCAAGAAAGAGGGGCATGATCTTTCGAATTCTTGGAAGCAACATACCAAGTTAAGGCCAAAAAGATTCAAAGGCAATAAAGGCAAGCAAAAGAATGTTGCAGTGATTCAACAAGATGCTGGATCTGACTCTGGAGATGAAACTCATATTTTTGTTGTTGGGGTCCAAGGTAAAGGGAAAGGTATAATTCTCTCTTCTGATGCAAATTTTTCTAATGCAAATGCAAGTACAAGTAAAGTATCTATGCCTCCTAAAGCTGATAAACAAAAAAATGAATAGTTTCATATTCGAGTTGCAACTAAGCACACTAAGATTGATATACTATTTGATACGGGTTGCCAGGACATCTTAATATTTGAAGAGGTGGTAAAGAAGCTCAATCTAGCTACAACACCTCATCCAAAGCCATATCTGCTTGGATGGGTTTGCAATGATGCTCAACTGTAGGTAATGAAATAGTGTAAATTGAAATTTTCTATCACTACAAACTTTGTTGATGAGGTAGAAGTAGATGTTCCTTTAGATATTTTTGGGCTTGTGTTAGGGAGTCCTTATTTGTATGACAGAAAAACAATCTTTTATAGGGGGGAGAATAAGTATCATCTTTTAAGGATGGCATAGTATACATTGTACATGCACACAAAGTTAAGACTAATCTTGCACTAGTTAATGTTGGTCAAATGAAAAGGTTGTTCAATTCTAGTAAGAACTTTTTGTTAATGCATGTAAAACCCAAAGAGGATGAAAAAGATGAAGCATTTAAAGGGTGTGATGCAAAGCGTAAAACTAAGATGGTCAAAATAGTTTTTGCTTATGATGACTTATTTCAAGAGCCAAAGGAGTTTCCACCTAAGAGAGAGATACAACATAAAATCCAATTGTAGTAGGATGTGCCTCTTCCAAATATTAGCATGTACCATTTGTCATTCTTGTAGAATGAGGAAATAAAAAAGAAAGTTCAAGAGTTGGTGGAAAAAGGAGTCATTTGTCCTAGTACATCTCCTTGTGGTTCTCCAATTGTGTTGGTTTGAGAAAAATATGGATCTTGGAGAATGTTCATTGACTATCAAGCCCTGAACAAGATAATTGTAAAGAATAGGCATCCTCTTCCCTGAATTGATGATTTACTAGATCAATTTAAACATGTAGTTTATTTCACTAAGTTAGAGTTGTGTAGCAGATATCATTAGATAAGAATTGTAAAAGATGACATTTGGAAAATTGCATTTAAGACAAAACAGGGACTTTACGAGTGGTTGGTCATGCTCTTTGGGCTTTGCAATGCACCAACTACATTTATGAGAGTGATGAATGATGTCTTTTGTCCTTTTATTGATGATTTTGTCATAGTCTATTTAGATGATATTCTTGTATTTAGTCAAACTTGGGAAGATCATGTTATTCATGTAAAGAAAGTTCTCGATGTATTGAGAAAATAAAAATTCTTTGTAAAAATGTCTAATTGTGAATTCTCAAAGACATATCTAGTGTACTTAGGCTATGTTGTGGGTGGTGGTCAATTGAAAGTAGACCCTGTGAAGGTCAAAGTTATTTTAAAATGGCCTAAGCCAAGTACAATTACTAAAGTCAAAAATTTCTTAGGTTTAGTTCAGTACTGAAGGAAGTTCATTGCAAGCTTCTCCTACATTGCCTCACCATTGCATGCATTAACAAGTACAAAGAAAACTTTTTTGTCGGGAGGTCCATAGTAGAATGCCTTCAACACTTTGAAGGAAAAGTTGAGCACAACACCAATTCTTGCTTTACCAAATCTACACCAACCATTTGAGATTGAGACAGATGCAAGTGGATTTTCCATGGGAGCAATACTAATGCAAGGAGGTATACCAATCTGCTATCACTCTGAGACTTTTTCAGGTGCAGTTATTAACTTTCATACTTATTATAAGTAACTTTATGCATTAGTTTAGAATGTTAAAAAATGGAAACACTACTTAATGGGGAAAGAAATTGTAATCCACACTAATCACCAACCACTTCAGTACTTGCAATCACAGTCTAAACTGCAACAAAGTAGGCACTTTAGGTGGATGGGTTTTCTTCAACAGTTTCATTTTGTAATTAAGTACAAGAAAGGCTCCCATAATAAAGTAGCAGATATGTTGTCTAGGCCTCCTGTTATGAATTCTTTGATAATCATTAAAGGTAGTTCCATGGTACATGAATTTTTTTAGGAACAATATGCTAATGATGTAGACTATAAGGAAATCTATTTAGCTCCAATTGCAGGAAAAGATGTAGAAGAGAAAGATTACTATGTGCACAATAAACTCCTATATCACTTGGGAAAGTTATAAAAGATGAACAAGCATAGGTAATCAGAGAAGAACACACCTCATTTATTGCAAGACATTTTAGGGTAAGAAAGATAATGACTCAATTACAAAAATATTGTTATTGGCCTCATATGCAAGAAATTGTGTCTAAGTATATTAGAGGTTGTCTCATGTGTGCAACTAGTAAGCCTACTAATAGAAAATTAGGGTTGTACACACCTCTACCTGCACCATCCTATCCATGGGAAAGTGTGTCAATGGACTTTTTCAGGGGGTTACCTATGTCTAGGAAGGGACATGATTATATATATGTAGTAGTTGAATGGCTCAACAAAATGTGTATTTTAATGCCTTGTATAAAATGGGTCACTGCTAAACTAAAAACTCAAATGTACTATCAATTTGTATGGGTTAATTTTGGGTTACCTACTTCTATTGTATCAGACCAAGAGTCTCGATTCATAGGGGAATTTTGGTCAGCTTTGTGGGAACTCACGGACTCTAGATTGAAGAAGAGTACAACCTTCCATCTGAAGACCGATGGACAGACAATGGTAGTAAACAAGACAGTTGTGCATTTAATCAGAGGTTACTGTAGCAAAAATCCCAAGTTGTGGGATGAGAGTCTTCATTATGTGCAACATGCTTACAACCATGCAGCACACTCTTCTACAAAGAGGTCTCCTTTTGAGACTTGCTTTGGTTATGTGCCCAAAAAAATGATGGATTTTTGCTTTGGAAAAGATGATGTTGAAGATGGATTCCATGATTTAGAGAAGGCTTTGAAGTTCATCTAGAAGGTCCAAGCAATTCATTAGGAAGTGGAAGCATAATTGGAGAAGATTCAAGCCAAATACAAGGCTCGACATGATAAGCATTGCAGTGATCACCATTTTGAAGTTGGAGACAGAGTTGGGTTACATATCAACAAGGAAAGAATGCAAGGTGAAGGAAGGAAGCTCAAGCCGATTTGGTATGGTCCTTTTGAGATCTTGGAAAAGCTTGAAACCAATGCCTTCCGCCTTAATCTTCCTCCATACATGCACATCTATTTAGTTGTCAATGTTGAGAATCTGAAATTGTACGAGCCTTCGATGATATTGGATGAAGACACAGACATTTAGGTTCCCTCAGTTGATGATCTTTCACTGGAGTACATGTCAAAATTGCTAGAGCATGTCATCCTAGTTAGGAAAACTAGTACTTCATGAAGAGGAGCAGTTGAATACCTCAGAGTGGGACTGAAGTGGATAAATTCCAGCAAGGTAGAATGGATGGAGATTGGTAAAGTGAGGGAACTTTACCCTCACTTACTTTCTAAGTAACCAACTTTCAGAGGTCCAAAACCTCTTCTGTGGGGAGGACTAATCTAGAGGATCTTCACCAAAAATTAAAGTTTCTCAATTTTCTCTAGAAATAGCAACATCAGAAAGAGGCCAAAATTATGACTCCAACGGAACCTGAACAGAGTCAAATGGAGCTACGGAGCCCAAGATATGCTCGATCAAACCTTGGTCAACCCAGGACCCAGGTCAGAGGAAAAAAGGGTAAAAAATTGACGTCGTCAAAAGTGGTTGAGTTTGGCATCATTGCGAAGAGCTCACTCAGAGATTTCTAACGATGTTCATTTCACGTGAATACAAGTTCATTTGCACCGACTACAACCAGTCAAAGTTCATAGAGAAGGTTTCATTTTGACCGTATGGATGCTAACGTCAGCATGCTAACTTGTCAGTTTGTACGGTACAAATAGTGACATGGACCATTATATTTTGACACGTGGCATCTATGTCAGCTTGTATGGACCAATTATTGTTGGACACGTGTCATTCGTACACCACGTCAGTAGTCTAGTCATTAGACACGTGATCAGCCACATCAGCAACATGTCATCAGACACATCGGCAAACACGTTGGCATCATCAACGGACATGTCAGCACTATCAACTAATGATAACTTGACATGTGGCACCCTCTTGGTGTGACACATGACTTCGTTGGCTCCCTCCTCCATCGGTCATTTGGAAAAAATAGTATATCTATTAATAAAGAACATAATAGCCTGGGTGGGGCTCGAAACCTCAACCTCCACCTTACCGGTTGGCATTCCAACCACTCGACCATGCATTATGCACTTACCTAATATGTCATAGTGGTTAGCTTTTTTATTTAACAATTTGAAATCGGTTTTAAAAAACAACGGATGGGGGGGTCAAACTCTCAACCTCCATGGGAGTAAAATGTATAGTGACCAATAGACTACCGCATGCCTTCGATAAAATATATGAACTTGTTGCATCTTTTTAAAGACCCAACATTGTTTTCCCCTATTTTTAAATAATTCCCTCCAAGTTTTAAACAAACTTATTAATCCTTTAAAATGATTAAACTAAATTTCTTGTAACAACAAAAGCCCGAAATGAATATATTGAAGGGCTTAAATAATTTGTAAGGGATTAATTAGGATTAATTATAATCCTAATATGTAAATAAGGGGGATTGTAGAATATTTTATGTCAAAATAGGGGATATTGGGAATATTTAAAAATCATGTGGTTATACACCACATTTAACAAATTTTTTATATAAATAGGGGTGAAATTGGGAGAGTGGGACATTCAGGTGGTGAAGACTAAAGAGAATTTTGGATAGATGAATTGTTGATTCTGTACATCGAGAGAATTTTGGAATTCCATCATGCTTGAAGGGGAAAGCTTTGTAGCATTTGTAATTCTGAATTTCTAGAGATTTTAATCAAATTGGTCTACTCTTTGGAGAGGGGCCCAGAGATGTAGTTGTTCTTATGAAGAACTCTGTTATCTAGTTGTTTGCATTCTATCTTTCTTGTCTCTCATTCTGAATTTCATCTCTTTTGTTAATTCCATTAATGTAATTATGTGGTGTGTTAATTTAATTTTAGTAATTCAGAGTTTGAAACTGTAATCATTATGCATTCTTAAAGCAATTATCTTATATCCGTTAACCAGATCAAAATTGGTATCAGAGTTGTGTTTTGACTAGTATTCCAGAATTGAATGCCAACGCACTCCAAGCTTCAAACAGGTGAAGGAAAACTTGAAGAATACAATCCTTAGATTAGAAAATGAAGGAATTTTCCAAAAATGGATGAAAATGAAGCTAGAAAAAGTACTGAGCACGAGCTTGATGATAAGTATTTTCAGCGAGCTTTTCTTGAAATGAAGGCTATGGTGGAAGAGCTTTATGTAGAAAAGAAGAAGTGCAAAATGGGAGATTCGTCAAAGCAAGAAAAGAAGGAAGATCAAAAGTACAAAGGAGGAAAAGATCTAGAAGCTCCATCTCCACCATCCTCCCCATCTCCTCCATCTTCTCCTCCTTCTTCTTCCTCTTCTACTACTATTAATCCTTTCAAAAGCAAGTCTAAGCCTATTATCAAATTGGATGTAAAATTTGAATTGCCTAAGTATTGTGGTGAGTTAAATGCAACAAAGTTAGATGATTGGATCCGGCAGGTAGAAGTGTATTGTAGGATTCAAGGCCTAACAAAAGATGCTTCTATGATCTAGTTAACCACTCTATGGTTGGGAGGTACAACTCTCACCTGGTGGGAGAGTAGGACTTGGTAAGAATTTCTCACCATGGTAAGGTCAATATGAGTTAAATGGAATTTATTGCTTCCCTTAAAAAATAGTTTTATGCTTTAGGTTATATGAAAAAATTAGCAATGAATTGGAAAACGTTTAGGAAAGGTAAGGGCCAGTCTATCCAAGATTACGCCCATGATTTTAGAAAATGGGCTATTGCTTTAAATGTTCCATTGTATACCTAGGATACATTACTTAAGTACATATGTGGTTTGCATTCTTACCTTAGACATACTATTCTCATGTTCAGTCCTAATAATTTGGATGAAGTGTCAGTCCAAGCTACTCATTTAGAGTTAAGGGGTAAGAAAAATTTCAGTGATAATTTATCAAAGAAACCATCTAAGTATGAGGGGAAGTCAAAGGGTAAAGAAAAATACAGAGATAAAGGAAAAGGGAAAAATACAACTACAATTAAGGAGGGTGATAAGCCCACATGATCCCATTGCAAGAAAGAGGGGCATGATGATTCAAAGTGTTTGAAGCTGCATCTCTAGTTATCACCAAAAAGATACAGAGGCAATAAACACAAGGAAAAGACTGCTACAGTGATTTAGCAAGATGTTGGATCTGACTTTGGAGATGAAACTCAGATTGTTGTTGTTGGGGTCCAAGGTACAGGGAAAGGTATAATTTTCTCTTCTGATGCAAATTTTTCTAATGTGAATGCAACTACAAGTAAATTATCTAATCCTCCAAAAGCTAATAAACAATAGAATGAATTGTTTCATATTCGAGTTGTAACTAAGCCCACTAAGATTGATACACTATTTGATACAATTTCCTAAGTCAACTTAATATCTAAAGAGGTGGTAAAGAAATTCAATCTAGCTACAAAACATCATCCAAAGCCATATCCACTTGGATGGGTTTGCAATGATGCTCAACAACAGGTAACAAAATAGTGTAAATTGAAAATTTCTATCATGCAAACTTTGTTGATGAGGTAGATGAAGATTTTGTTCCTTTGGATATTTTTGGGCTTGTGTTAGGGAGTCCTTATCTATATGACAAAAAAAAAATATTTTATAGGGGGGAGAATAAGTATCATCTTTTTAAGCATGGGATATTATACATTGTACATGCACACAAAGTTAAGACTAATCTTGCACTAGTTAATGTTGGTCAGATGAAAAGGTTGGTCAATTCTTGTAAGAACTTTGTCTTAATGCATGTAAAACCCAAAGAGGATGAAAAAGATGAAGCATTTAAAGGGTGTGATCCAAAGCGTAAAACTAAGATGGTCAAAATAGTTTTTGCTTATGATGACTTATTTTAGGAAGCAAAGGGGTTTCCACCTAAGAGATACAACATGAAATCCAGTTGCAGCAGGATGTGCCTCTTCCAAATATCAGCTTGTACCGTTTATTAGTTTTGCATAATGAGGAAATCAAAAAGAAAGTTTAGGAGTTGGTGGAAAAAGGAGTCATCTGTCTTTGTACATCTCCTTGTGGTTCTCCAATTGTGTTGGTTCCAAAGAAAGATGGATCTTGGAGAATGTGCATTGACTATCAAGCCCTAAACAAGATAATTGTAAAGAACAGGTATCCTCTTCCCCGAATTCATGATATACTTGATCAGTTAAAACATGCAATTTATTTCACTAAGTTATAATTGCATAGTAGATATCATCAGATAAGAATTGTAGAAGATGACATTTGGAAAACTGCATTTAAGACAAAATAGGGACTTTACGAGTGGTTTCTCATGTCCTTCAGGCTTTGCAATACACCAACTACATTTATGAGAGTCATGAATGATGTCTTTCATCCTTTTATTGATGATTTTTTCATACCCTATTTATATGATATTCTTGTATTCAGTCGAACTTGGGAAGATCATGTCATTCATGTAAACAAATTTCTTGATGTATTCACAAAAGAAAAAATCTTTGTAAAAATATCTAAATGCAAATTCGAAAAGACATCTCTAGTGTACTTAGGCTATGTCATGGGTGGTAGTCAATTGAAATTAGACCATGTGAAGGTCGAAGTTATTATAGAATGGCATAATCCAAGTACAGTTACTGAAGTCACAGGTTTCTTAGGTGTAGTTCAATATTGGAGGAAGTTCATTGCAAACTTCTCCTACATTGCCTCACCATTGCATGCATTGACCAATTCGAAGACAACTTTTCAGTGGGGATGTCCACAACAGAAGGCCTTCAACACTTTGAAGGAAGAGTTGAGCACAACACTAGTTCTAGCTTTACCAGATCTACACCAACCATTTGAGATCGAGACACATCCAAGTGGATTTTCCATGGGAGTAGTACTAATGCAAGGAGGTAAACCAATCTGCTATCACTTTGAGACTTTTTCAAGTGCAGTTATTAACTATCCTACTTATGTAAAGAACTTTATGCATGAGTCTAGAGTGTTAAAAAATGGAAACACTACTTAATGGGGAAAGAAACTATAATCCACACTAATCACCATCCACTACAATACTTGCAATCATAGTCTAAACTGCAACAAAGTAGGAACTTTAGGTGAATGGGTTTTCTTCAACAGTTTGATTTGGTAATTAAGTACAAGAATGGTGCCCATAAAAAAGTAGTAGATATGTTGTCTAGGCCTCCTGTTATGAATGCTTTAATTATCCTTAAAGATAGTTCCATGGTACATGAAAATTTTTAGGAACAATTTGCTAATGATGAAGACTTTAAGGAAATCTATTCATCTCTAATTGCAGGAATACATGTAAAAGAGAAAGATTACTATGTGCACGATAAACTCTTGTATCACTTGGGAAAGTTATGCATTCCAAAAGATGAACAAGCACAGGTAATTAGAGAAGCACACACCTCATTGATTACAGGACATTTTGGGGTAAGTAAGACAATGACTCAATTGCATAAATATTATTATTAGCCTTGTATGGAAGAAACGGTATCTAAGTATATTAGATGTTGTGTCATGTGTGCAACTAGTAAGCCTAGTAACACAAAATTGGGGTTGTACACACCTCTACTTGTACTATCATGTCCATGGGAAAGTGTGTCGATGGACTATTTCAGGGGGTTACCTATGTCTAGGAAGGGACATGATTATCTATATGTAGTAGTTGATCAATTCAACAAAATGTGTATTTTAATTCCTTGTAAAAAATAGGTCACTGTTGAACTGAAAACTCAAATGTACTTTCAATTTGTTTGGGTTCGCTTTGGGTTACCTACTTCTATTGTATCAGATCAAGATTCTCGATTCCTATGGGAGTTTTGGTCAACTTTTTGGGAACTCATGGACACCAAATTGAAGAAGAGTACAGCCTTCCATTTGAAGACCAATGGATAGACAAAGGTAGTAGACATGATAGTTGTGCATTTACTTAGAGGTTACTGCAGCAAAAATACCAAGTTGAGGGATGAGAGTCTTCATTATGTGCAACATGCTTACAACCATGCAACACACTCTTCTACAAAGAGGTCTCCTTTTGAGACTTGATT
Organism: Sequoia sempervirens; assembly: GCA_007258455.2. Lineage (NCBI taxonomy): Eukaryota > Viridiplantae > Streptophyta > Pinopsida > Cupressales > Cupressaceae > Sequoia > Sequoia sempervirens. Next base: position 99,154,880 of record VDFB02105785.1, on the reverse strand, counting down.
TGGTTATATGACCAAAACACTGATGTATTTTTCCTTTGGAAAAGATGATGCTGAAGATGGACGCAATTATTCAGAGAAGTCTTTGAAGTTCATGCAGAAGGTCCAAGCAATTCATTAGGTAGTGGAAGCACAATTAGAGAAGATTGAAGCCTAATATAGGGCTCAACATGATAAACATCATAGTGATCAACATTTTTAGGTTGGAGATAGAGTTTGGTTACATATTAGCAAGGAAAGAATGCAAGGTGAAGGAAGGAAGCTCAAGCCAATTCGGTATGGTGCTTTTGAGATCTTGGAAAAGATCAAAAGCAATGCCTTCCACCTTAATCTTCCTCCATACATGCACATCTATTTAGTTGTCAATGTTGAGAATCTGAAATTATACGAGCCTCCGATGATACTAGATGAAGACACAGACATTCAGGTTCCCCTAGTTGATGATCTTTCACCGAAGTACATGTCAAAATTTCCAGAGGATGTCATCCTAGACAAGAAAACCAGGACTTCACGAAGAGGAGCAGTTGAATACCTTAGAGTGGGATTGAAGGGGATGAATCCCAGCAAGGAAAAATGGATGGAGATTGGTAAAGTGAGGGAACTTTACCCTCACTTACTTTCTAAATAACTAGCTTTTAGAGGTCCAAAAGCTCTCATGTGGGGAGGACTAATCTGAAGGATCTTCACCAAAAATTGAAGTTTCTTAATTTTTTCCAGAAACAACATCATCAAAAAGAGGCCAAAATTCTAACTCCAACGCAACTCGAACAGAGTCAAACAGAGCTACGGAGCCCAAGATATGCTCGGTGAAATGTTGGTCAACCTAAGACCCAGGTCAAATTAAAAAAGGTTAAAAAATTTATTTCATCAAAATTGGTCGGTGTTGGCATCATGATGAAGAGATCGTCGAGAGATTGTTGATGACGTTGATTTCACACGAATCAGAGTCCATTTGCACTAGGTATAGCTAGTCAAATTTTGTAGAGAAGGTTGAATTTTGGCCATACGGACACTGACGTCAGCATGCTGACTTGCTAGTCTATACAGTATGGAAAGTTAGATGGAACAATTAGACTCTGACACATGGTTTTTGCATTAGCTTGTACAGACCAATCATTGGTGGACACATGTCATATGTACGCCACATCAGTAGCCCAGTCATTAGACATGTCATTAGCCACATCAACGACATGTCAATAGACACATCAACATCATCAACGCACATGTCAATACTGTCAACCAATGACAACTTGACACATGGCTCCGTCAGCTCCCTCCTCCATCGGTTAGTTGGAAACAACATTATATCTATTAATAAAGAACATAACATCCCGGGTGGGGCTCGAAACCTCAACCTCCACCTTATCGGCCGACGTTGTAACCACTTCGCCTCACATTATGTGCTTACCTAATATGGCATAGTGGTTAGTTTTTTCATTTAACAATTTGAAATCAATTTTAAAAAACAACGTTTAGGGGAGTCAAACTCCTAACCTCCCCAGGGGTAAAATGTATAGCAACCAATAGACTACCGCATGCTTTCGATAAACCATATGAACTCATTGCATTTTGTTAAAGACCCAACACCATTTGCCCCTATTTTTAAATAATTCCCTCCAAGTTTTAAATAAACTAACTTATTAATCCTTTAAAAGGATTAAACAAAACCTCTTGTAACAACAAAAGCCCGAAATGAATAAATTGAAGGGCTTAAATAATTTGTAGGGGATTAATTAGGATTAATTATAATCCTAATATGTAAATAAGGGGGATTATAGAATATTTATGTGAAAATAGGGGATATTGGGAATATTTGAAAATCATTTGGTTATACACCAAATTGAGCAAATTTTTTGTATAAAAAGGGGTGAAATTGGGAGAGTGGGACATTCAAGTGGTGAAGACTAAAGAGAATTTTGGAGAGATGAATTTTTGATCTTGTACATTGGGAGAATGTTGAAATTCCATCATGCTTGAAGGGGAAAACTTTGTAGTAGTTGTAATTCTGAATTTCTAGAGATTTTAATCGGATCAGTCTACTCTTTGGAGAGGGGCCTAGAGACGTAGTCATTCTTACAAAAAAATATGTTATCAAGTTGTTTGCATTCTCTCTTTCTTGTCTCTCATTCTGAATTTTGTCTCTTTTTTTAATTCCATTAATGTAATTATGTGGTGTGTTAATTTTATTTTAGTAATTTGGAATTTGAAATTGTAATCATTATGCATTCTTAAAGAAATCATCTTAGATCCGTTAATCAAATCACAAAGTATAAACTTCATTATAGGTCACAGATTATGCAAATTATTTCATACTTTTATGTGAAACACTTTGCTGTAAATTTTATCAGTCTAACTTATACAAATAGATTTCTTTCAAAATTATTTGTGAATCAAGCTGAAGATATTTATTTCGATGCATCACCTCCTAGAGTTATCTTTTCATTTCATTAGTTAACCTTCTTCCCTTTTCCCACAAAAGAGTCATTACTTTCTAGGAGATCTAAAGGGGAACTATCCCATAATTTGGAATTTTATTCTCACAGTAGGTCACCCACAACTTGAGTTTGATCCCATGTTCCACGATATTTCTAGGCTTGTGAAAGCTTAGCATCAAGGGCGCAATCCTTCATGTCAACAGGTCCCATGGGTGTGGATCTCCCATTCCAATTGAAGTGGTATACAAGGTTTCCTCAAGACCGACCGACAAATCTACATTGAACATTTTCTTCATCAAGGCCTCTGCCACCTTCTTCTCCAACCAAATACCTATCACCACGACCCAAAAATGTGAGGTGATATTTGTGCCCACATGAAAGGTCTTTGCATCCGACATGAACCCCTTTCCTAACACCATCTTTGTTGCAGCCAAGTTGAGAGATGCATGCTTCTTGAGCAGTCGCTTCATCTGTTGATTAGTGAAATGCCCTCGAAATGCAATTTTCCTAACATTGCTATTCAACTGAATAGGGGTATCTACCCCAATACTCATTAGGGTTTCTACTGACATACGGACCATAAATTTGGATCACTCTCCCATTATTTTCAAATACTTTTCCCTACACTACCTCTCTGAATAATTCAAACTACCAAATTTTTTAGGGATATTAAATTTCCTAAAGAAAACTGTATCCACATGAAGTATGTAGAGTGGTATTGACATGTCCTTACCATAATTTAACTCACTCTTGGATTAATTCTCCCTACAAACTCCAGCCTGTGATTAATGATCAAGCTTCACTTCACATGTGAGAGTCATTGCCAACCTTCACATTTGAAAGTTGAATAGGAAAAATAAGAGGGGGGGTAAATTAGTTGGCATAGAATTAAACCTTTAATTCAATCATTGGAACTAATTCTTAATACTACTTAAATGATTAATCATCAAATGCCAATGCAAAAACTGATATCCAACACATAAACAAAATAACACAAAATTTATGTGCAAAACCCAATAAGGGAAAACCCACAGTGAGAATTAAATCATACTATAGAGAATATCAAAATTAATTATAAGAGGCTCACTACTTGAAATAAGGCTCACTACCAAAACAAGGAATCACTATCCAGAACAAGGACTCATTGTCCAGAACAAGGACTCACTATCCAATAGGGCTAACAACCCAGAGGGCTCACTTCCATAGAGATACAAAGAAGACAAAGAGAACTTGTTACAAAGAGACTACAATCCCAATGTAACAAAGGATTACACCACAATCACTTGTAGAAATGCATGAATGATAGAGTTCACCTTCTTCTCACTACATCTGAAATCTTAGCATTAAGCTTCACACTGATCCACCACACTCGTATCAAACATAATCACTAAATATAATCAATATCACATCTAACTGAACTTACTCTTTTCTCTTATCAATCTTCTTTTTTTCTCTTATATATTTCATCACCATTAACTCATCTTGTATTTATACCATCTTCAACTTTGAAACATATCCAAAGTCAACCATCCAAATTCAAATTCAAATTAGGTTAGTGACAATACATCCTAGGGTAGAAATAGAATGAGGGTGACCCAAACACATGCTTCAAGGGACCAAAAAATATCCAACATGCTTCATCAACCTCAAAAGTAGTATTTCACACAAGGTCAGTCAAACCAGTGTAAAAAACATAGAACCATTAAGCCTTAATCTTCTAGATGCCAAAACTAACTTCAGTAGAATCAATGAAACTAAATTATAGAACCACAAGTCACAAGAATTTATCAAAGAGAAATTTGGACCAACAACATTTCTCTTGAACCTCAATGAGAAACACATAAAACTGGAGTTCACAACTAGTGAGCACAACTTACACTATACAACAAATCAACAACCAAAAATCTGGATATAGCATCTTCTAACAACCATGAAAATGTCTGAACCACACAAACATAGGAGAAAATTTGGACCAAAACTTAGAGAAACCACTAAATACTTGCAACATATCTTAATTACAATTTTCTCAATATCCTCGACATATACAGAAAATAACAACTAGTTGGTAACAAGTTGACCAATTGACATCAATAACAACACCTTCAATCTTTCCATTCTTGCAACAATCTCCCCCTTGGTTATTGATGGAAACACATGATGGAAAAACCATCAAAGAAAACATACTAGCTCTGAATACACTTTTTTGTTTCTCCCCTTTAGTAGATAATCTCTTATATGCTTCCTTTCCTTTCACATGCTTCTTCTCCCATTCTTCAATTCTTCCTCTCTTTTTTTCTTTTTTCACATGCGTCTTCTTCCCCTTTGAAATCAATGGAAAATGCAAAAGAATATTTTTAATTGATTTCTCCTTTGACATAAAAAATATAATATTCACAATGATATCACTTGACACTACCTGCTTCCCTTCAGAGGTAGCCACCAAAACATTAGTCCAAAAGAAGGATAGATCCATAGATCTACTAGACTAATCTATCTCTATATGCATCTATTTCAAGAAAGGAGGGAAAATAACCCCTAACTTCTCCTGAAGATACTCAACAATATCTTTAGGAAGAGCCTTCATGAAAATATTAGCCACCTGATCCTTCATCAAAATATACTCAAGATTTACTCAATTCTCCATGGCTTTCTCTCTCAAGAGATGGTATTCGATAGATATATGCTTCATCCTTGATTACAACACTAGATTCTTTGAAATGTTGATTGCACTTGTATTATCATAGAAAATAAAAATGGGATCATCATATACCATTGTGATGTCTTTCCATGTTTGTTTCATCCATAGAACTTGTGGTACAACAAAATGAAACAACAATATGATAAGCTTCAACAGTAGACAAGGAGACTAAATCTTTATTTTTACTTGACCATGCCACCAATCTACATCCAAGAAAGAATGCACCACCACTTGTACTTTTTTTTCATCTACACATCCATCCCAATCTACATTTGTATAGGCACTAAGTGTAAAATCAATATCTTTAGGATACCATAATCCATAATCTAGAGTTCCATTCAAATATCTGAATATTATTTTAACAACGACAACATGTGTTTCCTTAGGATCTTCTTGAAATCTAGCCACAAGAAAGACAACATGCATAACATTCAATCTAGTAGCAGTCAAATATAGTAGTCCACTTATCATAGATCTATACTTGCTCTGGTCGGCCTTAGGTGAATCATCATCTTTACCCAATTTGCAACTAGTCACCATAGAAGTACATACCAGTTTGGAACCATCAATCCTAAACTTCTTAAACATCTCTCTCACATACTTAGACTATGAAATGAAAATTCCTTTATTTGTTTGATTAATTTGTATTCTAAGAAAGAAATTCATCTCCCCAAACATAGACATTTCAAATTCTTTATGCATCTCTTCCACAAACATCTTACACATGTTTTCATTAGCTCCAAAGATAATGTCATCAACATACACTACTACAATCAATATTTTTTCATTTTTAATCTTAAAGTACAAATTACTATCCATTGTACATTTGTTAAAACCTTGTTGAATCAAATACATGTCCAATCTCACATACCAAGCTCTAGAGCTTTCTTCAATCTGCATGCCTTATCTGGTTGATCTATCAACTGGAATCCTTTTAGTTGTTCCATATAGACTTCTTCTTCTAGCTCACCATTCAAAAATGTTGACTTGACATCCATCTGATAGACCTTAAAGTCTTTATGAGTAGAAAATTCTAAGAACATCCTTATAGCTTCCATTCTTTCTATCAGAGAATTTTTTTCTTGAAAATCTATACCTTCTACTTGTGAGGAACCCTTACACACAAGCCTTGATTTGTTTCTAACCACTTCTCCATTCTCATTCAACTTATTTTTGAATACATACTTTGATCCAGTGATATTTTTGTTTGCTGGTCTTGGGACCGATTCCCATGTTTGATTCTTCTCAATCTACATAAGTTATTCTTTCATTGCTTCCTTCCAATGTTCATCTTTACAAGCTTCACTTATAGTCTTCGGTTCAATCTCAAAAATTAAGAATGGATTCACTTTAGCAGTAGCTCTGCTTTTAGTTAATACACCTTTTGTCTTGTCACCAATAATCTAACTTTTTGAATGATTCTTTTGTACATATCTAGGTGTCTAAGGGGACATCATTGGAGCATCTTCTTCTCTTTCATTCTATTCATCCTACTTTTGTTGCTCATATTTTTCCTGTTTCTCCACAATCTCTTCAATTCTTACACAATCAGGTTCATATCCATCAATTTCAATAGAATTCTTCATCATCTCATCAATGTTGACATTTGAAATCTCTACAATATTTCTTAGTATTTTATTCAAACATCTGTATATCCCGATTTTAGTAGAATATCCAAGGAAAATTCCTTCATCACTTCTTGCATCAAACTTTCCTAAAGTTTCTTCATCTCTTTTGATATAACATTTTCTTCTAAATACTTTGAAATACTTAATAGTAGGAATTCTTCCATGGCATAGCTCATAGGGAGTCTTTGTACTATTTTCTCTTGTTTGAACTTAATTGAATACATAAAAGTAGTATGAATAGCTTCTTTCTAGTAGAATTTCGGTAAACCAGCCTTAGTAATCATTGATCTAGCAACTTCTTGAGCTGTTTTATTTTTCCTTTCAACAACTCCATTCTACTAATGAGTTCTCGGGGTAGATAATTGTCTCTTTATTCCATGCACTTCACAAAACATATTAATCTCATGGGAGGTGAATTCTCCACCTTTGCCAAACCTTAAGCATTTTATCTTCAAGTTCACTTCATTTTCAACCATAGCTTTGAATGTCTTGAATCTATCTAATGCATCTTATTTCTATTTAAGAAATGTAACCCATGTATATCTAGAATAATCATCAATTAAAAGCATAAAGTACCTTTCACCAAGTATAATTCTCACTTTTGTAGGACCACAAAGATTTGTATGAACTAAATCTAGTAGTTTGGTAGTATATTGTTCCTTTGATCTATAATTATTTCTTACTTTCTCTCCAAACTAATAATTCCTACTAATAGTGTTAACATACTTCACAATTCTTAGTAAATCTCTCACGTCCTGAGCAACACTAATCCTTGCCAAGTTATCAAAATTCATGTGACACATTCTCATATTCCATAGCCAACTGTCAATAATCTTATTCATAAAGAATCATCCTCAACACCCTTAAGTTGATAGATATTCACTTTATATTTATTTCCTGTAGCAATAAATGTTTTGGATCCTTTCCTAATCTCACATATCTCATCCTTAAACACAAGATCATATCCTTTTCTGCACATCTGACCAACACTCAACAAATTATGCCTTAAAGCCTTAACATACTAGACATCATCAATATGATGCTTGCCATCAAAAATCATTGAACCTATCCCACATATTTTAGCACCAGTATCATCTCCAAACATAACCAAGACTTCATCATATTTTTCAAGCTTAACAAACTTACTCTTATCACTAGTCATGTGATGTGAACAACCACTATCAACTACCCAATAGTTTTTCTCTTTTTTAACATGTAGGGAAGAGATAAGCGTACCTTCATTTTTCTCCTTCTTCCAAGGGATTTCCTTTACCTATTTTTTAGAATTAGTAGAAGTAGGTTCATCCTTGATTTCCAAGAATAAGCATTCATTTTCATTAGGATCTTCATATTATGAATCCTCATTAGATATACTAGCATTCTCATTCATGTAGTAAGATTTTTAATCTTCTTTCCTTTATTTTCTTTCTCATATCTTTGTTTATTCCTTTTAGCTCTTTCTGGACACATTGCAACATAATGAACTATTTCTCCACAAATAAAGCATTTAAATGGAAACTTACCTTCATACTTATCGAAGCCTTTCCTCATCCTTCTTACAAAGTTAGCTTCTATTTCATCAAAGGTTTCTTCATCTAGATCTTCAGCTTTTGTAGCCTTAAAAGTAGTCTCTAATTTGCATCCATTCCTTAAACTTGTCTTCCTCATCTCATAAGATGTCAAAAATCCTAATAGTAAATCCTTAGTATAGGCCTTATAATCTATAGTATGCTCAATAGCACTCACCTTCTCACTGTAAGCATTAGGAAGGATATTTAGAATCTTCTTTACAATCATGGTTTCATCTATAGTAGCACCAAGTCTTTGCATTCCGACTATTATCTCATCCAATCTTTGTACATAAGCTTTAACATTCTCATCTTCAGACGTATCTAGAATATCAAAACGTATCTCCAAGTTATGTAGTTTTGCTTCTTTAACTCTTTCATCACCATCATGCATGATTTCCAAGGCATCCCAAACTTCCTTATTAGTCTTTAAATTTTGAACCTTAATCAACTTGGAATGTACTAGACTATTCTTCAAGATGTACTTTTCCTTATTGTTCACCTCATGTGATTTGATATCTTCAAGCGTACTCAGACCATTAGCAGGAGTGTAAGAATTATTTTAAGCTTTCTCCACATCATATCCACAATACTCCATGTATTCCTCCATCAACACTTTCTAGATACCATAATTAGTTCCATCAAGCCTCGAATAATCATAAATCATTTTTTAGCCATCCTCGACCTTCCTCAAGCGGATAATCTCTTCAACAAGGAACCATGATCTGATACCAATTTTTGAATAGGACAACTAAGAGGGGGGTGAATTAGTTTTCATAAAATGAAACATTTAATTCAATTACCAAAATTAATTCTTAATACTGCTTAAATGATTAATCATCAAATGCCAATCCAGACACTCAAATCCAACACATCAACACAATAACACCATATTTATGTGGAAAACCCAATAAAGGTAAACTGCAATGAGGATTAACTCACACTATAGAGAATATCAAAACTGATTACAAGAGGAGCACCGCCTGAAATAAGGCTCACTACCAAAACAAGGACTCACTATTTAGAACAAGGACTCACTATCTAGAACAAGGACTCATTGTCCAATAGGGCTAACAACCTGGATGGCTCACTTCCATAGAGGTACAAAGAATACAAAGAATAATTTTTACAATGAGACTAAAATCCCAATACAACAAAGGATTCCACCATAATCACTCACAAACATGCATGAATAATAGAGTTCACCTTCTGCTCACTGCATCTGGAAACTCAACATTAAGCTTTGCACTGATCCACCACACTCTCACCAAACACACTCACTGAATAGAATCAATGTCACATCTAACTGCACTTCCTCTTTTCTCTTATCACTCTTCTTCTTTCCTCTTGTATAATTCTTCACAACTAACTCATCTTGTATTTATACAATCTTCAACTTTGAAACATATCCAAATTCGATCATCCAAATTTAAATTCAAATTAGGTCATCGCCAAAACATCCTAGGGTGGAATTAGAATGAGAGTGATTCAAACACATGCTTCAAGGGACCCAAAAAGATCCAACATGCTTCAACAACCTCAAAAGTAGTATTTCACACAAGGTCGACCAAACCAGTGTAAAACACATAGAACCATTAAGGATGAATCTTCCAGATGTTGAAACTAGCTTCAATATAACCAGGCTAGCTCAATTCTAAAACTATAAGTCATAAGACTTCATCAAAGAGAAATCCAAACCAACATTTCTCCTAGAAATCAACTAGAAACATAGAAAATGACAGTTCACAACTGGTGAACACAACTTGCACTGTACAACAAATCAACAACCAAAAATTTGGATATACCATCTTCTAACAACCATGAACAACATTTATGAACCACACAAACATAGGATCTGTTAGGAAAAAGGGAGGAAGATTTAGACATCTCAGCGTAACCTCCAAGAATAGTAGTGCCTTCGGTAACTTTATTTCTGATTAGATTACCTCAAACACATGTACAACTATGTCCTAAAGCGGAAACGGGCACAATTCATTTCCCACATTGATCATTCTGAGAGAAGAACATGTAAATTCAACATCAAGCAATAATAGATTCTATAAACATAACCAACAGACATGAAAGATAAGACAACAAGCCAAAACAAAAATATTTACATGGGGAAAACCCTTTCGGGTAAAAAACCCAACACTCCAAAGATCGAACCATTGTATTATTCAACAACAAAATAGTTACAATAAAATTTCAGGCTCTTATCCTTTTCAGAGATTACATCTTGTTCATCTAGATACAACTGGTAGCAACTGGTCAACACATCATACCATACAACCTTCACACTATTACAATACCCTCACATAGTATACAGTGCAGATCAACAGGAGAGAGATCAAACATGATTCATGATCAGAAGAGATTCCAACAAAACCCTACTTCTGTCTTCTTCTCCTTCAGCCTCATGGCCTCGGCCTTTTAGCCAGCCACCTGCCCTTCTCACTTCCTCTCTCTATCTCATTTCTCTTCTTGGTATTATTGCTTCTCTTATCCTCATTAGCTTTTCCTATTCATCCTTATCCACCATTACCCATCCTAGAAAGTTTCCATTCCATTGTATACTTTTTCTTGCAAGCAGTTCAGCTCCAGCATCGCAACTGTTGCAAAAATCCAATCAACAACCATTTGAATTTTTCTTCCTTTGATTGGTCCACGAGACACCACATAGGATAGTCAAATGGTCAAGGAAATATTCAACTGAGTTTGCATGTTGGTGAGACACAAGAAGTGTCTCCCCAATGCTCAAAGGCTTCATAACGATATTGGCGTAGGTTCCAGCAGTCGACAAGACGATATAGCATACATCACAAGTCATATCAAAACCACTGACATCCATTTCATTCCTATCGGCAAGAGTCATACCGATGTTCACAAGTCATCGATCTCAAAAAAGCCATCGACAAGACTACCACAGTTCGCCAAGACTTTATATCGAAGTCTTCAAGTCATGCTGACGTGAGTATTCCATTCGGTGAGACAATTGTCTTTCGCCAAGACATCACACCGAGCTCAACAGGTTATACCAAAGCATCTCAATCGGCAAGACTTACCGTTCTCACCAAGACATCCCATCGAGTTCAACATGTCATCTCGAAGACCTTTTACTATCGGTGAGACTCTCCAAGTTGCCAAGACTTCATACCAAAGTCTTTTTGTTACTCTAAATGTTCACACCTTTCAGCGAGAGAATAAACCTTCGACAAGACTTCTTATCGAGGCTTCCATGTTACCCTGATGAGCATCATTCGCTAGGAGTCACACCGAAGACATCCAGTAGTAGCAAGACCTTTCGTTATTGATGAGACATCACATCGAAGTAAGTCTTTCAGCCAGGGGTCACCCTGATGTCTTCGAGTGTTACATTGTTGCCAAGACAAACCTTCATCGGTAAGACTTCACATCGAGACCTTGGTGTCATTCTGAAGTGTTCACCAGTCGGTGAGACTTATCACTTTTCCCAAGACTTCATACCGAAGTCTTCAAGTCATGCCGAGCACCAAACAACACTTGGCAAGACTTCTAACTTTTTCCAAAAGTTCTTATTGAAGTCACATGTTACACTGATGACACAAGTGTATAACCATTCGGCGAGACAACCCTCCATTGCTAAGACTTCATATCAAAGAAAATGGGTTACACCGATGACTCCAGTCGCTGTAGGTCTCCCCGACATCCGCTAGGAATTAAACCATCGGTGAGACATACCCCCTATCGCCAAGAGATCTTCCCAAGTGTTGAAGTCACCCCAATGACTCCAAGCAAATACTATCGGCAAGACATCACCATGTCGCCAGGACACATTATGATAGAAGCAAGTCATACCGATAGTTCCATCGGCCAGACAGACCAAAGGTCATGTCGATATCATCCAAAATTTCTACCGTCTTTGACATCATCCCGACTGTCCAAGGGTATGCTGAAGGTTGCCAATTATGTCGATTACCAAGACATTCAGGAGGTCACATCGATAGTCTAGGATCAACTAGCAGATCAACCAGACATCTCCATAGTCTCACCAAAATTGCTTCACAAGAGGTTTCGGCCTGTGGGATTGGGGCACACAATTGCAACAATCTCCCACTTGCCTAAGATCACATAGGAACCTCCAAAGCAACCAAAAACTAAGATCACACTAGCTCCACCAGTTCAGACCTTGCAAAACTCAAGACACCCAATCAATAGGATTCCATAGATTCAGTCCACTAGATAATATGCAACCAAGACCAGGCATCCAACTGCAACTCACTATCCAATGAAGCAACCGAAATGCAACCTATCACAGCCTTCCAGGAAACCACATAGACCTCAAACATGCTCTCATGGTCCATCAAGAATTCTGCTCCAACATCCAATATGTCCACCATTCAGGCAACAAACCCTGTCATCTTCCAACATGCCACCTATGGAAGAAAGATTCAAGCCAAGGTGAATAAGCACCATTCCAATGAACACAAGCAAAAGATCCCAGTGATATCATCAACAAGATACTGCTACCACTTCACTGTGCTCAAACGCTATACAAAAGTAATATCAACTTCAAAGCTTCAAATAGAACACACCAGTGAAGTCATTCTCCAGAAAAAAGACAAAAAGCACCAGCTAGAACAACAATTAGACTGATTGCTTCCATCCAACTGATAAACCCACATGACTGAAAATAGCACCCACAACTCGTGCTATTCCATCCAATCACACATACCTCACAGGTATCAACATTAGTAAACTTATGCCAAACCAAAACCAACCCATCAACAACAAATACAAGCTCCAAGTGCCAACTAGTTGAAGAAGACAAGACACATATAGGAACTCCCACTGCCTGAGTAATCTAGATCTGAAAGATCAAAAGGCATCGCAAGTCTACCAATAACAACACATAGAATATGTAACCATGTAGTACCAAGGAAATATCCACAATGATATGCACAACCTACAACAAATTGCTACAAGAAACATTTCTCTCACCACAAACCTTCACGGCCACAGAGAGAAACTATGCACATCATATCCCTGTAAAACATCCTCCTACATACACTTCTAATAGCTAGCTGTGCCAAGAATGATCTTCTTCACAACCCAAAAGAGAAGCCTTAGCAACATCCATCTGTTCAATCACCAAGATCAAACCAATTTAAAAAACATGGATGTAAGCATCTCAAAGAAGATCAAGCTAGTTCATTCCCTATTTCAGGAAATCAGCCCATACATCATCTCCTACCAATTCTCATAAGTAACAAGGAGATAAAACAAGTTGTACAACTTCCACTATGAATCCTCGAAAACCATTAGACAACAATTCAAGATCAATATCATGAAAGTAAATGTAAAACGCATATGAAAAATATAATGGGCCAAATACCTTTTAGATAAACTGCATAGTAGACCAAGAGTGGGAATGAGAATACTCCTTCAAGATATACAAGTCATTATGACTAATCCAAGAGCAATCTCCTCATAGGTCTCTTCTTGAACTTACGTTCAACCAAGATGTATCCTTCTTGGACTTTCAGACCACTGTCAAAGCTCCAATCATCAGAATCAGGAACTTATCATGACACCATGATCTATATATCCCCTTCGGAGATACCATGCTTCAAGTGACTTCACCATGGTCTCAAGTACAATGCATAATGCCAAAAATCTAGTGCACAACCAAGAGTATACCATGACATAAAGCAAATAGACTTAAAACCAACATCACCTATCAAGCACCACCAACACCCTAGCCAAAGACTCCAAGTGTCCTCCATGGTTCCAAGATGTTGCACATCTTCAAATAATGCCCATGCAAATGCGAAAGAACCCTTTCGCAGCAACAGGATCAAAGAGCTCTCCCAGAAACATCTGGAACACTAAAGAAGACCATTCACCACCATGTGATGAACCCACAGTCATTGCTAGAGCTCCCACTGAAACGTGACATCCGAGCTCTCCAAGCATCATGACCACCTGCTTCAAGTTCCCATAACCGACTATTCAGGTACTCAATAATATCCATCCTCTCATCTCAAAACAGTCACACCAATGCACAAGTGACCACAAACAAGGCCAGCTAACAAGTTTGCACCATCAATGAATCAACCTCATGGATAAAGATAGTCCACATCCAAGTTATCTCATTTCAGCCAATGGGTAGCTAATCCACCAACCACATAACTCGTAGATCACAAACATCGAACATGCAAGCACGTTATCACATTGGAAACTGAGATATCAAAGAGGATAACCACGTACACAACATGACTCAAACACCAGATCACACCAAACCTGATTTTCCAATCATGTCTACAACAAGCACCATAATCAAGGAACCCACAAGCACCACCACAAGAATATTGAGTGACAAATCACGTACCAACACTCCCATGTAGAGAAGAAAACACACCTCCTCAAACCATGCACAAAGCATGCATGCAGAAATGCAACTATCTTATCTAGCAACACTCCAAAAGCCAGGGTCTAGAAAATAGTTTAGCAACAGCTCCACATGACCACAAGTTTTGTTTAACCATGTAAAACTTGCAAAACCACAGAGCCATGCAAGTACAAAACATCCTTAAAAGAAAAGAAATAGTTTAGGAAATCCAGGCCTCTATCAAGCCAAATCTAAAACCACCAACATGTACATGCATTCGAGAAAGGGAGAAACGCTATTTCAGAAGCTTGCAAATCATCTAATGATTAACTCCATAGCCTTTATGTATTCGAGGTTAACAGGAAACAGTGCCTTCCAACACCAGGAAACACCACCTAGCATAAGCACTCTCTTCCATGGTTGAGAAACAAACTAGGCTTCTTCATATCATCAAGGAGCCTCTCAGACAGACACCCAATATGAAAGCTTTACTGCTACACAACCATGGAGCAAGAAAATCCACCTCATACACCAAGGTTATACTGCTACCAATCAAGAGACATAGATCACAACATGATCAACTCCCTTTTCCATCTTCACCATCCTTCAAGCTGCATGTTGTCTTTGAATATCACAAGACTTCAAATCACCAAAGGATCAATAAATCATTTCATTCCTCCAGATTTCCTCCAGCCCAACAAACTGAGAAATCTTCATAGGAGAAATACCTAGAACCAGAAACCAAAAGAAGGATCTGATACCACTGTTAGGAAAAAGGGAGGGAGATTTAGGCATCTTAGAGTAACCTCCAAGACACATACAACTATGTCCTAAAGCGGAAACAGACATAGTTCATTTCCCACATTGATCCTTCTAAGAGAAGCACATGTAAATTCAATAGCAAGCAATAACAGATTCTAGAAATAGAACCAACAGACATGAAAGATAAGAAAACAAACCAAAACACAAAGATTTACATTGGGAAAACCCTTTTGGGTAAAAAACCCCACGCTCCAAAGATCAAGCCATTGTATTATTTAGCAACAAAATGGTTACAATACAATTTCAGGCTCTTAGCCTTTTCAGAGATTACATCTTGTTCATCTAGATACAACTAGTAGCAACTAGTCAACACATCAGACCATACAACCTTCGCACTGTTACAATACCCTCACATAGTATACAGTGCAGATCAATAGGAGAGAGATCGAACATGATTCATGATCAGAAGAGATTCTAGCAGAACCCTGCTTCTGTCTTCTTCTCCTTCAACCTCATGGCCTCGGCCTTTTAGCCAGCCACTCTACCCTTCTCACTTCCTCTCTCTATCTCATTTCTCTTCTCGGTCTTATTACTTCTCTTATCCTCACCGACTTTTCCTGTTCATCCTTATCCACCATTACCCATCGTAGAAAGTTTCCATTCCATTGTAGATTTTTTCTTGCAAGTAGTTTAGCTCCAGCATCACAACTGTTACAAAAATCCAACCACCAACCATTTGAATTTTTCTTCCTCTGATTGGTCCACGAAACACCACATAGGATAATCAAATGGTCAAGGAAACATTCAACTGAGTTCACATGTCGGTGAGACACAAGAAATATCTCCTTGATGCTCAAAGGCTTCGTAACGATGTCAGCATAGGTTCCAGCAGTCAGCAAGATGATATAGCGAACATCACAAGTCATACCGAAACCACCGTCATCCATTTCATTCCTATCGGCAAGAGTCATACCGATGTTCACAAGTCACATCAATCTAAAAAATTCCATCGGCAAGACTACTGCAATTCACCAAGACTTCATACCGAAGTCTTCAAGTCATGCCGATGTGAGTATTCCATTCGGTGAGACAATCATCGTTCGCCAAGACATCACACCGAGCTCAACAGGTTATACCGAAGTATCTCAGTCGGCAAGACTTACTGCTCTCACCAAGACATCCCACCGAGTTCAACATGTCATCCTGAAGACCTTTTACTATCGGTGAGACTCTCCAAGTTGCCAAGGCTTCATACCGAAGTCTTTTTGTTACTCTGAATGTTCACACCTTTCGGCGAGAGAATCAACCTTTGGAAAGACTTCTTACCAAGGCTTCCACGTTACCCCAATGAGCATCATTCACTAGGAGTCACACTGAAGACATCCAATAGTCGGAAAGACTTTCTGCTATCGATGAGACATCACACCGACGCAAGTCTTTCGGCCAAGGTTCACCCCGATGTCTTCGAGTGTTACATTGTCACCAAAACAAACCTTCATTGCTAAGACTTCACATCGATACCTTTGTGTCATTCTGAATTATTCACCAGTCGGTGAGACTTAGCACTTTCAACAATACTTCATACCAAAGTCTTCAAGTCATGCCAAGCACCAAACAATAGTTAGCAAGACTTCTAACTTTCACCGAGAGTTCTTATCAAAGTCACATGTTACACCGATGACACAAGTGTATAACCATTTGGCGAGACAACCCTCCATCGCTAAGACTTCATATCGAAGAAAATGGGTTACACCGATGACTCCACTTGCTATAGGTCTCCCTGACAGATGCTAGGAATTAAACCGTCGGTGAGACATACCCCCTATCGCCAAGAGATCTTCTCGAGTGTTCCAGTCACCCCGATGACTCCGAGCAAATGTTGTCGGCAAGACATCACCCTGTCACCAGGACACATTCCGATAGAAGCAAGTCATACCGATAGTTCCATTTTCCAGATAGACCAAAGGTCACGCCAATATCGATTAGACTTTCTACCATCATCGAGACATCATCCCGACTGTCCAAGGGTACGCCAAAGGTTGTCGATTATTCCAATCGCCAAGACATTCAGGAGGTCATAGCCATAGTCTAGGATCAACTAGCAGACCGGCCATACATCTCCATAGTCTCACCGAAATTGCTTCATAAGAGGTTTCAGCCTATGGTATTGAGGCACACAATTCCAATAGGATCAAATTTGGACCAAAACCTGGAGCAACCACTAAATACTTACAAAATATCTTCATTACAATTTTCTCAATATCCTCAAAATATACAGCCAACAACAACTAGTTAATAATGATTTTTTCAACTAACATTAGTGACAATACCTTCAATCTTTCCATTCTTGCAACAAACTTCACATGTGAGAGTCACTGCCAACCTTCACATTCCAAAGTTGAAAAGACTGACAAGTCAATAGATGAAAGATTTGTATATCCCTTGACACTATCAACATTCATTTGCAAAGATTGTGAATAAATGATTTTTGTGGTAATCAACACACAAGCCTGCCAACAAATGTACCCCACAACCTTGCCACAATCTTAGCACTCAGGTCCCTGACATCAAAATTCCAAGCACTGGATATGCTCATCCAGTGTATCATTCAACTTCAAATACGAGCATTTGATTATCTTACCCACCTATGTGACCCCATGCACTTTCCACAACCAATGGTGTGGAAAGCCACCCACCCTATCACCCACAATCCCATCTTCTATATTAATTAATATTCCTAATCTATTTCATCCATCTTTGTAAGTCCCAACCTAAGCTAGAAAATTAATTATTTACCTATCCTACCTTAACCCTTCTCATAAATTACATAAATAAATTAGATTTATTTAATTTAACCTCACATATCACATCCTACAACTCTCCCACTTTCCATCTAATTAAAATTCTAATCACCCACCTAATCCCATCCCTAAACATGTGCACATTCCTAATCCATGATTAGGAAAGGGATAAAACCCTTTCCATTTATTATTCACCCTCATTGTACCCTAGCCTTAAAGGCTTCCCTTTTTCAGAAAGGAACCCCACATGGTTCCTTATCCCAAAATGGTGTAGGGGCACCAAGTCCATTTTTGTAAATATGGTCAAACAAGGTCATATGATAGGTTTTGGTGTGATTGAGTCTTAAGTTCATGAAATAAGGTCATAATAGACCATTAAAAATTTAACTAGAGTCATTGTGGGTTCACTTTGCAAAGGTTGTCAAGTTTTGTGCATTTGTTGCAAAAGGTTGTAAAAATGCAAAATTGCAAAAAATGCAAAAAGTGCAAAATGGGGAGGCTAGCGGTCAAGAAGTTCAAATGTTGGTTAGATTTAGTTGAGTTGGTTGTTTTATAATATATTTTTTTTAAAATATTCTTGACAAAGGATCGAGGTAGGGTTGGAGCTTTGTATTGAACTTGAAACAACAATAAAAATATTGTTTTCTCTACATTTTTCTAAAAATCTGCTGCTATAGGTAACTATAAGCATCTGTACTACACCATTATGAACTAAAGTGTTTTTTATTTCATAGAAACATGAAGTAACTTCACTTTGGAATTGGTTTGATTGGGTTTCATAGGGTTTTCAGTATTTTGTAAGCAATTTTCTATAAACGGTCTGTAAACTCAAAATTTGGGGTTTTGAAAGGGTAAAATGGAACCCTAAGCCATTCTACCTGGTCAAAATTGTTTTAACTTGGTGGAATGGATCCTTTAGATGTTTTTTTTTTTTGTGTGCTTTTTAGGAGCAAGGAAGGTCATTTGAAGGTATTTGTATGATTCTCTATTTGATATTTGATTGATTTTTGGCATAATTTGGTGGCTAGAGGTTAGGATTGGTTGGAAAACTCTTGGGAAGTGATTTATAAAGGTTGAATAAGCATGTGCAGACCATATTTAGTGTGTTTGAGGTTTTTTCAAAGTGGTTGGAGGTCTGGAGAATAGAGTTTCCATAAACCCTCTTGAAACTAGTCCAAACAAGGGTTTGGTGATTTGGTGAACTTGTAGTTGTTTCTCTTGATGAAAGTTGTTGATTCTAGCCTTTGGTAACCTATTGAGAGTATTAGAATAGAGTTTGATGGATTGGAAGAAGTATTTTACATAGTTTCTTTGGAAAAGTGACCTACTTGGCTTAAGGGGTAGTGTAGCAACCCTTTTTAGGGAAGGAGGGTCTAAAACAACTATATGCACAAATGAGATATGTTTAAGGATGGCATAAAGGGTGTTAGGAAATAAAATCCTTTGGTGGGTTTGAGGAGGATTTTGAATGATATGCTTAAATTCCATAATTTGGAATACTACAAGGAAATGAAGGTGAATGGTGAGTAAGGGAATAGATTGAAGTTTTTTTTATTGAAATATTTTTTGAATTTGATTCAATTGTGATTGTTGAAGTTTCCCCCCTAGTCTACATCAACTAGTATCAAAGCATAGGTGTTAGATCTTTTGAAGGTAAAAAGTGGAATATTGAAGAAGAGAAAGGTTGAAAGTTGAAGGAAAAGATGCCTCCTAAAGGTAGTGCAGTACTTGCAAGAAATATTAATTTGTTAAAGGATTCATAAGAATTTAACCAGATTTACAACATTAGAGACAAAGAAAAGAAGAGGAAATTCCATTGAAGACGAAAGTGACCGAGAGGAAGAGGAAGTGTGCAAGGATGAAAACCCTCCAAGAGGTAGAGTCCAAGATGATGAGTTTGACCCAGATGAGAGAAGGATGGTGAAAATGCTCAAGGCTATCAGAGAATATGCTTTTGGTGAGAAAATAGATGTGCCAATTTATTATGGGAAGTTGGATTCTAAAGAGGTATTGGATTGGATAGATGCACTAGACAACTACTTCGTGTACATGGAGGTTGTAGGTGATCAAAAGGTAAAATTTGCTAAGACTAAGTTGAAAGGTCCTGCTTTGACATGGAGGAATTATGTATAAGAGGAAAGAGTGAAAAGGGGAAAAACAAAAATTAGTTCATGGGATAGGATTGTGTCAAAGATTAAAAGCCAATTCTTGCTAGGTGATCATGCAATACAAAATTTCAAGAAGTTGCAAAGTTTAAAGTAGAATGATAAGGATGTCATGGCCTACACTAAGAAATTTCACAAATTGAGTATTAGGGCTAGTCATTTTGAAGATGAAAATGAGAAGATAACAAGGTATATGTGTGGGTTAAGATTTCAAATTTAGGATGAATTGAGATTGGCTACTCCAAGGATAGTTGAAGAATTTTTTCAGTTGGCTGCTAGGCTAGAGGAGAAACTAAAAAGAAGGAAAGGAAGACAAGGAAGAGGCATAGGTATCACTAGTAGAGGAAGAGGTACAAGGCAGTCCTATGAAGACCAGGGTATGTGTAGGATCATCATGGAAAAAACAAGCCCTTAAGTGGTGAAAAATTTAGAAATATTAGAGTTAGGCAACTTGATGTAAAAATTTGAATAAGTTATTTATATTATTTCAAAAATATGTAAGAATAAAATATGTAGAAAATTGAATGTAGTTTCTAAACAACTAGGTTAATTTAAAAAATATATCCATTTGGTGAAAATTTGACATTTTAGTGTAATAGTACTTAAATTTTACAGAAAAAATAAAAAGTAGGTGTCTGTTTGACCACCCTAACCGCATTAAAATGATAATTTTTTTTATAACATTTTAGATATAAGTAGAGGACTCATGTCCTGATGTGATGCATATTTTTTTGTAATTTTTTTCCAAGTAAATAATTAATTATGAATTTTTTATTATAACTTTTAAAAAATATAAAAACTCGTATGTCTGACCACCTTAAATTGGTCAAAACTTCATGAAATTCAATTTTTTTTTAAACCTATAGTATTGGAAACATAGAATGTGACAAATGTTTCAAATTCAAAAAATCTGATACCATTTGAAAGCTATAGATGTTTTTCAATCAGCCTATCAATTAGGACTTTAGTTGTAATTGAAATAGAAAATGAAAATTAATAATTATTTATTAAATTCAAATTAAAGCATAATTTATATTGGTGGAAAAATGAGAATCTCCTAAAAAAAACCTTTTCATTTCATCAATTTTTGGTAAAAAAAAGTTGTCAGCCACATACCCTACACTTACCCATCATATCGCCACTTTTCGGCCCATCATGATCCTGCACATACCCACAAAGAAGATGCAAGGAAAAGTAAAGACCAAGTTGTTGATCAAAGAGGTGGATTTAGAGGTTTTAGAGGAATATTTGGTGGAGGTAGAGATTCAAGCTCATTTTTAGGAAGGTGTTACCATTGCAGTCAGTTTGTCCATCTAGCATGGAAGTGTCTAGAAAAACAAGCTTCTACTTCAAGTGGTGGTGATAAAAGAGTTCAATTGGTACAAGAGTATGATTGTGAGAGTGTTCATTCTCCTAATAAACTTGTTTCTCCAGAAGTTGGAGAATCCTTGATGGTGAGAAGAACACTCCTCAAAGCATCCAAGTAGAGAGAATCAACACAAAGGAGAAGACTATTCAATACCACTTGCAAATTCAATGGAAAGGTATGTAAAGTTGTAGACTCTGTATATACTGATAACATGGTATCCATAGAAATGGTTGATAAACTAAAATTAGGAAAGATACCTCATGAAGCACCTTATAAAGTGTCTTGGTTGAATGAAGATCAATCTATTTTAGCTAATGAACAAGCTTGGGTTGAGTTTAATATTGGTGGATATAAGGACAAAATAATTTGTAATGTGTTTCTTGTGGATTGATGCCATTTGTTGCTTGGAAGACCATGGAAGTTTGATAGGAAAGAAATTTATGATGGAAGAAACAATACATATCAGATTGAAAAGGATGGAAACACTTTGACATTAACTCCATTGGTAGAAGATGTCAAGGAGCAAACCAAAGTAGCAAAGGTGATCATGTTAGGTAAGAAAAAGTTTGTGAAAATAGAGGAATAAAAGAAGATGGAGGTTGCAGCCACTTCAATGATTGAAGATTCCAAGATAGTAGAGGTGAAGAGTAATTTGACTTTGATGGGAAAAGATGTTGGTTTTGTGTCAAAACCTGATATAGAGAAGGTCAAGGATTAATTGATTGTGGGAGTTCAAGATGGGCTAGAGAAACATGTTGAGATTATGATAGGAATAGTGCTATATTCTTCAGTTTCAAAGGAAGCTAGTGAGCAGCCAACTTCTATCAAGAAAGAGGTTTATAAGCCTGATGATACAAAGACTCTTGGGGTAGAGAATCTAGTGAAAGAGATAAAGGTAAAACATGGGATGAATCGAGGTGAATGACAAGGACATGTAGGTGAGTACAAGTGTGCAACAAGATTAAAGAAGAAGGAAGAGCTTCACAAGGTACAAGGAGGTGTTGTAGCAGGTAAGGAAGCCACTTTGACAACATTTTCAGAGGTAGCATAGATAAAGGAAGGCACCAATCAAAAGAAAGATATAATGCAAGTTTTCAATTCTCGACTCATTGGTGTGGTGGTGTGGAGCCTGATCAGTCTCCAAGTGGGAGATTGTTAGTATGTGGCGACTGATCATGCTATACTGTATAGCCCATGGTATACTGTATTGTCTTCCTACTTTTTCGTGTGATCACCGAAAAAGGGAAAAATCAATGGAAAAAGAAAAATTCGATTTTGTAGAACCCTAAAATCTGGAAGCTTCTAAGCTTGGTAAAAAGGGGGTTCGGATGGGTATTTCAGTATGATGAAAAACATGATTATTCGTAAGATTGTAATAGGGTTTTTACTGGATAATAAAAGTATTGGATGGATTCGATTTGGTGGATGTAGCCCGAATTGGGTGAACCACGTTAAATTCTCTATGTTATGATTTATTCTGTGTATGTTTTAGTTTCTATGTTTATTATATAAAATCTACATTTAATTGTTAGATCTTCCATCTCTAACCCTAACAAGTGGTATCAAAGTGAGTTGTGTTTCGATTATCATCTATAGGAAGGACTCACGGCTGAGTGGGAGTCTCATGGTTGAGTGGGAGCAATGGCAGATGAGGGTAAGAAGGTTGAGAAGTTTAATGGGCAGAACTATCAGTTATGAAAGATGCAGATGGAGGACTATCTCTATCAGAAGGATTTATGGCGGCCATTGGAAGGGAAAGCCAAGAAACCTACAGCAATGTCAGATGAGGACTGGGAGATCTTGGATAGAAAGGCTCTTGGCAGTATTCGTCTATGCTTGGCACAATCGGTGGTGTTTAATATTACAACAGCAAAGACAACTCAAGAGTTGATGGAAACCGTGGTGAAGTTATATGAAAAGCCTTCCGCTTCGAATAAGGTATTTCTTATGAAGCGTTTATTTAATATGAAAATGGTAGAAGGTGGGTCAGTTACTGATCATTTGAATGAGTTTAATACGGTCACAAATAATTAACTCAGAAAGTAAACTTTGATGAAGAAGTTAGGGCTCTTTGATTCTGTGTTCTTTGCCTAAAAAAGCGAATAGCTTGTAATGGCTATTAGCAATTCTATTTCGGTTCGAATACATTGAAGTTTGATGATGTTGTTGGTGTTATTTTGAGCGAGGAAATTCAGAAAAAGCTTAGGTGGAACATCCACATCGAAGTGTTTTGAATGTAGAAAGTAGGGTAAACAAAGGAGAGAGGAAACAATTTTGGAAATCGTGGGAAGTCACAAGGAAAATCAAAGGACAAAAGGTCCAATCTAGAGACAAGAGGGATTATTGGTAATCGTGATAAGCCGTCATTTGAAGAAAGATTGCTTGGTCTTAAAAATAAAGATGGAGACAAAAAGGAAGCGAAGCAAAGAGGCTAATGTGGTAAGTACAAATATGATGAGGATGTTTTGATTCTTTCCCTGATAATGCCGATGATTCTTGGTGTTAGATTCAGGGGCTTCATTTCATGCTACCCCCCATAGAAGTTATTTTCTTGATTATGTCCAAGGGGATTTTGGGTTGGTTTATTTAGGAGATAACGAACCCTGTCAGATTATTGGAAAGGGAAGAATCAAGATTAAGTGCATCGGGAATCATTGGTTACCACGCGAGGTAAGGCATGTTCCAAAGTTATGTAAATTTAATTTCAGCAGGCAACTAGATGATGAAGGTTGTGTTGTTACATTTAGTGATAAAAATTGGAAGGTCACAAAGGGTGCCTTAGTAGTAGCAAAGGTGTGAAATTAGGCACCTTATATCTTTGTACGTGTCATATTGTTCCGCCTACTTTAATTGTTACAGAAAAAGGTCAATGTTAGGAACACTGCCGCAGTTAAGTAGGTAGAAGATCATACAGTTGTCTGTGGACTCTGAATCAGCATTGTGGCATAATAGACTTGGGCATATGAGTACAAAAGGTATGAAATTACTTCATTCAAATAATGTTTTACCAGGTCTAAAATGTGTTAATATGGATTTCTGTGAAAGTTGTGTGTATGGAAAACAAAAGAGAGTTTTTTTCAAGGATGGGAAGCAAAAAAAAGATGAGAAATTGGAGCTTGTGCATATGGATGTATGGGGACTAGCTCGTATCTTCTGGTTTCTCAGACATGTTACATTCATTGATGATGCAACTAGAAAGGTATGGATTTATTTTAGCGTAAATATAGATGTATTTGAAACTTTCAAAAATGGAGAAGCTTGGTTGAGAAATGAGACTCGCAAAAAGATAAAAATGTCTCAGATCCATAATGGTGGTGAGTATTGCAAGAAAAGAATTTGAAGATTATTGTTCCTCTAATGGTATTCAAGCGTAAAATGGTTCCGCTGACTCCACATGAAAAATGGAGTGGCTGAGCGCATGAATACAATAATGGAGTGCAATTGGCGAGATTGCATGTTGGGATGCCATTAAAATTTGGGCAGACTGAAACACTGTTGTTTATTTAATCAACAGGTCCTTCTAACTCTCTTGGGTTGTGGTATTCCAGAGGAAGCATGGAAAGGTAAGAAGGTGAGTTATTCTTTTCTAAAACCTTCGGTTGTGAAGCATTTGCACATGTAGATTCTGAAAATAGAACCAAGCTTGATGCAAAATCAAAGAAATGTGTATTTGCTGGATATGGCATTGATGAATTTGGTTATAGGCTTTGGGATTTTGAAAATCAGAAAATTGTGAGAAGCAGGGATGTCATATTCAATGAGAAAGTGTTGTACAAAGATTTGCTGCAGCATGAGAAGAAAGAAAAAGATTATGCAGTGTTGGATGATATTCCCAACAATGATGTTTCAGTGGTTCCTCATGCTAGGCAACAACATCAGCAACAAATACCACAAACTCCCCGTTAGACGATTCTGGCGTTAAGTAGACCTCCAAAAGATTCTTCCCTTTGTATACTATTCTGTTAACTATGTCGGGAACCGTAATATTATGATGAAGCTATGCGGGATACCAAGGTTTAGTGGGAGAATGGAATGAAAGAAATGGACTCTTGTCGGAAAATCGACTTGGGATTTATGCAAGTTGCCCTCAGAGGTAAAAAGGCTTTTTACCAAACAAAATGGATTTACAGGATGAAAGAGGAGGATGGAGGTAAGAAAAGATTTAAAAGCCGCATTGTAAAGGATTTGTACGTAGTGGGTATTGATTTGATGATTTTTTTCCCCGTGTTAAATGACTTCATCTTATATTGTCGGTTACAGGGTTTAAGATTTGCATTTAGAACACTGATGTTAAAACAACCTTTCTCTCATGGTGATTTAAGAGGAAACATATGGAACATCCAAGGATTTGAGGTCAAAGGTAAGGAGAAACTAGTGTAAATTGAATAAAAGTTTATATGGCTTGAAGCAAGCACCCTAAGAATGGTATTTGAAATTTGACAGCTTTTATGGCTTATAAGGCTACAAGAGGTAATTTCGACCATTGTGTTTATTTTAAGAGGAGGTTGGATAATGATAGCTACATTATTTTGTGTTTATATGTTGATGATATGCTTGTAGCTGGGTCTAACAT
The DNA here is from genome assembly GCA_007258455.2 of Sequoia sempervirens. Lineage (NCBI taxonomy): Eukaryota > Viridiplantae > Streptophyta > Pinopsida > Cupressales > Cupressaceae > Sequoia > Sequoia sempervirens. The sequence goes on along the minus strand of VDFB02105785.1, from coordinate 99,128,517 downwards.
GGACCACATAAGAGAGTTGAAACAACAGTTAGCAAAGTATTTTGCTATGAAGGATTTGGGGGTAGCAAAATAGAAAATTGTTTTTATCTCAGGCTAATTATGTTGAAAAGGTGTTGCAGAGATTTCATATGGAGAATGCAAAAGTTGTTAGCACACCTTTTCCTAGTCATGTCAAATTGACTAAGGATATGTGTCCAAAGACACAAGAGGAGGAAGAAAAAATGTCCAAGGTACCATATGCTTCAGTTGTAGGTAGTTTGATGTATGCCATGGTATGCACAAGACCCGATATTGCACATGTTGTAGGAGTTGTTAGCAGGTATTTGAGTCATCCCGGAGTTGAGCATTGGAATGCGGTAAAATGGATTCTCAAGTATTTGAGAGGTACATCCGATAATTGTTTATGTTTTGGGGGCTCTAATACTGATTTAAAAGGCTATGTTGACTCAGATTTAGTAGGGGATATAGATACCAGGCGGAGTACCACCGGTTATGTATTTACAGTTGGTGGTACTATAGTGAGTTGGATTTCTCAATTGTAGAAGGTGGTTTCTTTATCCACCACAGAGGCAGAGTATGTTGCTGCAACAAAGGCGGCAAAGGAGATGATATGGCTGCAAATTTTCATGGATGAGTTGGGAAAACAACAAGATGGAAATTACTTACTTATAGACAGTCAGAGTGCTATACATCTTGCAAAGAATTCTTCTTTGCATTCTAAAACAAAACACATACAGTTGAGATATCATTTCATTCGGTCAGTGTTGGAGGATGGACAGGTCAAGCTGGACAAGATACATACAGATGTCAATCCAGCGGATATGTTTACAAAGGCAGTGACAAGGGAGAAGTTGAGCTCCTCTTCAGCTTTGGTTGGTCTTCAAGGTTGAATTCAAGTATAACAGAGCAGCAAGGTCCAAGGTACTTATTTCCAGTGGGAGCTATAATTGCAGCAGTGTCGCCTAGGATCAGTCTCCAAGTGGGAGATTGTGGTGGTCTGGAGCTTGATCAGTCTCCAAGTGGGAGATTGTTGGTATGTGGCGACTGATCATGCTATACTGTATAGCCCATGGTATACTGTACACCTCGCCCCCCTATCCTTGCTTGGTAAAAAATCAATGGAAAAAGAAAAATTCGATTTTGTAGAACCCTAAAATCTGGAAGCTTCTAAGCTTGGTAAAAAGGGGGTTTGGATGGGTATTTCAGTATGATGAAAAATGCGATTATTCACAAGATTGTAATAGGGTTTTTACTGAATAATAAAAGTATTGGATGTCTACGGTTTGGTGGATGTAGCCCAGATTGGGTGAACCACGTTAAATTCTCTATGTTATGATTTATTCTGTGTATGTTTTAGTTTCTCTATTTATTATATAAAATCTGCATTTAATTGTTAGATCTTCCATCTCTAACCCTAACAAGTGGTATCAGAGCGAGTTGTGTTTGGATTATCATCTGTAGGAAGGACTCACGACTGAGTGGGAGTCTCATGGTTGAGTGGGAGTAATGGCAGACAAGGGTAAGAAGGTTGAGATGTAGCTTGGAGATCATTGAATGATAAAAGGTAGCATGTTTTAATGCAATACAATTCTCAAGGGACTTGAGTTCTTTTCAGTCCAGATGTATGGTGTAGGGGCACCAAGTCCATTTTTGTAAATATGGTCAAACAAGGTCATATGATAGGTTTTGGTGTGATTGAGTGTTAAATTCAATAAATAAGGTCATAATAGACCATTTAAAATGTAACTAGATTCATTTTTGGTTCACTTTTAAAAGGTGGTCAAGTTTTGTTCTTTTCTTGCAAAAGGTTGTAAAAATGCAAAATTGCAAAAAATACAAAAAGTGCAAAATGGGGAGGCCAATGGTCAAGAAGTTCAAATGCTAGTTAGATTCAATTGAGTTGGTTGTTTTCTGATGTAAAAAAGTTTAAATATTCCTAAAAAATTCTCAAGGTGGAGTTGGATCTTTGTATTAAACTTGAAACAACAATAAAAACATTGTTCTCTGCAATTTTCAGAAAATCTCCTGCTACATGTGACTGTACGGGTCTAAACTGCACCATTACAAACTAAAGTGTTTTGTATTTTTTAGAAACATGAATTAGATATTTTGGAATTGGTTTGATTGGATTTCATGGGGTTTTGAATATTTTGTAAGCAATTTTCTATGAATGGTTTGTAAACTCAAATTTTGGGGTTTTGAAAAGGTAAAATGGAACCCTAAGCCATTCCACCAGGTCAAAATTATTTTAACTTGTTGGAATGGATCCTTTAGATTTATTTTTCTATTTGTGTGCTTTGCAGGAGTAGGGAAGATTATTTGAAGGAATTTGTATGATGCCCTAGTTGATATTTCGTTGATTTTTGGCCTAATTTGGTGGCTAGAGGTTAGGATTGGTTGGAAAACTATTGGGAAGTGATTTCTAAGGGTTGAATAAGCATGTACAAACCATATTTAGTTTTTTTGAGGTTTTTTCATAGTGGTTGGAGGTTTGGAGAATAGAGTTTCAATAAACCCTCTTGAAACTCATCTAAACAAGGGTTTGATGATTTGGTGAACTTGTAGTTGTTTCTCTTGATGAAAGTTTTTGAGAGTATTGGAATAGGGTTTGGTGGATTTGGAAAAGTGACCTATTTAGCTTAAGGTGCAGTGTAGCAGTTCTTTTTAGGGAAGGAAGGTCTGAAACAACTATATGCACACATGAGATATATTTAAGAATGCCATAAAGGGTGTCAAGAAAAAAATCCTTTGGTGGGTTTGAGGAGGATTTTGAAAGATATTCTTAAATTCCATCATTTGGAATACTACAAATAAATGAAGGTGAATGGTGAGTAGGACAAAAAATTGAGGTTATTGTGATTGAAAGATTGTTTGAATCTGATTCAATTGTGATTGTTGAAGTTTTCCTCCTTGCTCTGTATCAATTGGTATCATAGCATAGGTGTTAGATCTTTTGAAGAAAAAAAGTGGAAGATTGAAGAAGAAAAAGGTTGAAAGTTGAAGGAAAATATGCCTCCTAAATGTAGTGCAGTACTTGCAAGAGATATTAAGTTGTTAAAGGAGTAACAAGAAGCAATTTTAGCCAGATTCAGAGCATTAGAGACAAACAAAAGAAGAGGAAAGGCCACTGAAGAGGAAAGTGACTGAGAGGAAGAGGAAGAGGGTGAGGATCAAAATACTCCAAGAGGTAGAGTCCACGATGATGAGTTGGACCTAGATGAGAGAAGGATAGTGAAAAGGCTGAAGGTTGTTAGAGGAGATGCTTCTAGTGAGAAAATAGATGTGCCAATGTATAATGGGAAGTTGGATTCTAAAGAGGTATTGGATTGGATAGATGCACTAGACAACTACTTTGAGTACAAGGAGGTTGTAGATGATCAAAAGGTAAAGTTTTCCAAGACTAAGTTGAAAGGTCATGTTTTGACATGGTGGAATTATGTACAAGAGGAAAGAGTGAAAAGGGGAAAAACAAAAATTAGTTCATGGGATAGGATGGTGTCAAAGATTAAAATCCAATTCTTTCCAGGTGATCATGCAATAAAAACTTTCAAAAAGTTGCAAAGTTTAAAGAAAAATGATAAGGATGTCATGGCCTACACTGAATAATTTTATAAATTGAGTATTAGGGTTGGTCATGTTGAAGATGAAAATGAGAATAAAGAAAGGTATATGTGTGGGTTAAGATTTCAAATTCAGGATGAATTGAGTTTGGATACTCCAAGGACAGTGGAAGAATGTTTTCAATTGGACACTAGGGAAGAGGAGAAACTAAAAAGAAGGCAAGAAAGACAATGAAGAGGCAAAGGAAACACTAGTAGAGGAAGAGGTACAAGGCAGTCCTATGAAGACCAAGAAGATGCAAGCAAAAGTAAAGACCAATTTGTTGATCAAAGAGGTGGATTTAGAGGTTTCAGAGAAAGATTTGGTGGAGGTAGGGGTTCAAGCTCATTTTCAGGAAGGTGTTACCATTGCAATTAGTTTGGCCATCTAGCATGGAAGTTTCTAGAGAAACAAGCTTCTACTTTGAGTGGTAGTGATAAGAGAATTCAATTGGTACAAGAGGATGATTGTGAGAGAACTGATTCTCCTAATCAACTTCCTACTCCAGAAATTAGAGAATTCTTGATGGCGAGAAGAAAAATCCTTAAAGCATCCAAGGAGAAAGAATCAACAGAAAGGAGAACACTATTCAAGACCACTTGCAAATGCAATGGAAAGGTATACAAAATTTTAGTAGACTCTGGAAGTATTGATAACATGGTATCCATATAAATGGTTGATAAAATGAAATTAGAAAAGATACCTCATGAAGCACCTTATAAAGTGTCTTGGTTGAATGAAGATCAATCTATTTTGGTTAATGAACAAGCTTGGGTTGAGTTTAATATTGGTGGATATAAGGAAAAAATAATTTGTGATGTATTTTTCATGGATTGTTTCCATTTGTTACTTGGAGGACCATGGAAGTTTGATAGAAATGCAATTTATGATGGAAGAAACAATACATATTAGATTGAAAAGGATGGAAACACTTTCACATTAACTACATTGGTAGAAAATGTTAAGGAGAAAACCAAAGAAACAAAGGTGATCATGTTAGGTAAGAAAGAGTTTGTGAAAATAGAGGAAAAAAAGAAGATGGAGGTTACAAACACTTCAAGGCTTGAAGGTACCGAGATAGCAGAGGTGAAGAGTAATATGACTTTGATGGGAAAATATGTTGTTTTGGTGTCAAAACCTGATATAGACAAGGTCAAGGATGAATTAATTGTGGGAGTTCAAGATGGGTTAGAGTAGCATGTTGAGATTATGATAGGAACAATTATTTGTTCTTTGGTTTCAAAGGAAGCTAGTGGGCAGTCAATTTCTATCAAGAAAAATATTTATAAACCTGATGATACAGAGACTCTTGGGGCAAAGAATTTGGTGAAAGAGATAAAGGAAAAGGATGGGATGAATCAATGTGAATGGAAAGGACATGTAGGTGAGTGCAAGTGTGCAACAAGTGTAAAGAAGAACGTAGAGCTTCACAAGGTACAAGGAAGTGTTTTAGCAGGTAAGGAAGCCACTTTGATAGCATTTTTAGAGGTAGTAGAGATAAAGGATCACACATCAAGTGGAGGACAGAAACTTTAAGGAAGGCACTAGTCAAAAGAAAGATATAATGCAAGTTTTCAATTCTTGAATCATTGGAAGGGGTCAACAAGTGGATATGTAGCTTGGATATCATTTAATGATAAGAAGCATCATGTTTTAATGCAATACAATTCCCAAAGGACTAGAGTTATTTTCAGTTCGGGTGTATGGTGTAGGGGCACCAAGTCCATTTTTGTAAATATGGTCAAACAAGGTCATATGATAGGTTTTGGTGTGATTGAGTCTTAAGGTCATGAAATAAGGCCATAATAGACCATTTAAAATGTAACTAGAGTCATTTTGGTTTCACTTTGCAAAGGTTGTCAGGTTTTGTGCTTTTCTCGCAAAAGGTTGTAAAAATGCAAAATTGCAAAAAATGCAAAAAGTGCAAAATGGGGAGGCCGATGGTCAAGAAGTTCAAATGTTGGTTAGATTCAGTTAATTTGGTTGTTTCTTGATGTAAAAAAAAATAAATATGCTTAAGAAATACTCGAGGTAGGTTTGGAGCTTTGTATTGAAGTTGAATCAACAATAAAAACATTGTTTTCTCTGCAATTTTCTTAAAATCTATTGCTACAAGTGACTGTAAGAGTCTGTACTGGTCATTATGAACTAAAGTGTTTTGGATTTGGTATACACATGAAGTGGATTCACTTTGGAATTTTTTTGATTGGATTTCATAGGGTTTTGAGTATTTTGTAAGATTTTTTTTGTGAACAGTCTATAAACTCAAAATTTAGGGTTTTGAAAGGGTAAAATGGAACCCTAAGCCATTCCACTTTGTCAAAATTATTTTAACTTGGTGGAATGGCTCCTTTAGATGTTATTTTTTCTATTTTTTTTCTTTTTAGGAGTAGGGAATGCTGTTTGAAGGTATTTGCATGATTCACTATTTGATATTTCATTGATTTTTGGCATAACTTGGTGGCTAGAGGTTAGGATTGGTTGGAAAACTCTTGGGAAGTGATTTATAAAGGTTTAATAAGCATGTGCAGACCATATTTAGTGTTTTTGAGGTGTTTTCAAAGTGGTTGGAGGTTTGGAGAATAGAGTTTCCATAAACCCTCTTGAAATTAGTCCAAACAAGGGTTTGGCGATTTGGTGAACTTGTAGTTGTTTCTCTTGATGAAAGTTGTTGATTTTATCCTTTGGTAACCTATTGAGAGTATTCAAATAGGTTTTGGTGGATTGGGAGAAGTATTTTACAAATTTTCTTTGGAAAAGTGACCTACTTGGCTTAAGGGGCAGTGTAACCATCCTTTTTAGGGAAGGAAGGTCTAAAACAACTATATGCACAAATGATATATGTTTAAGAATGGCATAAAGGGTGTTAGGAAAGAAAATAATTTAGTGGGTTTGAGGAGGATTTTGAATGATATGCTTAAATTCCATCATATGGAATACTACAAGGAAATGTAGGTGAATGGTGAGTAGGACAACAGATTGAGGTTTTTGTGATTGAAAGATTGTTTGAATCTGATTCAATTGTGATTGTTGAAGTTTTCCTCCCTACTCTACATCACAAAAGTACACCCAAAGTACACTCAAGGAATTTAAAATTCATTTATTCCTCCCATCCCCATCCCATATGGATTATGCGACAAATATTTTCTTTATGGAAACATTTTCCCATACTCCAAAGTACCCTCACAAGTACAATTGTCTTCTCAAGCCACAACATTGTGCCACTTGGAATACTCTCATGGATTGAGAGATTCCATTCAATCTTTTCCCTTTTTCTCTCTACTCAATCCTCACCATTGATTTCCCTCATAAAAAATATATAAATTCATCCATAATACATGCAAACTTATCACACTTTGGAATGCAATATTATGCTACAAAATTAGAGAGCACATATCAAATTGATCAAAGGGAGCAACTACTTTCATGTACCTAGGTAATCTAGTATGAATTATGTAAATTATTTCATGATTTTTGTATTTCCTAATACCTAATTTGTGTTTTTTTATTATGTTGTCTCAATTTAGGTTTTTGAACTAACCAAATTTATAGAATACTTCATACACACAAACATAAATGAATGATAAATAACATTTCTTTAACTTACCACTCAGATCTAAATTCCCTATAAAGCTAAGTCACATTGCTCATGACATAAAAGGAAAAATTGGATGATACTTGAAGATCCTACAAGTGTTATTTCTTGAATAATAATAAACATGAAACATCTTATTATGCACAAAAAATAAATTTTTGATGTGTAGCAAACTTTTAATTGACTAGAATCTTGTTGAATATATTATTCTTATTTTTCTCTTAAAATTGTAATAATTTCCTTTTAGGATTAAAATTAAGTTTCATTTATGTTAAAATAGAGGGAATACTTATATTTATGAGTTTCAACATATTTCACATTAACCATTAAGACAAACTGACAAAGGAATCTAAATTCATAAACATATTGAGGTTGACATTAAGATGTTAGATTTAGGGCTTGATTAGGTGGGGAAAAAGGTATTGGGCTCCCTAATCTAGCCCTATTTAGCTATTTTAAATTTTTGGTAAATAAATATTTAGTACAATTTCATGAATTTAACTCAATTTCCTAAAAATAGGAATTAAATGGGTAAATTATAAGCATAATTAGGTACACTCACTTAGGAGGGTGCCAATCATAGTGTGAGATTTTATGGGTGAAAATTAATGATGCTACAAGTTGAGACCCATGAGAAAAAGAACATAAAATATGGCTCTTGTCAAGTTTTTGTTGAATTCAAATGATTCTTTTTGTAACATTACAACCATCATTAGCATAGTCAAATGGCCTGGAGATAAGAAAAACTAAGATATGTTATTGTAGAGGGACCCCACATGCAAATATAAGATCAAACTAAATATTTATAGGTGCCATATATTCTAAGAATCTATCCATCATAGTATAGCATATTTTACACTTATGTCTATGGGTATGTGCATGATCATGATGGGCCAAAAAGTGGTGATATGATGGGTATGTGGCTGATGACTTTTTTTTACCCAAAATTGATGAAACAAAAAAGGGTTTCTAAAGGAGATTCTCAGATTTCCACCAATATAAATAATGCTTTGCTTTAATTTAATAAATAATTTTTATTCATTTTCTATTTGAATTACAACTAAATTCTGGGTTGATGAGCTGATTAGAAAAACATCTAAACTTCAAATGGGTATCACATTTTTTGAATCCAAACATGTTTCACATTCTATGCTTCACCTTGCTATAGGATTAAAAAAAATGAATTTCATGAAGTTTTGACCAAGTTAAGGTGGTCAGGACACCTGAGTTTATATTTTTAAGTGTTGTAATAAAAAATTCACTTATTGATGCTTTTGAAAAATTACAAACAATATATATGCATCACATTGGGACATAGATTCTTCCTGTATCTAAAATCTTATAAAAATATTCCTCATTTTAGTTGATTTAGGGTGTGTCAGAATGAAACACCTGCACTTAGTATTTTCCTCAAAATTCCAAAGTGCTACTCTATTGAAATTTCAAATTTTTCACGAATGGAGTTTTTAAAATAAACCCTAGTAGTTTAGAAACTTCATTCAATTTGCTACAAATTCTATTCTTGCATATTTTTGAAATAATATAGATAACTTATTCAAATTTTTATTTCAATTTTCCTAACTCTAATTTTTTTGAATTTTTCACCACTTAAGGGCCTATTTTTTCCATGATGATCCTACACATACCCCTCTTTAGAGAATTTTTCAAAACACTCTAGCTCAAAATGATCAAGAAACTAGAGGAATTAATGGGGGAATTCCCTAGAATTTACCTACCCACCTCGACTTGTTCACATAGTCATGATTTTAGCCCCAAGAGACAAATAACACAGAATATGGATCCTAGCAAGATTTTTTTTAATAAATGATACTTTTTGTAACATTACATCCATCGTTGCCTTGGTCATACGGTTTAGACATAAGGAAAAATGAAAGACTTAATTTTGTATGGATCCTAGATGTAGTTTTAGGTTCATACAAAATAGTCATAGGTACCACTAATTCTAAGAACCATTCTATCATAATTAAATAGTTTTTCACACTAAGGTCCCTTAAGAATTTATCGAAAGCCTATAGTCTAAAATGATCAGGTGAGCTAGAGTGTGAACATAGATGTTCCCTATAGTTTACCCACCCATCTAGATGTTTTAGCATAGTTTTTTGGCCTCACAATGCAAAAAACACAAAGCATGCTTCATGCCACATTTTCACTCTTCTCAAGTGACGCTTTTTGTAAGAATGCATTCATTTTTGACATGTTCAAATGGTGTTGAATTTTCCATAGCTAAGAGAGGTTAATATGGAGGGACTCCATATCCACTTATAGGTCTAGATAAAATATTCATAGGTTCCACAAGCTTTGAGAACTACTCTATCATACTTTGGTAGTTTTTTCTCTTAGGGATCTTAAGAGATGGTGCTAGAATACTGTAGCCCAAATGGATCAGGTGAAATGGAGAATGAATTGGTGTTTCCCCTAACATTCAATTTCCCACCTAGATGTGTTGGTGTAGTTGATTTGGCCTCATAGTGCACAAAAAATAAATAATTTGGTGCTTATTATTTTATTTCAATTCTTGGAGGCTAGAAATTTTCATTATAACCCTCCTTTTTCCCTAAGTTTCCTTATTTTTTGTGCTTTGACTATGCTAATTTATTTATTTTAGGTGAAAGGATACAAGCCTATAAAATATATTAATATAAAAGCTAATTACAAAATTGCCAAAAATGGCAATTTTAAAAGTCTTCAAAAAAATATACATGTGTTATGAGTATTCATCTACCATCCATATCCCTAATACAACAACCCAAAACCAAAATGAACACATCTACCAAAAGCATTCAAATGCTATTCATAACCCATATTCATTTTTTATTTCCCTCATATAAAACCTTGAACATATTCATCATATGCAACAAGGAATGATTTTGTCTAATATGAATGATTATTCATCCTATTTGAATCAAGCACTCGATAAATATCACTTTGAGTTCAACTAGGAGGAAGAGGATCAGTTTAAAAGGAAATATCATGTCATTTCTTTCCTTAAATCTCATGATTTCATTCAAGGTCTACAAGTGTCTAGTGGGCCACTAGTTCATAGGGGTAACATAATGGCTCCTCAAGTTCCTGACATCAATATTACAATCCACTCATAGGAAATTGCAACAAGTCAAATGAGAGTGCTTTCTTAAGGAGTACAAGATGAAAACTTAGTCTACTATCCTCATAGGGGTGGCTTTAAATCTAGTTCATTCTAGTGTTAGAAATAAATTAGTGCAATAGAATGAATGAAAGAAGGACATGAAAATCTTAGAATTTAAATTGCTAGAGCATGTATGTGATCCCAATCGAAAAAGGTTACACAAGAACTAAAAATAAAATTGACAATATTATGTCTCCTTGATTTTTTGTACTATTTATTACATAGATGATTATCGTTGCACCAAAAGATCAACTTGTTAATGCTTGATACAACTATCATAGTTAATGAGTCCATGGGATGTGGTTATGGTAGGTCAAGAACCTAAGTGTCATGCTACACAACACAAGGAGACTAAGGGCACACACCTTGCAATAATCTCTCTAGTGCAAGTGAGGGTTTTGAACCTATGACCCAAGCTCTAATACCAATTGTTACATAGATGGTTTCTATTGCACTAAAAGATCGACCTATTAATACCCCATACAACCACCAAAGTTAATGAATCCACAGAAGGTGGTTAATCCATGCCACAAACCCAAGCTTTGTGTTGCACAACACAAGGAGACAATGGGAACACACCTTGCAAAAATATTAAGAAGTGAATACAACTTAAGGAGTAAAAAAATAAAATAAAATTGTGACTAAGTTACTATAAAAATATAAATGATATGTAAATATAAAACTAACTAAATAATGTGTACCTATTGGATACTTACATGTGTGTTTTAAGATATGAGTGTAGCCTCATGCACAACCTTAGTCTCATTTATTTTCAAAATCTCTATTCTATTCAACAACATCAACTATTTGCTTCATTCCACTCAATGTGTATCAGATAGTATCAATGAAATTCCATGGTGCAATTATATTTCATAACACATCTATCAACATATTATTGTGACATCTATGTATATAACATTTATAAAAAAAACATATATAAGGTACATGTAGATAATAATTAATGTTAATATCTATTTCATATATTTCATTGTATATATACTCATATACAATATATTTGTATAGAAAATTCTTTCATTCCTAATAAATATGAATTTACATTTGAAATTAGAGCTTGGGAGAGATAGAGAGAGAGAGAGAGAGAGAACAAAAAGGGAGAGTTACAGAGATGTCTCTAAAGAGAGATGGATCTAAAGAGGGAAAAGAGAGAGGGAGAGGGGAAGGGAGAGATAGTTAGAGAGATAAGTCTAGAGGTTTGGGGAGAGAGAGTGAGATACAAAGAGAGATAGAGAAAGAGAGAGAGATAAGGGGATAAAAAGAGATAAGTAGATAGGGCAGGAGGAGGGATAAATAGTTAGAGATATGTCTTTTTGGAGAGAGTGAATGAGAAGGGAGGGTGGGAGATAAGAGATATATATAGAGGCATGAAGAGGGATAAAGAGAGAGAGGGAAGAACGGTGGGATAGAGATGTAGAGAGATAGGTCTAGTGCTCATGGAAGAGAGAGTGAGATATAGAGAGGTGGAGAAAGAGAGTGAGAGAGAGAGGTATACAAAGATATGGGAGTCTAGAAAGAGGGAGAAATAGACAATGAAGGAGGGAGGGAGGGAGGGAAATGTAATAAAATATCTCTAGAGCTTAGGGGGAAGATATATAAAAAGAGACAGAGAAAATGAGAGATAGATAGATATCTAGAGGGATAGGGAGAGAGAGGTGAGATAGAGATTAGAGAGTGAAAGAGGTAGGGAAGGAGAAGTAGAGAATAGGTCTAGAGAAGGGGAGAGAGAGATAAATATAAATATATCTTGAGGGATAGAGGTGAGATAGAGATAAGTAGAGAGGGAAAGAGGAAGGGAGAGGTGAAAAAGGTATAGAATGGTGTTGTGCTTGTTTTGCACAATCACCCTGCCGAAGGTAGGGACCCCCTCTTTTTTCTCCTAAATCATTTTTCTCCCGACGGGATACTTTTCTCTCATCTCATGCTGTGTACCCCTATTTTCAAACCTAAGTTGGTCCTAAGCCTTAAAAAGATCAACTTCATATTGGCCAAGTTCACCTGCTTAGGTTTCACCAAGTCATTTACCCCTGTGGGCTTAGCCCTACGGGTTCCCCCTTAGTCATTTCGCTTGGCATCCATCAACCCTTGCGGAGCCATGGTCATAGGTATCCTCTTGTCATTCATCATGATTCTCTACCGTTCACCTACAATCGAGTCCTAGCATCCGCTCGACGTGCACCCCCCACACCCGTTTTCGCTACTATGTTAGTCAACCTTCACGGACCTCCATTTGTAGATTGCCTTATGCAGATCTCTGTCCTTGATTTTTCACTTTCATAGTAGCTAACACTTGATCACCACCCACATGGTGGGCTCCACATTTTCCCCTGATGTCCCCATCATTGTCGTTGTCGAGGTAAACCTGACCTGATGCACTTCCAAAACTACCTAAGCCTGAAATGTATGTCGGTCTTCGTGTGTAGTTTTCCCTCGCCCAACCTCCATTGCCTAATGGCTAACCTCTATTGAGTTCACACTCGCCAGAAAGTCTGCCCTCGCGGGCCACCGTTTGTAGGAGGTTGTCACCCCAACGATGTTTACCATGAAAAACCTTCACTGCCTCCCCCCCATGAGGGCCTGCGACCCACTAATGTCATTTTCCTACCATGGGCCTCAACTAGTCTTTTGCCATTTCCTCAATGACATTATTTGAACGTCCACCTACTAGTTTCCATCCACAAAAATGACTCCACATATCCTTCTTGCGATAGCTCTCCATGCAGGACCCGTTTGCCCATCTACCTCACTCTCTACCAAATGATAACGACATTTGCATAGCAACTACCCGTGCTTTATTTCCCACACTTGTTTGCCTGCAACCCCCCTTCTCCTCCATAGACATCATCTATGCCAACTCCACTCTTCGAGACTTCGTCATCTCCTCATTTATTAGTTGTTGTAGTCTATAAATAGTCTCCCACACCTTATGGTCCACATCTTGCTTCCTAGCAAAGCATAACCAAATAAGACAGTGGTGGGCTTGTTGATGGTATGGTGGGCTAGGACCATTGTTCACCTTTACAAATCATGAGATTATCAAAACTTGATGGGAATTGGTCAGACATGTTGGTGCATGAACAACATCTAATAAATTTCATGTTGGACATACTCAATAATGAGTCCATGATTTCGTGAAAAGGAAAAGAAATCTAGATTATCTATTACCAAGATGCCCCAACTCTTGAAGCTTGTCTTAGCTTATTAATTACCATGTGAACATGTTGTTTTCACAAAGATTTGAGTGATTCATGATCTGGACGGGAAAAATATTGAATGGGGATTGGAAGGAATCGATAATACATAGATCTCCCAAAAGAGAATTATCAAATGAATGAAGGTAAACAACTGATCTCCTTTGCGGGTGATGTACTCCTATTGGCCGTTGGAGCTGCTGATGTAGGATTCTACTTTGATGGTGTTGTTTCCTATAGCCTCTACACATAATGACGCTACGACCACCACCGATGTTCGCACATCTACTAGCCTCTTCTTGTGCAAAACCTGCAAGTCTCATGGTCATCCCATAGAAAACACATTCTCATGAGTCTCCAGGGACACCGATGGGGCCAACATAGTCATCAAATCATGGATGTTGGTGAATCAATGGGGATCACACCAGAGAATGGGTTTTGCGGGGGCTCCAATTAATTACCAGTCGAATTATGCGATATATAATTAGTCCGAGTCACGATGATGGAAGTGGTGTGATAAAATCTTCAAACCAAACTGACCCCTACGATGAGATCTGATTATTTTCAAATAAAAAATTCCCAAAAGAATGAAAAATGCATTTTTCAAAAGTCACTAATAGAGGCAAACCCAACATGGATGTTGAAAAGAGGGGTTACAAGCATGCCAAGATTTGATATCTTAAAGGTTGGATGTGGGTGTCCTAAGTTAGAATGGCACTTACATTTTCATGAAAACATCTACCCACATAATAGAAAAAATTCTTATGAAAATCTAGCCGCTAGTTGGCTAAGATGGGAGGAGGCATGGAAGTATGAAGAGTTGAAGCTACCCTCAACAACAAATGAGAATGCAGATCACAACGAGTGATGATTTTCAATGCACAATCTGGCACATATGGGTTGGTATGATGGAGGTCCCTTCATGGTTGGAAGAAAATAAAATGGTGGGGCAACTAAGAGGTCGAAGGCATTGGCACATTCTAAGTAGCATGTACTACCATATCTTCTACAGGTTCCATCAAGCAGGGTGTTGTAGTCACCTCACTATTTCTAAACTGTAAACAGATGGCGGATGTCTGCGTCTACATATCTGATGACAATCCCTCATGCGCATTCCACATCTAGTGATGTCGCCATGCCCTCCACCATTACAATGGTGTTCTCCTAACAGCTTCCTACCTTCATTTTCCCGCAAACAAACTTTATCAATGCAGTGTCCACTACATGATTTGCCATTTTAATGATGGAGTAGAACAATTCTCTCTTCCCATGAGCTTGGATGATGGTCGATTGTTGGCTAGCTATATGATCGATCATAATGATCCCAAATTGATTTAGAATAAATCTCATGTGATCAATGAATATAAATAAGGGTTGATAAGAACATGGTGTTACTATGTTGAATAGAAAATCCACGCATGTATGAGTAACTTTCAAAGCATCAAACGAGATGTAATAATATGTTGAGGACATGATGAAACTGAGGTGAGTTGTTCAAGGCTCAAGGGCCAACACCATTTGATTTACACGGCCATCATGCATGTGGGGGGCGTAGTGCAGACCTTTTTCCTATATGTGCCACTCCCTCACCAACCTTCGCACCATGACCACCCACCACCTTTTTCCTGCATCCATGAGTTATGCCGAGCCCGCAAGGGTCAACACCGTCCCTCCAAAATAGCACAATGGATGATAGGTAGGAAGAGGATGAAGGTCCGCTCAGGCCAAAACTTAACCAAAATATGAAGTAGCTCAGCAATCACTCCATTGGAATCGAAGGATATGTGTTAATCTAGATTAATCGACATAGGGTGGTAAGATGATGATTTCATTGCTGAATCTGCACTCTTTTGTTGTAGCGGAAAGCTTTATGTGGGTCTCCACTCATGTGATGTAATCTCTACTAACGACCATCCTGTAGTCTCTACCCACAATGAATAACTAGTAACTCCAAGCTAATTAAGGTAATGTCCCATGTAAAAGAAATACACGACAAAGTGGTAAAATTTGAATGTGCATTACTTATAAACATGGATGCCGATGAAAATGCTGCCATACGCTTGAGGGAGTGGATTGTTTTACAACTTTAGGAACTCACATCTAAGGTGGTGGGTAATATTGTAAATGGCATTGATTTATAAAAACATGATAATTTTATCCCTTGAAGTGATCTATGCGAACAATGCAAGAGTGCAGGGTAATTGGTAGGCTATTAGAATGGCATTGAAACGTTAACACAAGTAGATACATGTACATCCAAATGAATGGATGGATCATTAGAAAGATGGAGTATCAGATGAAGTAACCCCATGTGACCTCGTTATGAACATTTGGAACTAGAATAAGATTTGAATCTGAGGCGTGGGTAGCTTTTAAATCATTAGATCTCAGTGGTAATTTTGAAGTGTTAGCTTCGACCTATCATGGGATCTTATTGAAATTGGGTAGATGATAGACTTTGATCAATCCAATTAAGGCATGTGGGCTATAATCCTTAGAGCACGGGAAAGTATTGGTTTCATTCCCTTTGCATGAGTATTGGGTAAGAAAGGAGACATCAATAACTACATTAGATAACAAAGAGGAGGTTCCTCGAGCTAGAATTATTTTCATGTGAAAGCTGCTAACTGATCATATGTTGAAGCAGGCACATAGTTACTAGACTCGTGCTAGCCTAGTGATCTTTGGTTTTACTCAACAGAGCCCAAGCTTGTGGATTTCATAGATCGGGTGGCAGTCATCAAGACTTTGTTGCCTTAACGACCTCCTCCTATCAGCCTCCCGCGCAACACTTCCCACCAGATCATACCCTCACATTCCTTGATGGACAAAACACTTGCAGAGCCCGCATCACAGTTGGTTGTGGTAGTGCTCACTATCACTCCCTCATGAGTATCTCTCTCAAATGGTAGCGAGCATCCCCCCCTCTTTTTTGTAAGCTCGTGACTAACAAATTCCTCAACGATTAAGCAGAGGCCCGCTATGGCCTACCTAAGTGTATTAATATGTTAGTTGATTGAAGGATTTAGAGCCATAGATTTAATGGTGGATGTTAGAAGCTTTAACAAGCTAATCCGACCATCAAAAGGAATAATCCCAATTAGCCAATGAAAGGTAGCCGTGAGGATCGAGGACACCATTAGATGGTTCGAGAGAAGCCGGGTTGATTGGAACATGGTGGCTTTTATCATCCCTGTGAAACATGAAATAGATAGCTTTCTCCTAAAATGCCAAGGGATGAGTGGAGATGCTGAAATGAATGATACTTCATGAATGCAATAACTATAGGGAAGGTGTGGGAAAATGATATATTTTATGATTAGATCCTACCTTTACGTGTGAATTGCAGGCTGCAGTGCAAGGGTAGGTATTCAACAATTTGAACATATGCACATGGGGCTATTTAGGCCATAAAAAGTGGTGGATAAGTGAATATACGAGTATTCCCTTCTATTTTTACCATGAAGATCAATGACATGAATGAGCAATTGAAGGGGGGATTTTATGTCTTTATGCGTTATGGGCTTGATTATATTTATTGTCTTTTGCAGGGCCATGACTGTGAAATGAAGATTGTTGTGGTAGGAAGGACACTCCAGGATGCCTATGACTTCATGTCATCAGGAGGGGGTTTATGGAGCCATGTTGAGGAAAATTCAAGAAGGATAAAACCATGAGGCACACAATTCAAATGAAGGATTTGCATGTTGCCTACAAAGTCTACAAAGGAAATAGTAACCAAATATCACCTATGAATCCAGACTGAGAAGAAGATCTCAAATCCCAAATGATGCATTTGAAGGGGCATCCAAATAACAATCAACGTATTAGGGAAGAATGGCTAATGCATGGCAGGAAGCTAAGGGGAGTGTGATGGCTATTTGCTATGGGTCAAAAAAGAAGGGGTTGTTTTATCTCCTATCAAATGATTACAATCCGTTAGAGGTTGTCCTACAAGATTGGGAGGTAATCTTTCCTACAATAATGAAAATTTTCAAACGAGGCCCATTTGATTGACTAAAGAATGTTGTGAGCCCATCAAACAAAGGGAAGCTTTTGAACAGTTTTAGTTACAACAAAAGGGAAATCAGATAGAGGACAAAATTGTTACAACACTTGGGCACTACAAGACAAAGTAGGAATAAGACAAGTGATATATTTTATATTCCTTTATAATGGGGGTAGGTGAAACCCTAATGTAAAATAAATCTGGGCCACACAATGCAAATCAATCCTAGCCATTAATTTAGGCTTTGGAAAACTATAAATAGGGTTCTCCCTTCATTTGTAGATGGTTGGAGAGCTGGTGTAAAAGAATTTTGTAGCAATAGAAAGAAACTTTACATTATTTATGGGTGTTTCTTTTGAGTTTTCTCATTATGTGTGCATGGTTCTACTTCCCTATTAGTTTAGTTGTTAGTTTTGCTATTACAATATTTGATGAATTTCTAGCTCATGATTTTTGTGGTTTGTTGATGATGAATCACTTTGTAAAGCTAGTATGAGATTCCTTACTTCATTTTTGTAACGTAGTTCAATTTCATGTTCATGATGTGAGTGTGCAATATGAAAATATGTATCCCTTAGAAGATTGCACTAGTTTTGTGTAACTGTAGGTTCCTCTTGGCCAAGAAAAACCCAGTTTTGGAAGTTCTTGTACTATAGCAGCCTCCATGACCATTGTTCATTCATAGTTTTAGGTCTAGGAACTTACTCTCTTCCCTACCCTTTTGACATTTTTTTTTATAGTGACTTTGAACAAGGTTCATTGCACATTGTAAAGCCAAATCTGATGATGAAATGGATGTTCTAGACCATTGTTTTGAGCCTACAACAATTACACAACAGTTTATACACCTTAAGAACTACATTTGTCTAGACCCAACTTCCCATGCTTTGTAACTCATCCGTAGGTCCGCCTTGTGATTACCAGCAAATCACATGAAACAACTGAGATTTTCCAAGTACTATCAAGACTTTACATTAGAGACCTTGGAATAGTGTTCTGCAATTTGATTGTGGAAGATTTTCTTTCAAGAGAGGTAATGCACCTATACATTACCTGTGTTGAGAAGTGCATAAAAAACACATCAACAAAACTAGTGCTAGAGGGAGGGCCAGCATGTTGAGGCTACAAAGATGAAAATTGGGAGTTGAAAAGAACACTTCCATGTAAAAATATGAGATAAGGAGATCTCTTTACATGCAGGAAATTTAAAATTAGAAAATTTTGAAGAAAAAAAAGAGCTGAGTTGAAATGGAGCAACAATTACAAGTGAACATCACTCAGCTACATGTAGATTTTAGTAGAAGATTTATGAAATGATTGCAACAATTTGCATTGGCAGAAAAATGCAAAATCCATGGAACACATAAACATAATGAGTTGGGATGTCCAACATTCTTGGGAAGAATTGAAAAGGTTTTGCAAGGAGAAATTCTCTTCTGGGAAGTCTAGCAGCCCTTGGCTCTTGCTGATCTAGAATATAAATTTTCTAACATGACAGCCAAGGAATTCAAAGAGTTGATCCGAGAACACTTGAACATTAAGGATGGACTAAGATTGGAGGAGGTACTAATGTCCAGTTGGTGCAGATTTCAGAATGTACCTCATTCAAAATTTACTTCTCCATCATGTGAAAATGTCATCACTCAAGTTAAGGTCATTTTTGACAAGTCAAAACAGCCAACTCTCAATGAAGGGGAGTCATCTTGTGAGGCAGGAGAGCTATCAACATGTGGAAGACAACACACTCAAGTTGGACCAAGAAATTCAATGCAAGTTAGTACTAGGACAATAAATATTGAAGCTGAAAATCAAGTCGAAGAGGCTGATGTCCTTTGGGCCATAAGAGGATTTGATGAGAGTTCAACTAGGGAGGAAGGGGAAGGCCCTTCCTCCATTGAAAAGGGGCAGTCCTCCACTCAGGAAGAAGAAATGTTGGTAATTGAGGATGGATCAGCAAAGTCTGTAATAGTACATGTTGGAGCAGCCAATGAAGATGCTGAAAATCAAAAAGAGGAAGGAGCTAAGTTCCTTGAGGTAGCAAATAGTCTTGATGAAAACCCAACTAAAAAGGAATTAGAAAGCCTTTCCTCCATCAATAAAGAGTAGTCCTCCACTTCGGAAGGGCAACCATTGGTGATTGAAGATGAATTAGAAAAGTTTGCAACAACACATGTTAGGACAGCAAACAAGACTATCAAAGAATGAAAGGAAGAAGAGGCTGAAAGCATAAATGAACTAGGATTAGAGGACCTCTCCTGCGTAAATGATAATGATCAAGCATCTGAAAATGAAAATTTTGGAAGAGTGGGAATAATCACATGCCATGGCTGTTTACTATCAGACTCCCTTCACAAGTGATGATGATGACTCAATAGTTGAAAGATACAATGAGATCATCTCAAGACTCTCAAAGGACTAGTTAAAATTCAGACATCAAGTGGATTTGGAGGTGTTGCTGCTATCAAATTGGTGTAGGCTCCATGATTTTCCACATTTAGAGTTCACATGTCAACTATGCCAAGAGGCAATTGAATAGGTTAAAGAACAAGTGGGACATCCTAGTGCATTGCTTCTTGCAGGCACCTCACGAGTTGAAGCAGAGGTCCAAGAACCTGAACCAAGTTACAAGTTAGTTGAAGGAAACCCTCTTGAAAAGTTAAGACAACAACATAGAAGGACAACAACATAGTCCTAAGCCTTCAGTTGATGAACCAGAGTGAATATGAGTGTTTTCCATCAGACTTCAAGAGTCCTTCCCTCTTGTGGAACATCTATAGACAATAGATGATAGGCTATATGGAGGAATTTTAGAGATGAACCCTATGTCATACAATGATCCCCTTGATGGACCAGTATCTCTTCTTATTTTCCTTCCGCTTGGAATCATGCCACAAGGGTGTACCAACACTGAAGAAGAGTACATTCCAGAAAAAGGTAGCAAGGAAGATATATTACTTGAACCTCTAGACAATGAAACACAGGAACCTCTAGAATGGGATAGGAACTCCTTCTCTATCTATAGCGATAGTGATCAGGAGGAGATCAGTGGACGTCATGATGAGATTCATAAACAACAAAGGGAAGAAGAAAAAGGTGGGGGTGTTTTGATGGCTGCTAACGAGCGTGACACACCTGACCAATTGCGGGATGTGGTTAGTGGTCCTTCTGTCATGACTATTGTTGATCCCCTTTCATGTTTGGAAAGCCGCATTAGGACAGATTCATCCATGTCATTGTCTTTTGACGTTGGACATCATAAAACTAAGGTTAACACCCAGGGAAGGAAATTGGACGGTATACTGCCTTTTGAGGACAACAACCAAGTGGATACCAAGTTTGTAAATGATCAATGAAATGAGGTGTACTTCCTCAAAGAATAGCCAACGGAGGTTGTGGATCCCACACAAGACTTGGAAGAGGTGTTTGCTGCCCTGTCCTCCCATTCCTATCCATGCCTAAGATAAAAAAATGTTGTACCCTCCACCACACCCCCCCGAGGCTGCCGATGCAACAATCAATAATGCAATACTCGCTCTCGACTGTCAAACATTGCCACCTTCACATGGTGCATCCAGGTTCTATCATTCCTTGCTCCTATGAATACTTACAATTGCACGTATTATTTTGATTATGGGAACAAGGGGAGATGAACCTATTTATGGATTAACAATGGGTTCAACGAGCGTCCTCAATTGCTTATTTTTTGTGATGACAAGATAGAATTTGAATGCTCCAATATTGATTTTTTATATTTTTAATATAAGGATAAATCTACATGGCTTAGGACTGTAACTATCTCCCATCTGCTTGTGCATACATTATGAAACTCAATGGGTGTGAAGGTCAATTTTCCTTTCCTGAACATAGTGCTTTGTAAATTTCTTTGTACATAGTCCATTTTGAGTAGTGTAGTTTTTATGTATATAGTCTCACTTTCCTGCTTTCATTGGATTAAGTTGGTTTGCTTTAGGATAGTTTCCCTTCCATTTGCTTTCTCTTTCCTTCTTTGGTTAGTTTTGGTGTTTGTTTTCTGTTTTGCTACCGCTTTGCTATTGCTTTTCTCAGGGTCCCTCTGCTTTTAGTTGGGCACATTTGTGTGCACAAAACCATCTTTATTGTCTGTGGTTGCTCTATATATTTCTTCATTAAACTCTAATCAAGTTTTTAGAATGGACGGTGAAGGTCTTCTATTAGTGTCGAGTGATTTGGGTGTTTGATTCAAAGAGGATAAGTTGTTGGTTGGTCTCAACCTTGATGTATCTGAAATCTTACATCTCTTACACATCTTAAGAATATGATGGTCATTGTGGGTCCATTTGTGAAGTCTAGTTGAGTGAAAAATCTAAAATTCTACTTTAGCACCACGGTGATTCTTAGCTCTGGGTGCAAGCTTCACTACTTGTGGGTTGAAACAAAAGAATTGAAAAGAGAAAAATCAAAAGAAAAGAAAGAAAAGAAAAACATTGAAAATCAAAAGAAAGAAATAAATAAATTCAACTTCTCAAGGGGATCCAAGCAACTATACTAGGGATATGGACGCCCAACTAGTAGTAGAGCAATGTTCAGGAGAATCACAACGACAACCTCATCGGGGCTACTGATGCCTGACTGGTAGCGAGGCAATGTCTAGGATGCTTTTGGAGTTAGAATAAACTACATAGCTTAACTTGATGAAACTTAGGTTCCTACAGTGGCTTAAGGATGGGAATGAATGCAATTGCACACACTTGGATTTTTAGTATATTGAAGGTTGGGTTGACTCGTGGTTTTGATCCTTTGGTTGACCGTTTAGTTTGTTTTCCCTAGGGATCAACAACATAGATTTTGGGTTCATGATTCTAGTTTGTCATCGAAATGTTCTGGAGCATTTCCCTAGCAAGTCACCATTTTTTGTGCTTGTTTTACACAACCACCCCACCAAAGGTAGGGACCCCCTCTTTTCACTCCTAATGGTTCATTTTTTGTCTTGACGGGCTTCTTTTCTCTCGTCTCACATTGCGTACCCCTTTTCGTAGGCCCAAGTTGGTCCTGAGCCTTAAAATGATCAATTTCATATTGGCCAAGTTCACCTACTTAGGTTTCACCAAGTCATTTACTCCTGCGGGCTTCACCCTAGGGGTTTCCCCTTAGTCTTTTTGCTTGGCATCCGTCAACCCTTGTGGACCCGCAACCATAGGTCTCCTCCTACCATTCACCTATGACTGAGTCTTGGCATCTACTCGACGTGTGGGCCCCGCAGCCATTGTCGCCGCTTTGTTAGTCAACCTTCGTGAACTTGCATTTGTTGGTCATCTTACGTAGATCTCCATCCCCAACTTGCCACTTTCGTAGCAGTCGATGCTTGACCACTACCCACATGGTGGGTTCTGCATTTTCCTAATCCTGAAACATTTGTAGGTCTTTGTGCACAGTTTTCCCCTACCCAACCTCCATCGCCTAATGACTAACCTCTATTGAGTTCACACTCACTAGCAGGTCCACCCTCATGGGCTGCCATTTGCAGGAGGTTGTCACTTTCACAATGTTTACCATGAAAAACCTTCATTGCCCCCCCCATGCGAGCCCATGACCCACTAGTGTCATTTCCCTACCACGGGCCTTGGCTAGTCTTTTGTCGTTTCCTCAATGGCATTCTTTGAATGTCCACCTACCAGTTGCCATCTGAAAACATGACCCTACATATCCTTCTCGTGATGAATCTCCATGCGGGACCTGTTTACCCATCTACCTCACCCACCGAGAAATGATATTGACATTTGCATATCAATGACCTGTGCTTTATGGCCCACACTAATTTTCCCATAGCCACCCTTCTCATCTGTGGATGCCATCTATGCAGATTCCTCCCTTTGAGACTTCATTGTCTCCTCGTTTATCAGTTGTGATGGTCTATAAACAACCTCCCACACCTTATGTTCTACATCTGGCTTCCTAGCAGAGCATAACCAAATAAGATAGTGGTGGGCTTGTTGATGGTATGGTGGACCAGTACCATTGATCACCTTTACAAATCATAGGATTATCAAAACTTGATGTGCATTGGTCAGATGTGTTGGTGCATGAACAATGTCCTATAAACTATGTGTTGGACATACTCAATAATGAGTCCGCAATTTCATGAAAAGGTAGAGAAATTTGGATTATCTATTACCAAAATGCTCCAACTCTCGAAGATTGTCTTAGTTTATTAATTACCATGTGCGCACACTGATTTTGCAAAGATTTGAGTGATTCATGATGTAGAAAAGCAAAAGATTGAATTGTGATTGGAATGGCATAGAGAATACATAGATCTCCCGAAAGAGAAATATCAAACAAATGAAGGTAAACAACTGATCTCCTTTGTGGGTGACGTACTCCTCCCAACCGCCAGAGCTGCTGATGTGGGTCTCTACTTTGATGGTGTCATTTCCTACAACCTCTCCACATGGCGATGCTATGATCACCACCCACATTTGCACATTTGCTAGCCTGTTCTTCTATAGAACCCGCAAGTCTTGTGGTTGTCCAACAAAAAATGCATTCTCATGAGTCTCTAGGGACCACCAATGGGGCCAACATAGCCATCAAATTGTGGAAGTTGGTGAATCAATGGGGA
>VDFB02105785.1:98861166-99104243 GCA_007258455.2 Sequoia sempervirens | reverse complement strand
TTGGTTATTTCTTGAGGCATGCATGGATAATACCTAGGATAAATTTTACTTTTTTAGTAATTTGTTATGCTTTATTTTAGAATAGATGTTTAAATTTTAGAAAATGTTTCAAAAAAGAGATGAATGCATGGAGTTTTATTCCAAATATTTTGATTCCATGATATTTTTGAATGCTTAAAGCTAAATATCCTTGCACTAATGCAAGTTATTTCAAGTTCATTGAATGTTATTTCAAATTTGTTGATTTCATGAAATTGTTAAATGATTGGACCAAGATTATCTTTTTTCTTATCTTTATGATTCCTTTGAGAACTTGAGATTGGAAAACTGTTTGGCCCTCATGATTAACAACATTATCACAAAGAACCTTGATGCAAACCTAATAATGTTAAGACTTGGCATAAACGAGCCTTGGGATTAAGCTGAGTTAGCCTAAGCTTTAGGTTGTACTGACATAATCTTTCAAGTAAAGATAGGTTCCCGCGGTGTGTCTAGGAGGATTTATCTACACTATTGGTGTGTGACTAAAATCTTTCTCAACAATATCCATCTATCATCACTAAAATTTTATGTAATTCTTCATCCAATTTGATATTTGCACTTTCAACAATATTTTTTAGCCTCTTGTTATAGCACTAGTATGCCTTTCTTCTTGTAGAATATCCAAGGAAGATTCCTTCATCAGATCTTGCATTAAAATTTCCTAAGTTTTCTTCATCTCTTTTGATATAGAATTTTCTTCCAAAAACTAAAATATTTCACAATAGGGGTTGTTCCATACCATAACTCATAGGGATTCTTTGAACTATTTTTCCTTGCTTGCACTCTATTAAGTATGTAGACTACAGTATGAATTTCTTATATATAGTAGACATTTGGTAGATTTGCTTCCTTCATAATTGACCTTAATACTTCCTAAATAGTCATATTCTTTCTTTCTATAACTCCATTCTATTGAGTTCTAGGAGTTGACAAATGCCTCTTTATTCCATGATTTTCAAAAAACTGTTAAAATCATTGGAGATGAACTCTCCACCTCGGTCAAATATCAAACATTTGATCTTTATATCCATTTCATTCTCTGAAATAGATTTGAATGCCTTAAAATTATCTAAAGCTTTTTATTTTTCTTGTAGAAATGTAACCCAAGTCATTCTAGATTAATCATTAATTAATAGCATGAAATACCTATCACTTGGAAACTCCTAATTTTGGTAGGTTGACAAAGATCTATATGCACCAACACCAAAGGACAAGTAATATATTTTTCTTTGACTTTGAAAATCTTTCTAGCTTGCTTCCCAATCTGGCATTCCTTACAAACAACATTGATAGGATTTATAATCTTTGGAATATCTCTCACAACTTGATTTGAACTAATCCTCACTAGGCTATCAAAATTGATGACACATTCTTCTATTCCATATCCAACTTTCATTAATCTAAATCATGAAGCATTAACCATTTGCACCCTTAAGTTGATTAAAATTTCCATCTATCCTTCTTCTTACAACCACAATTCTAGAGCATTTTTTGATCTTACAACCATTATCCTAAAACACAAGATTATATCCTTTCTTAAACATCTATCCTACACTCAAAAGGTTGTGTCATAGACCCTTAACATAAAGAACATCTTCAGTATTATGCTTGCCATCAAAACTAATTGAACCTTTTCCACATATCTTAGCAAATGTATCATCACCAAACTTAACTAAACCACCTTCAAACTTTGAAATATTAACAAATTGTAGAGTAGGTGGATTCACTACTCACGAGTCTCTTTCTTTCCAAGATAATCCTAGGGAATGAACTTCCCTAAACTACCTTGAGTTTTGTTTAATTGAACTAGAATTCAAAATGGAGAAATTGCAAAGAATATCCTGGAGGAAGAATATTAAATAGGGTGATCAAACAAACTACTTCATAGATCGAAAGAGCAGGATACTAAGATCTTTTCCATAGAAGGAGAAACTCTCAACTAGAGGACAAAAATGTGGGATCAAGATTCTAGTGTGGTGAACTAGGTCCTAGAGGCACACTGGAATCCTAAATGGATAGAGTGCTAAGACCTTGGACAAAAATGCCACATACCTAATAACTAGATAAGATCTGAGGTTCGTTTATTCAACTAAATTGATGTAAAGTTGGAAATTCTATAAATACACAAGGAAATGGAAAACTAACTTATAAAGGGTCTTGCATTTTATATATTCCTCCAACCTTCACTTGGAAAACCTACATACAAGACAAACAAAGGAAAATGTTGGGGCTATTTTGGGGCTTGGCATAGTGAAACCCTCATTTTTGTGTTCTCACCTCCATGGACACCCAAATAGATAGATAAAATATACAAAAGGTAAGAAAATACAAAGTGATAAAAGCTAACCCCGCTCAAGGAGGAGAAACTGTATCACTAGATAAAGCTGAATAAGTTATCTATTCACAAATAAATAAGAAGCAAGAGAGAATTAACAATAGTCTGTGACCCCCTCTTGACTTGATAGACACACTGTTGATTGCTTGCAAGAGATATTTTTTGTTGGAGGGACCTAAGTCTGGTAGAGCTTCATCGTGGAAGCAATATTGAGAAGACAAGATAAATAGAGTAGAGGTAGAGTGAGATAGTGAAGTGTTAGAATCCAAAAACTTGCAAAATGATAGCAAAGGAATGAGTTTTGTGTTGCTGCATGGGAAGGAGGATTCATGACTCTTAGATTTTGACTACAGGGACATATTTCATGACCCACAAATTTCAAGATTTCCCATTTAAAACTCAAAAAGATGCAAGGATGCAAGCACGCTGTGCAAAATTCTATTACGTTGCATAGGCGTCCAACTCATCATTTTTCAAGAAACAAAGTGGTGGACTGCTATTACTTCACCATTGGTCCTTATAGAGTTGAAATAAAAAAAAATTAACTGATAGGGTTCTT
Source organism: Sequoia sempervirens (assembly GCA_007258455.2). Lineage (NCBI taxonomy): Eukaryota > Viridiplantae > Streptophyta > Pinopsida > Cupressales > Cupressaceae > Sequoia > Sequoia sempervirens. The sequence goes on along the minus strand of VDFB02105785.1, from coordinate 99,101,307 downwards.
GTCATAAATGAGAGTAGGTACAATAAATTTAGGGGTTAAATGCATAAATGTGAAATTTCTCTCAAGGTGCATTTTTATGATATTACATTTTCCCCCACTTTAGTGGGATAGATTTTGGAAAAAAATCAACCACACTAAAGTAGAAAAGAGATCAAATACAATAAATACAAAAAATTTATGGATTCGCATGCCAAAAAGGATACTATAGAGGTTCTAGAGGTTGAGTAGGTAGGTACTAACAATGCCCCCATCGATCAAACTCAACGAAAAATTATAGCATCTAATGTGAAAGCTTGTGCAAAATTCTATTATGTAAAACTCAATTTTTAGTTAACTCAAAAATCAAAAGAAGCTATCAAGGTGAGAAGAATGCTCAAGAAAAAAATTTGGTGATATAGAAGAAAAATATGATGGAGTGAATATATGCCCCCTCTTGGTATTTCCCCCAGCTTGGTGGGGTAAAATTAGGAAAAATGATGGGACCACAATCACTAGGAAATATTTTCCCCGAGAGCCTATATATGCCCGGATTAGCCCCTAGAAGGGTCATTTTCACTATTCATTGTGAGAGTTTTGTTGAATTTTGTGACAGAAAAGCCAACAAAATGCCACAAAAATGAGACTATAAGGATCCTAGGATCGACCAACTATGATAGGTAGTTTCTGAGGGTCGTGAGGTCACCCAGGTGAGTCCTAAAATATCAATTTTTGTGCATTTTTAAGAATTTTTTAGTAATTTTTTGCACATAGAGGAGTGTAGGTGTCCTAACAATGTGAATGTTTCCTACTAGCATGTTGGAGGCCTTTGGCCACATTGGAGTCTGTCTTGTGTGTTGGCATCTAGACAACTATCAATGGAAGACCTCAGACACTAATGCAACATGCAAATGCCTATGTGGTGCACCTACGTCTCAAAGGTTAACTTAGAATTTTTTTGATGTAAAACATGGTTATGACTTAAATATTTTTCCCATCTTTGCAAGATTATCCAAATTTCAAAGAGCACCTCGATGGATGGGTGCTATGACTGATTCATGACTAGGCACAACATGTTTCTCTAGATGAGTAGGGGTATCTTTAACAAGTCAGACTCTAGTATACATACACCATGCTAGAGATGTTCCTTGACTACATTCTCATGGAATTGATGGAGTGGTGGGATGCTACCACCTTTACATTCTAGCTACTGACAAGTGAGATGACCATCACCATAGAGGATGTATATCACATCACCGGCCTACCCATCTATGGATAATGAGTGGCTCTAGATGAAATGTGCTCTTCCCAGAAGTGAGCTGAGGGCATGTAGTACTACTCAAGGTGTGATGATGATAGTAATAGGACCAACCACATATACATATGTTGGTTTAAGCAAGGTAGTGCTGTGGTGCCCCTCATACAATGAGTGATTATTGTTACAATGGCCATGCAGGTCACCGTGGATGGGTGGGTCTCTCACCTTCACAAGGGATTCATCCATACCATCAGGGGAATGTAGTAGTATAGGATAGTCTTCATGTGTGGTTGTAGCATTCTCATGCACATGTACCACAAGCTAGGTAGGTTCATACACTATGAGTATGTGAGTCTCACCACATGCACCCTACTACAATCATGGGCCTTATCTCACATTACATGTACTTGACCAACTTGGTATCCCTGATTAAGGGACTATACAACACCCATGGCTCATTGGTATGAGCTAGTGTAGTAGTGGAGGCACGGGGACCTCAGTTTTGGATATTATAGTTTGATACCCTACGAGCCAAGTAGATCCGATGGCAATCATGTAGAGTGTTCAAATGGGTAGATGACCGTAGGTATCTGTGGAACCTACAGTGTGACCATTCTCTATTAGGCTGCACTAATTACATTATTATTCCCTCCTATTGGTAGAAGGTAATGAGATAGTTTGACATTATTCAAACCTTGTGGAACACCTAAAAATGCTTTGTGTTCCCCTTGAAAATTCTACAAAATCTAGTTAGTTTCATGTCATTGGGCTTAGGGTATGGTGTATAACAATTCCTTAGGGTATGTCTTGCTAAAACCCTTCCTAAAATATTCTAAGTCTAAATCCTTTGCAAACATTATAATTCATTATTGACCTTCTATCACCAGTTCCTTATCATTTAAGTCACATCTTATGTCATTAACTTCATCCTATTACCGGCCCCAAATTCCTAGTGATCCCAGTCATTGCTCATTGTTTTATGAAAAATATTTCCTTATTTTAAATATGGGTTGAAATTTGTTCAAACATTTTTCGGGTCCTAAGTTGGGTTTAATTTTTTTGTCATTTGCATATGGTTTCAACCTTAACTTTCCATGTCCCTATTTTTCATTTGCATAGCGGTAGCTCCCTTTTAAGTACTAACTATTGGCACATGTAGATTTTCAGTGTTACAAGAACCATTTGATTACCAAGATCAAATTGTAGCCACTCCTCATGCCCCCATTCAAGTCTATTTTGCATTAAAATATTCACATGGGCTAGCAAGCATATGCCACATTCCCTCTGTATTAGCAGGCTTGACTTCTTTGAATAGTTAGTAGGCAATGTTTTATGGAGATCATAGGGGCTATTAAATGACATTTCTTCATCTGGGCCATTCCCCACTTTCCCGTCTAATTTCTTTTTTCATTTAAATAATATCACAGGGTAGCGAACAGATGACACATGTCCCATTGTTAGAGGGACCCACAGGGCTATGAAGGAAGCAAACACTTTGCTTGGAAGAGATCGATGGTCAAGGGTGGATGATGTGGGTCAATCCTGACCACTCCCTGCCATCCCATGGGGGACCCACCTCTACCTCCCATCTCTCAGTGGGGAAGTAGGGGAGTGCCACATGGAGCAATCTAAAGGGAAGAATCAACATTAGTAAAAGGAAAATATTGATGAAACATTTTTCCATAGGGGTATGAAGGAATAAAGTGTGTGCTACTAAAAGGAATTGTTTTGCATGTGTCCTAAATACAAGAGGGATATTTTGATCTTGTTCGTTAGTTGTGTTAGAGAATTAAGTTGCACAAGCAAGTGGTTTAGCGCTAAGGCACATGCATGTTGACAATTGAGATTTAATCTCAGCCTTTCCCTGCCTCCCCACTATTGAAAGTTGTGATCCAGTTAAGGCCAATGTGGAAGCGATGAAATCAATGTGTGGGTTGTCTGATGATGGTCAATGGATGGTGGATCCTGCTGATAGGTTGAAGGTACCTATTCGACATGATTCTTTTTGATTGGGTAAATGCTAATGGTTTTTTATAGTCATCTTTTTCAAACTTGTTGATTAAGTTTGAATTGCTTGATGATCCATCTCACTGTGTGATCAACAGTCAATTTTCAAACTTGTGTGTGGTTGGTTGTCAGCTCACTCACATGAGCTTTCTCATGGAAATCAATGGTAGACACACTCCAGTCATTCGATATAATGAGGGTTGTCTACTATTTTCTTTCATAATTGCAATCATTAAGAGCTGAGCAGTTGGTCTAGAACTAGAGAAGAAGGTGAGAAAAAATTGGGAAAATAATTGCAAATAAATTGAAGGCAATTTTCTCAAGTAAGCAAGTATTTCCACTCCTCCTATATTGACTATGCATAAGTTAGCTAGTTTGAGGAATTGTTAAAAGTTTTGTAAGTCTTAGGTACTTAGGGTTTGTAAGGGCTTAATTATTTGCAAAATCCACTGAGTTGGTAGGAATTGTGTATGGTCTGGGAGGGTTTTTTCTCTACAAGTTTATATCTAAGAGCATAATCTAATAAAACTTTTTTGTAAGTGAGAATCTATAAACCCTAGGCTTCTTATACAAAGAAAATGAGTGAAGCTAGTGTTTCATCCCCTAAACCTAAGAGGAAACCAAAGCAAGAGAGAATTAAGAGGTCTAAAACCTAGGATGACACATCTAAAATTAAGGTAGACGTACTTGAGAAATCCATGAAACTAGGGGCAAAGAAGAGAATTTTGGCCGTGGAGGGTGAGGTCAAGGGTATTATTAAAGGTGGTCACATGAAAAATTTCCTAGCTAGGAACATGAAGGATGATAACAATGACATGGTTGGTCCGTTTGAGAAGAAAGGGAAGGATAAGGACCAAAAGGCTTATAATTCTTATATGGAGGAACCTGATGTTTCCATGGAAGATGAGGTAGAAGATGAGCTAGAGTATGCCCAATATCTTCTTTTTTTTGCAGGTTGAAAAGACTCTAATGATGGCAAGACAAATTCTCCAGTTTCAACAAAAAAATGAAGGTGACATGCATACTCTAATTTTGAAGATGATAAATCATTGCAGAAATAGAGTTTCAGTTTGGAGTTTTTCGTCTTTAGTGCTAATGTGGAGGATGGTTTTGGCTGATGTGGAGGAGATGTTTTGTGCTACTACAATGCTAAATGATGCATTTTGGAAGGTGTTGGTTGTTTTTAATGAGCAACCAGGTTGGTCTCCTATTCTACCTATGGAGTAGCCATCTCCAGTCAATGGCAGCTGGAGGACCTGGACCAACTGACAAGATTCAGTCAAAGACTGAGATTTTCTGCACTTTAGGCTCTACAGAACCAGGGCGGGTATACCCACACAATGCCTCAAATAAGACTAGACATTATTTTTATAGCAGATGACTCCTGATGCCAAGTATTGAGAACCTCAAATATGGCTAGATTCCCAATAACACAATACTTGCAGCAACCAGGAGGTAGGGCAAGACATCAAACAAGATTGATTAAATAAAATGATTGATCTTGAGCAAGAAGACTAGAACCCTAAAGACAAATAGCATATATCAGATTAGTGCCATATCCATTGGGCTAGGAGTCACAATAATCTACAAATAGAAGGAACCATTACTCTGGACATTAAATTCTTTGCAAGATTAACCTTATTAGTCTCACAACTAGTGATCAGATCTATAAGACTACTTATCAAATCCTCCTATCATACATATGAATCTCTAATATGATTAAAGCATTTAACTTATTCCTTGAATAAGAGCAACAACCAGAACAGACAGTAAAATGTTACATTAAAATGATTAAATAAGTGATCCTTGATCAACTTTCATTAACAATCCATATGCATAATACAAAGGAGAGACTTAAAGATCTCAATCTATACATTCAAATTCATACATGTGTCCAAGACCTCACAATTTACAGATTGTAACCCTAAACCTCAAAATTTGGTAAAAACCTGACTCTATGACTTAGTGCTCTTCTCTTCAGATTTTTGTTCTAACTTCTAGCCCCTAACCCTTACAAATGATTCAGAAGTTCCTTTTAAACAGCTTCGAAAACACCATCCAGCTCAGAGCCACATCATCACCATGTCAAACCCTAATCGCCATGTTCTTCAACCACTTCTCTGGCCTCATAAATGTCATTGGTCAGGTTGTTGCAGGAAAGACACTCCCACATGAAAGAAGCCAGGCAATCGATGTCAAATCCACTGCCAAATATGCGCATCCATACTCGAGCCATGCCGTCCTTGTACTAGAGTCATGTCACCATGAATGCTGGTTTGGTGGAGCCAACGACCAACTCTCTGTCACCATGAATGCACTAGGATTTTGGCATGAACATAGAAACCCTAACAGTGGTCTAGTATGAAACTCAACCATTGAACATCAGAGATCGGGTAGTCACCTTTAAATCTTCATCAAACCACTGAGACAAGTCATCCACTAGATCACACTGCATACTGGTCTTCAGAAAAACATCGGGCACCTTTATTGCTCAAATTAAAACATCACCGTTCATCATCTGCATGTGCGCATTGATGTTCCATTAGTAGCTCAGGCTTTAACGCACCACGTGGAGAGGCTCATATCGATGAGAGATAGCAGTGTCTGGAAGACCTCAAGGCGAAGAGAAACAGCTACAATGAAGAGCCAAGCATATTGGCCAGATAGAAGGAACTCGGGGAAACGTCTGGCCGAAGGAAACATGCTGCACCAAACACCCGTCAAAGTCAGCAGGAGATCACAATGTCGGCAAGACCATACAGCGAAATCCACATGTGACACTGAAAACACCATAGAGTTAAGGAGAGATGGCCAAGTCGGCCAGACATCACAGTGAAGTCACAATGTGTTACCAAAAAATATTTCCTTCATGCAGTGTTGCCAAGACAATTCAAAACTCACGCTGACAAAGACCACTTTATGTTCCATCGGCGAGACCAAAGGTCACTCGCCGAAGACCTAAGCTCATACCGAAGAGATCTTTATACACCACTTAATTCGCTATGTCTTATAACTTCTTTCACCAATGAAATCACCTGCCAAATGTATGTCGCTATAGCACACAATCATCGGTGAGAAGTCATGTAGACACTTCACTGTTATACTGAGAAGACCCTTAGAAACTTGTTCGCCAAGAGAAGATAAGACCTTCACTGAAAGCTACACATTGAATCACCATCGGCAAGACACAACCCCATCGCTATGACATACACCGAAACACAAGTCTCCCCAAAGCATCAACTCTTCCATCACTGGTCGGCATAGCAAGATGACATCACCGAGACATCTCAATGAAAGGTGCAACCCACGCCGAAAGAAAACCACAAGACACCATTGGCAAGACCTAATAGATTCACCAAGAGATATATCGAGAGTTCCAAGTCCTACCGAAGGGAAGTCACACTGAAGAGCAAAGGGGGCCACCACAGTCGGGAAGACAAGCGGGGGTCGGGGAGACATCTCCCCAACATAAAGAACATAGGTTGACAGAGACTTCAGGGAGAGAACACGGAGTCACCAAGATGTCACCTCGAATCGAAAGAGTCATGCCAAAGGCAAAACAGAGGGCAGAAAAAAGGAACTCGGGGAAACCAAGGGGAGTCAGGAGGACCTCACCCCGAACGGGAACCGTCATGCTGAAAGGAAAGCCCATCGGTGAGACACAAAGGAGTCGGGGAGACATCTCCCTGACACAACCAACCCAGGCCGAAAAGAAAGAGAACCTCGGGGGACAGATAAGAGTCGCCGAGAGGTTACACCAAAAGTTGAAAGTCACAGCAAAGAAGAAGTGGGGCCGGTAAAAAATGGTAGCTATGGGTCAGTAACGAATGGAAAATGGGGCTCAGGGGAACCACTTAAGTTAGAATAAACTGGGCAGATAGGTCAATGAAACAAAAAGGCAAATAGGACAGGAACCAAATAGGGCCGGAGCCGAGACTAGGAAAGAGATGGGGAACAAAAGGAACAAAAGGGACCGGGGCCAAAAACTATCACGCCCCCACCAAAGAAAAGACCACGGAGGCGGAGCTAGAACCGACATGAGAAAAAGAAGCCACGAGGCTGGAGCGGGACAAAACCCAAGATAGGAAACATGAAGAAGGTTCCAAAAATGATTCCCATCCTGATCCCGCCCCCACCAAAGAAAACAAAACAAAAGACAAGCGAAGAGATAAAGGAAAAGAACCAATGACCGCCGCAAGACAGAAAGAAAAAGGAACACCAAACACACAGAATCGGGACTGAGATGGATGCGTGAACAAGAACTAGAACCTCAGAATAGGAGAAGTTATAGTTCCCTTCAAGCATCTGTTCTGCCACCAATTCTGAAAGAAAAACCAAAGCAAGCAAAAGAGAAATGGGAACCGGAATAAAAGCCCAAAAAAAAAGGAAAAGAGAAAAACCAGGAAACCCTAACACAGGCCGCCCTTTGTAGATCAAAACTAGCACGCTGAGCTCAACCCTTGTGGGAGCCCATTTAACCCACATGCTAAAATGAAAGACACCCCATAGCTAAAGTTTAGTCATGAAAAACCAGAGTACACAACTAGACAATGAGAAAACCAGAAATGGCACTAACATAGGCTCTAGTTGGGGGATGTATGCCCCTGGTGGGCATAGCAAGAATTCAGATCACTAGGAGAGCAGACCAGAACAAAAAAACCAAAAACAACAAGGAGCTAACCAGACAAGGTTAGCAGACATAGCAAAACAAAACTGACCAGAAAAGCAAAAACCTAACCTAATGTTCATGGAAAAAGAAATGCTTCAGATGAAGCACCATTTCGAGAATTGTGCATGAACAGGCAATTCAAGAGTCACATTGTTGATTCCTTTGTTTCATCTGATGACACTAGGCCACCAAATGAAAAATGAGAGCCAACTTTTACCTCAATCAAACACAATTCTGCTAAATGAGTTGACATTCCCTAACTTGTGCTTTCCTCTGCCAATCTGTAGCAGTATGAATGAATGTACCTCTGCAAACATAAGTTTCAGGTTGCCTCTGTGCAAGTGAAAAATTGCTCTTTGTTTAGTTTTATCTTCAACTGGCAACTAGATCCAATAAAATTTATTATTGCCACACTCTTGATTCTTGGATTCTATATCTTGTGGCAATACATGTGAATACTGATCAAGACTGCATAAAAACACAGTCTGATCACAATTAGCTACCTGACAAAATATGTTAGTACCTCTCAACAGGCTGTCATATTCATCATTATAAACATGTACATGACCCTTATGCATTTGAAAGTCAGGCATACTTCCAAAATGCTAACTGTTATGTGACAACAAGCTATCATATTCACTATTTACATTACCCTGAAGCTGAAAATAACTAGCTCCAGTGCTCTGCATATTGTCACATTATGTGAAAAATTCATCAAGTGTATACAAAGGGATACACTCACCATTCAACACATCTTGCAACTACTCTGTATCATTTTTAGTAGGAGGAGGCACATCATTAATGCAATGATGGATTAAACTACTACTCCCACTTCCTCTTTTCACTTGGCTCTGTTCTTCATCATGCTGGCAATGAGAGTCACCAAATGATTCTAACTCATCTTCATGGGCTGTCCAACTGTCATCATCATCCCAATCTTGCTCACCATTGAGCAACTCTAGTTCAGAAGCACAATCTGATTTCAAACTAAAATCAGTGTCATCATGATCTGCAAGATCACCATTAGAAGGGGCATCGGAATCACTTGCATCATACCTTGCATCCTGCAGGTCCTCATCGTCAAGACCGATATGAGTTGCCCACAACAACCTAGAGTTGTTGTGTGCACATCTTTGATATTTTTTGGTTAGTAAATCTAATATTTGTTTACAACTTAGTAGGTCAGTGCTCTGTCCTACCTTCTCAACCACTTCTTCCTCCTCTTGACCTCTACTAGGACTAGATACATCACCAAAGGTATCAAGGAACAAAGTTCTGAGCTGATACAATGAAACAATGGAGTGCACTGGTAAGCAAGTGAACCAATCATCAGCCACACCTTCTAAAGATCTGACAAATAGCTTCATGACCACATCCTCTTTTTCAACCTGATAGTGTCCAATGAAATCAATAAAAAGCTAAATATGTCTTGATGCTGATTCCTCAACACCACCTTTAAACTTGGGTAAATATTTATTGATTCCCCTAGGGGAAGCATGTGGGTAACCCTAGATTTTATCAAAATCCAAAGGGTTGTATCTTTCCTTATCATACTCTCTCTTATGAGGACAAGATTGTGCCTTAAGCATGGTATCAAAGCTTGCAAAGGGAGAAATAGGACAACAATGCATTTTCAAATGAAACCTATCCCTCTACAACTATCCAGTTGCAATAATCAAACCTCCCTTGATGCTAGTGCTTGATCTCACCAAATAAAGGGGAATAAAGTTTTTTTTTTTTTTTTAAAAGCATGAAGAATACCTAGAAACGTTGCAGTCATGGAACTATTCTTTGAATCTTCAATGGGTTTACCTTGACAGAGTCACCACCTCTTTGTAAAGGAAAGAACTTCAAATGATATGAAGCTCACTTACATGTAAATATTTCTCTAAGTTCCATCTGACAGAGCACCATAGATCTTGTAGCTTTCAGGTTCACTGCAACAAAGCTTTTCTCCAAGCCTAAGATTCTTCAAACTTTGAACCTAACCAACATGGAAATTGATATGACTCTTTGATAAGGCAAGATTCTAGTCAATCCCCAGTGGAGTCACCATCTTGTTGGTTTTTTTTAATGAACAACCAGGTTGGTCTCCTATTCTACCTATGGAGTAGCCATCTCCCATCAAGGGAAGCTTAGAGGACTTGGACCAACTGACAAGATTCAATCAAAGACTAAGATCTTCTGCACTTTAGGCTCTGCAAAACCAGGGCGGGTATACCCACACAATGCCTCAAATAAGACTAGACATTTCTTTTTATAGCAGATGACTCCTAATGCCAAGTATTGAGAACCTCAAATATGGCTAGATTCCTAGTAACACAATACTTGCAGCAACCAGAAGGTAGGGCAAGACATCAAACAAGATTGATTAAATAAAATGATTGATCTTGAGCAAGAAGACTAGAACCCTAAAGACAAATAGCATATATTAGATTAGTGCCATATCCATTGGGCTAGGAGTCACAATAATCTGCAAATAGAAGGAACCATTACTCTGGACATTAAAGTCTTTGCAAGATTAACCTTATTAGTCTCACAACTAGTGATCAGATCTATAAGACTACTTATCAAATCCTCCTATCATACATATGAATCTCTAATATGATTAAAGCATTTAACTTATTCCTTGAATAAGAGCAACAACCAGAACAGATAGTAAAATGTTACATTAAAATGATTAAATAAGTGATCCTTGATCAACTTTCATTAACAATTCATATGCACAATACAAAGGAGAGACTTAAAGATCTCAATCTATACATTCAGATTCATACATGTGTCCAAGACCTCACAATTTACAGACTGTAATCCTAAACCTCAAAATCTGGTAAAAACCTGACTCTGTGACTTAGTGCTCTTCTCTTCAGATTTTTGTTCTAACTTTTGGCCCCTAACCCTTACAAATGATTTAGAACTTCCTTTTAAATAGCTCTGGAAATTCCATCCAGCTCAGAGCCACATCAGCACCATGTCAAACCCTAATCACCATGTTCTTCAACTACTCCCCTGGCCTCATAAATGTCATTGGTCATTTTGCTACAGGAAAGACACTCCTGCACAAAAGAAGCTAGGAAATCAATGTCAAATCTGCCGCCAAATCCACGTGTCCATACTCGAGCCATGCCGTCCTTATACCAGAGCCGCGTCAAAATGAATACTAGTTCGATGGAGCTAGCGACCAACTCTCTGTCACCATGAATGCACTAGGCTTCTAGCGCCAACACAAAAACCCTAACAGTGGTCTAGTATGAAACTCGACGGTTGATCATCAGAGATCAGGCGGTTGCCTTTAAATCTTCATCGGACCATTGAGACAAGTCCTCCACTAGATTGCACTACATACTGGTCTTTAGACAAACATCGGGCACCTTTATCGCTCAAATTGAAACATCACCGTTCATCATCTACATGTGCGCATTGATGTTCCATTAGTAGATCAGGCTTTAACGCACCGCGTGGAGAGACTCATATCGGCCAGAGATAGCAGTGTCGGGAAGACCTCAAGGTGAAGAGAAATAGCTACAATGAAGATCCAAGCATATTGGCCAGATAGAAGGAACTTGGGGAAACGTCTGGCCGAAGGAAACATGCTACACCAAACACCCGTCAAAGTCAGTAGGAGATCACAATGTCAGTGAGACCATATAGCAAAATCCACATGTGACACTGAAAACGCCATAGAGTCGGGGAGAGATGGCCAAGTCGGCCAGACATCACAACGAAGTCACAGTGTGTTACCAAAAGATATTTCCTTCATGCAGTGTCACCAAGACGATTCAAAACTCACGTCAACAAAGACCACTTTATGTTCCATCGGCGAGACCGAAGGTCACTTGCCGAAGACCCAAGCTCATACTAAAGAGATCTTTATACACCACTTAAGTCATTGTGTCTTATAACTTCTTTCACTGATGAAATCACTTGCCAAATGTATGTCGCTGTAGCACACAATCATCGCTGAGAAGTCATGTAGACACTTCACTGTTATACCAAGAAGACCCTTAGAAACTTGTTCACTGAGAGAATATAAGACCTTCACCAAAAGCCACACATTGAATCACCGTCAGCAAGACACGACCCCATTGCTATGACATACACCGAAACACAAGTCTCCCTGAAGCATCAAGTCTTCCATCACCGGTCAGCGTAGCAAGATGACATCACCGAGACATCTTAATGAAAGGTGCCACCCACACCAAAAGAAAACCACAAGACACCGTCAGCAAGACATAACAGATTCACCAAGAGATATATTGAGAGTTCCAAGTCTTGCCGAAGGGAAGTCACATCGAAGAGCAAAGGGGGCCACCACAGTCAGGAAGACAAGCGGGGGTCAGGGAGACATCTCCCCGACACAAAGAACATAGGCCGACGGAGACTTCAGGGAGAGAACACGGAGTCACCAAGATGTCACCCCAAACCAAAAGAGTCATGCCGAAGGCACAATGGAGGGCAGCAAAAAGGAACTCAGGGAAACCAAGGGGAGTCGGGAGGATCTCACCCCGAACAGGAACCGTCACGCCAAAAGGAAAGCCCATCGGTGAGACACAAAGGAGTCGGTGAGACATCTCCCAGACACAACCAACCCAGGCCGAAAAGAAAGAGAACCTCGGGGGACAGATAAGAGTCACCGAGAGGTTACACCGAAAGCTAAAAGTCACAGTGAAGAAGAAGCGGGGCCGGTAAAAATGGTAGCTATGGGTCGGTAATGAATGGAAAATGGGGCTTAGGGGAACCACTTAAGTTAGAATAAACTAGGAAAATAGGTGAATGAAACAAAAAGGAAAATGGGATGGGAACCAAACAGGGCTGGAGCCGGGACTGGGAAAGAGATGGGGAACAAAAGGAACAAAAGGGACCGGGGCCGAAATTATCCATCCCCCGCCAAAGAAAAGACCGCGGAGGCAGAGCCAGAACCGACACGAGAAAAAGAAGCCATGGGGTTGGAGTGGGACAAAATCCGAGATAGGAAACATGAAGAAGGTTCCAAAAATGATTCCCATCCCGATCTTGCCCCCACCAAAGAAAACAAAACAAAAGACAGGCGAAGAGATAGAGGAAAAGAACCAGCGACCACCACAAGGCAGAAAGAAAAAGGAACACCAAACACACAGAATCGAGACCACGATGGATGCATGAATAAGAACTATAACCTCAGAATTGGAGAAGTTCTAGTTCCCTTCAAGCATCTGTTCTGCCCCCAATTCTGAAAGAAAAACCAAAGCAAGCAAAAGAGAAATGGGAACCGAAATAAAAACCCAAAAAAAAGGAAAAGAGATAAACCAGGAAACCCTAACATAGGTTGCCCCTTGTAGATCAAAACTAGCACACTGGGCTCAACCCTTCTGGGAGCCCATTTAACCCACATGCTAAAATGAAAGACACCGCATAGCTAAAGTTTAGTCATGAAAAACTAGAGTACACAACTAGACAATGAGAAAACCAGAAATGGCACTAACAGAAGGTGGGTAAATCTTCTTCAACAAATGGAAATGGTTTTTGTCTTTTGTGCTTTCCCTCCATTTGAGGATGCAAATATAACTGCAAGGGAATTCATTTTTGTAACGATCCAATGAGATAGTGACGTGTACTTTCTGGCCAAGAGCTTGTTTTTCTCCTTCGTTTCTATAAGAAGGAATTCATGGTCAGAAGTATGGGGTTCATTGTTTTTTAATTGATAATATAGAGCACTTTAAAGAGAATACTAAGCATATTTGAGTTTTTTCTAGGTTCTAGTTTTCTAATGCATATGTAATTTTGATAGCAATATTGGAAATATAATATAGAAAGGTGCAAATTCAAACCCATTTTCTCTCCTATGTACTTGGTTCATGAATTATGAATAATATAATCAAGTTGTATCTTATTTTTCTCCATTGATTTCTAGTGGATGTGTAGTTTTGTTCTTGCTTGTTAATTCAAAGAATTAATGTAAATTCTTGAGTGAAGCTATAGGTTTATGTCAATTAAGTTCTAGGATATTAGTAAGAAGTTGTGGTTGAGAAGATAATGTTGAAATATTGTAATGCAGTATCTTCAAAGCTTAAATGATTTCATGTATGAAATTGTTATCAAGTTGTGTAGGAATTGGGATTGACTCCATTCCAAGGATGAGGCATTGATCTAAGTAAAGTATTCATGTTGCATTTAGTTGGTCAATTCAACAAAAAATCGCTTATATAATCAAATACTTTACTAGTGGAATGCAATAGTCATTATTTTTTGTTGAGTTTCACCATTCTCATGCTCCAAATGTAGAGTGTTTCTAAGAAGAAGCCAAATTCTTTGATACATTCCATTTGGCTAGCTATTATATCAGAATTATCTATTTATTTTAATGTTCATGATAAAATGGAACAAGAGTATCATCTAAACATTGTCAGGATCACCCTCTTGGGTTTCACAGAGCACAAAGTGTAGGAGTAAGGGCCCAACAATCCTTTACTTGTTCATTGTCCAATCCTCACCATTATTGACTATTGAATTGTGGTAGATTCATAGATAATGGTTAAGATCAAGTTTGGTTCTAAAAAAACCAACAAGATCATCCCCCCAGTGGTCCCTTCTTACACATGGGGTGTAAGGACTACTATGAGGTCATTCAATCATTGAAGTTTGACCATCACTAACATTGTCCTATTAGATGATGAGGAAGATGACTAGGACCAGCTTTTGATGCATCCTATGGATGATGTAGGCATTGCTCATGGATTTCAAACATGGTGGATGATGCATCAACTTGTCCTAGTTTTCTCATAGGATTCCCCTAGGGGGGATCTTGATGTGTAGGATGATCTAGTGCTAGTGAGGTGAGGAGGGGATGGAGGAAGAGAGTAGTAGTAGGGTGAGGAGGTGGGAATGGAAGTAGTGAGATCAAGGAAATGGTCGAGGATGTCCTCTCCTTTGCTTTCCATCTAATCTTAGTGGTGGGTATCAGTAGCATCCATCAACCTAGTGGTGACCCTAGCAGCACTAGCAATATATTTTTAGTGTGGGAGGTATAGGACCCAAGGTCGCTCCTCCCCCTGACCTACACTGGTAGGATGAGGACCTAGTTACAAGATTTGTTTATGCCATTTCTTTTTGGTACTTTCAATTTCATCTCATGTATATTCTTATGATGTTGTTTGTATATATGTACATCATGTGGTATTGACGAGTTCACTCTCTTTGCGGTTGTAGTGGACACACAAGGGTGGATTGCACTCATTGCATAGTGTATGTCAAAGGTGACCATCCTAGAGGCCTATAGGCTGACTTCAGCAGGGTGACATGCCTATATCCTTGATTTTATTGCATGTATTAGGATGGAATTAAAGGATTCACAAGTTGACATTGCTTAGAGGACCACCAATTCTATCGCTATTGTGGGATAGAGGGATCAGTTGTTAACTGAGCTATGAGTCATGCTCTTTAAGAGAGATGAGGCAAGGATGAGAGTCAAGAGTTTTATATAGGCACACAACACTCTTTAGAGACAACTTGATGAGCTCAGAGGGCAGGTAGGAGCTGCAATGCAGGTAGGTGATCCACAACTATAGGAGGCCCTAAGGAGAGTAGAGCTAATGATAGCTTCCCTATAGGGAGAGATCGACTGTGGGTAGGGATGTCAGCCTCATGGTCACACAGATCACATTCTATCTCCACCATCCAACTAAGATGACAACCACCACCAAAGCTTGAGGGCTCAGGGGGCATTGCACTTGGAAAGTAGTTACTCATTTGGATGTACACCATTTTTGTAGTGATGATACATATATATTTTGTATAGCATTCATTTTATAGACATCTGATACACATATACATTCACCACTTTTTTTTCAATATAGCGGAATGCTAAATGTACATTTGACACACATATATATATACATGAGATGTTGGTTCTGATTATCATGGTGTTCATTATTTATGTGTATGCTTTTTACTTTCATGTATGATTATGTGATTGTTGTTATACTTATGGATGCATGTTTAGTTTAGATTCTATCATGATCTAATAAACACACATGGTTGCATGTTAATTAAACACAACGATGATCTAATTGGCTAACCAAAAGATGTAATGTGATGCACAATATAATAAAACACATGTATGTATGCCTCACACACATAGTCACATCATAACACAAATCTAATAATGTGTTGATGAAGTGATGTCAAAATATGATATGCTGGAATCCATGAAGGATGAGCATTTCACACGTGACACATAGATACTACACATAGTATCAATGAAGGTACATCGCATTAACAAGTTCTTTTAGAGGCGTACCATTGATGGATGCCAATCCATAGGCACTACAATCATACATAGAGATGATAATGTAAGGGCCTAACCAATTAGGACTAAATTTTCCCCTTTGCTTAGGTGGCACATTTACATTTCTCTGATTCTCACAAAGAACCAGTTCACCTACCTTGAAATTTATTGGAACAGCACTTTGATTATAGTGTCTAGATAGTGATCATTGATAATAATATAGATGGTTGAGGGCCTGCAATTGGCACCCATTGAGAAAATCAAGCTAATGCAAATGATTAGACCAGTAAGTTTCATTATCAATTAACCCTTGAAGAGAAACCCATAAAGAAAAATATTCCAATTCCAAAGGCATAATTGATTCAATGCCATACACAAAGTTGTAAGGCATCATTCTCGTCATTGTAAGAACACTTGTGTGACAGGCCCATAAAGCATATGCTAACTGAGTATGCCAATCCTTACTATGTTTATTTACTATTTTCCAAAGAATGAGCTCAAGATTTTTATTAGATGCTTCAGTCCGGCCATTGGATTGAGGATTGGAAGATGTAGAGAATCTATGTTGAAAATGAAACTTCTCCATGAATTGCTTCACCTTTTTGTTCTTGAATGGTGTACCATTGTCAAAAATAAGGGTAGAATGCAATATGAAGTGAGTAATGAAATTGTTTAGAAGAAAGTTATAGATGGATTCAACATTTGTGGACCAAAGTGGAATAGCTTCAACCCATTTCATGAATTAATCCATAGTGGTGATGATAAAGACATGTCCTTTGGAAGAAGGAGGTGATATATTTTTGATAATATCCAACCCCCATTTTGTGAATGGCCAAGGAGAGGTTTTATTTTGAAGCTCTTGAATAGGTGTGTGAATGAGACGACTATGTTGTTCACACTATGGACACTTCTTAAAAAAGGTGAATGAATCTTGTTCCATCGTTTGCTAAAAGTATATCATGTGGATCAAACTTTGGACTAGGGATTTACCACCAAAATTCTCACCCCCAAAACTTGAATAGGATTACTTAAGGGTGAGGGGTATTTATGCTTTAGTGAGACACCGAAGAAGACCATTGTATGATTTTTGATAAATAAAATCTAATAGCATGACATAGTAGATTAAAATCTTTCATATTTAAGTGTGATCATTCTTCATCACATTATCAGGAAATTTTCCAGTCTTTAGATAGTTGTAAATGTTGGAATACCATTCCTCCAACTCCAAATATACACACAAGCACACATGAGACCATCAGATTCAGGTTGATCATAAATAGCAAGAGAGTGAAGAATATGAACCACAAAGTGTTATTCTTCTATATCCTTATCTGAGGGTACCAGGGAGGCAACACTCACAATGGCATTTGCATTTCGGTTTACTCTCCTAGGAACACTGTCTATCATGAAAGAAGAGAGGTGATCAAATAAGGAAAGAGCCAAATCTCAATACTAAGAAAATTTACTTTTTTTAGCTTTATACATCCTTGTAATTTGATTCACAATAAGTTTAGAGTCACCATGTATGCAAAGATTTTTTACGTTGAAAGTAATCCCAGCACACAACCCAACAATAAAGGGTTTGTACTCACCGATGTTATTAGTACAATGAAATTCTAATCAAAAGGAGAGAGGGATTGGTTTATCCTTGGCCGATATTATGACTACACTTTCCCTTGAGCCAATTTGACATCTCGATCCATCAAAATACATCTCCCATACAAGATCATCACTAATTTCAAAAATATTTTCATCAGGAAGTAGGTCTAGACTAGGGAAGGAGTGAGATGAGGGAGCATTTTCCAATTGATCAACTAGTTGACCATTTATCAATTTTTGAGTCACAAACTTTATGTCAAACTCAAAAATTAACATTACTGATTTCAACAACCTTCTGAAAAGATTAGTTCTAGTGAATTAATGCTTCATAAGATCACTTTTCAAAATGACATGAGTTTCAACATGAATAAGGTAATTCCTTAGCCTGTGTGCTATGAATATGAGAGTAAGACATTGCTTCTCCATAGTGGAATAAAAAGCTTCATAATCAACAAGGACATGGCTAATATAATAGATAGACCTCTCTTTACCATCATCATTGTACTAATCAAGAAAATTTGTTAAAGCATAGGGTGATGTAGCGAGATAAAGTAGAAAGGGTCTATCTTGCATAGCCAACATTAAGATAGGAGGATTGGCTAGATAAATTTTGATTGACTTAAAATCCTTCTGAAACTCATCATCCCATATGAAACAAACTTATTTCTTTAGCAATCAATTGAAATGAAGGGCATGGTCAACCAACTAAGATATGAATCTAAAAATTGCTTAAATATTCCCTTGCAAGCTCTACAAATGAGAGATGTTTCTATGTGGAGGCATGTTAACAATCACATCTATCTTATTTGTATCGACCTCAATTCCATAATCAAAAACTATAAAACCTAAAAGTTTTCTTGTGTCTACACTGAAGACACACTTGATAGGATTCAACCTCATCTTATAGAGTTGGAGCCTTTCAAATTTAAAATAGAGATTTCCTACGTGATCTTGACAAGTTATAGATTTCACCAAAATATCATCAACGTGGTCTTCGAGAATTTTATGAATGAAATCATGAGAGATGATAGTCATCACCCGTTGGTAAGTTGCACCTACATTCTTTAACCCAAATGCCATGACCACATAGCAGAAGCTATTCCAAGGACAAGTGAAGGTTGTCTTATACTGATCTTCTTGGTTAATACAAATCTAGTTATAGCTCGAGAAGCCATCCATAAGTGAAAAAATGTTATGGCTTGTAGTCAAGTCTACAATCATATTGATATTAGGTAGTGGAAAATCGTCCTTAAGAGAAGCCTTATTAAGATCACAAAATTCAATGCAAACATGAATATAGCCATCAAGTTTGCTAATGATGATGATATTCGAGATCCAAGGTGAATATTCATTAGGACAAATAAAGACTGCTTTTAGTAGCTTTTCTATATTGGTCTTAACCAACAATGCAACCTTGGGATTCATCTTTTGGATCTTTTGTTTGAAAGGCTTAGCATCGAGACATAGGATGATATTATGGACCACTATGGAATCATCAATACTAGGCATGTCCTCATATGACCAAGTGAAGATATCAGGATGAGAAAATAATAGATTGCAATATTCCATAGCTTTCTCTAAGGAAAGGAATTTCCCAATCTTAATTACCTTTTCAAAGGATTTAGGATCCATGAAGACTTCAATAGTATCCCCTTTAAGAAGAGGAATGTAGTATTCAAGGTGAGATATGGGAACACCATCATCCATTTTAGATAGAGGAGCCTCCTCATCCACATTCAAGAGGTATTCTCCAAAGTATGCTTATTTGTGCAAGCGATATGAGAATCATCGTTGATAGTGAAAAGAAGGAAAGTGAGAGTAGACACCCAAGAAATATTTTAGAGCTTCTTCCAAAGAGAAGACATCTATCAGAAATTCATTGGGTTCTACCTTATCCTCAATCAACTCAGGATGAACTAAATTAGGAGGTTTAATTGAAACCATATTAACACTCCACCATGGTTTTTGCATAGCTTTCTCAAGAGAGAAACCTAACCCCAAGTTACGCTTGCAAGGCCTATCTTAGATAGGGACCTGAATTCCTTTTTCAATATTCCCAAGACCTTTGAGCCTATAACCATACTTAGAAACAATCTTATATCCAAGGTTGTAACATGTTTGTAAAGCTTGAGAAGAGGGTGGTTCCACATAGAGATAATCATTCCACCAATGGGTGTCAAATGTATCAATGAGATCACAACCATTATTCTCATTGGGATTACAAACATTAACCTCCTCAGTAGAAGCATGACTATCCTCCTAGGTAGGGGAACATTTGGGTTCCTAAAGAGGATCACAACTGTTCTTCTCAATGGGATGTTGATTAGCTTTCTTAGAGGAGGTATTTGAAGTTATTGGGAGGTCAACATGGATGGGATCTACTTTATATTCACTGATAAAGAATTTAGAGAACTTCAAAGATCCCCAATCATCATCAAGACATGCATTTGATTTGGAAGAAGTAGACAGGGAATACTTAGGACTTTTCACTTTTGGTTGTTCCTCTTTAAGGACATTCATTTTTGGGGCAGTCTCTATTGATGGAACCATAGAAGAACATGTCAATTCATCAGAGGTTAGTGATGGAATGCAATTATTAAGAGTGGAAACAATTGAGGCTCAACCAGTAGCTACAAACTTGTAAAGGTGGAAAAATTTAGGGTTAGATTTGATTGTAACTATTTGATTATTAGCTATAAATTTTATAGAACAATTTAAAGTAGAAGTCAAATCAATTGTAGTGTAATATAAGGTCTTCCCAAAAGAATATTATAAGGTAAGGGACCATAAATCACATTAACTAGAGTGGGTAAGGTAATGGGTCCCAACCACAAAGCTAGGATTATTGTTCCTAGGGTTTGATGAACAACATTATTGAATCCATGAATGTACAAAGAAGAAGCATCTAAAGAAGAAGAATTAATCTTAATCATAGGTAATAGATCTACACCACATGCATTGAGATATGAACCATTTTCAATGAGGGCATGTCTAATATCGATATTGTTAACATTAACTATGATAATTAATGGGTCCACTTTCTTTTTCACATATTTGGGTGGAAGTTACTATAGATATAACATTATATTCAAAAAATCCACACAAATAAAAGCCTTCAATGAATTAACATTCATTGAACTAGTGGACGAAGGTAAGAGGATCTTTTGCAAGGCTTCCTAAACCATACCTTGGTAAAGTAGAGTGGTTTGAAGCAACTCCCAAGGTGATATCTTATCTGGAGTCACACAAATTTGCTCGACAAGATCATAATCACTAGTTGCTTTAGTTGCAAGTTTAGGTGCCAAAGTAATATTTAGTTGAAAATGTGATAAAGAAGTGGGAACCGACGTAGGTTGAGGTGTAGGTATATAAGGTTGTTGATTCAAGTTTTGTTTATTTCTTCTAGTGTTATATGTGTTCCCTATGACACAGTGAGAGAAAGAGTTTGTAGCTTTTAAGAACCTTGTATACAAATCCGTTGAGTCATTATGATATGGGACGCCATAGATAGAATGAATCTTCTTAGGAGAAGGGATAGCTAGAGTTGGGTAAAAAATAAGTCTCTTAGGACTTTTAGGAGCCATGAAGACTACAATAATGTTCACTGAATTCTCAACTTGTAGAGAGGAAGTAGATTTTTTCAATCACAAATTTTTCTTAGGAGATCTATGAATAGTAGATGTTTCCAAGAAATGATCCAAAGAATCATCTAACATATCAAAATATTCCTTAGAGAAAGCATTTTTTAAAGTGAGAAACCAAGAAATTGAATTTTTAAAACCAAATAACCTCCACAGGAAATAGAGAAAAGTAACAATGGAAGATGTTATTCCACCAAACAAGAATTACAATATGATACAATATGCAATATTACTACAATACAATGCTATGCAAAATATGCAAGGGATTCCTTTGTTATAAAGGAAAGGACAAGAGATAGGATTAGACAAGATCATGACAAGTGTCTCAATCCTATTGCATGAGACAACTAACTCATAACTACCTAGGATGATGTAAAGTCTAGATAATAAAACTATAACTTGTCTAGATAAGACAACTAAGACTTATAGAAAGAACCTTTTATCTTAAGTAAACTTAACATGTGAACTAAGTCCCCAAAGTCCCTAGTAAAGAATTAATTAGTTACAAGAATTATTCACACCAATAATCCCCCTTAAGTGAAACATAGGGAGGAACAAACCAATGAAAATATGCAAAGTATGGGTCCCAACAAAAAGGACTAATGAGGTACCCATGTACAAAACAAAAGACTCTCACAAGTAGAGAAAACAAAAAACCATATGGAAGAAAACTCCTCTCCAAAAGAGAGAAAAAGTTGCAAAGAAAAATGAAGAAGGAAGGAGGACTCATCAAGAGCCCCCAAGGACAACTTCCTTCACCCTAAGCATTTATCACAACTAAAGATAATGAGGCAATGCCAAAGGTTTAGTGAAGATGATTGTAACTGGCTAATTTGTAGGAAAATACTCCAAGCTGAGAACACCATCTTGGATGAGCTTCCTAATGAAGTGCATGTGGATCTCAATATTCTTAGCACATTGATGCTCCACTGGGTTGTGAGAGATATGGATGGAACTCTAGTTGTTACACCAAAGAGTAGTGGGTCGAGTGGAAGGAAATCCAAACTCAACCATCAACTAACAAAGCCACAAAACCTCCTGACTAGCAAGAACCACACCTTGATACTTAGCCTTTGTTGATGATAATGCAATAACAATCTACTTTTTACATGACCATCCAATTGGATGAGAACCAAAGCAAGTAACAAAGCCATAAGTAGACTTCCTATCATTGACATCACCAACCCAATCTGAGCTAGTGAAGCCCACAATCTGAGATGTGCCTAATATATAATGAATTCCAAAGTGTATAGTTCCATAAACGTATCTCAAAATACATTTGGAAGCCTTCCAATGACTAACATGAGGCTCCTGTGAGAAGTGAGAGACAAGTAAAATTTCAAAGGAAATAATAGGATGACTATGTTTCAAGTACAAAAGGTTGCCAACCAACTATCGATAAAAAGGTAGGATCAACTATAGGAGTAGTGCAACTGGTAGACAATACAACCATGCTTGCAATCATCCATGCCAAATCTTTGAAGAAAATAAATAGAGTACTTTTTCTGGAAAATGAAGATCCCCTTAGAATTTTGATGAACCTGAAGACCAAGGAAGTAATGAAAAATACCAAGGCTGGTCATATCAAATTGCTCCATCAATGCTCATTGTATACTCTGAATCATAGAAGTAGAACTCCCTACAAGAATCAAATCATCCACATAGAGCATGAGTATGAGTAGATAATCCCCATGTCTCTAAGTATAAACTATGGGATCCAAATGATAGCAAGTGTAGATAGGATCAAGCAAGAAACAATCCATCTTCTCATACCAAGCCTAAGGGGCCTGTTTGAGGCCATATAATGAATGTTGAAGCCTGCAAACAAGTGAAGAGTCCTACATAGAACTTGGAGGCTACTCCATATAGATCTCCTCATGAAGATCCCCATGTAATAAATCACTCTACACATCCATCTGATAGACTGACCATCCCTGTGATGCAACTATAGCAAGGAAAAGGTGAATAAAATCCATCTTGGAAACATGAGCAAAGGTTTTGAAATAGTCAATTCCTTCAACTTGAGAAAACCCCTTTGGGACAAGATGAGCCTTGTACTTGTCAATGGAACCATTGGCTACATATTTGGTATGATACACCCACTTGCATTGAACCAAATTTCTTCCCTTAGGAAGAGGCATATGATCCCAAGTATGTTTCTTCATCAAATAAGAATACTCATTATCCATAGCACTCTCCCACTTTGGAATTCCTGAAGCATCTAAAAACTTAAGAGGATCATTTGAAACAACATGACTCAAAATATAAATTCCTAAAGTCTAATAATGAGTGTTGAAAGTGTCTATGGGATCAATAAAAAAGGGACCAGCTTCCTCAAGAGTAACTCGAGCCCATCATGGCCTAGTAGGTGAATGAGGAGGAGGTGGATCAAGACCATCATTAGATTCTTACTCAAGTAGAAAAAAATCATGAATGAAAGAAGATTGAGTAGGTTGTGCTAAAGAAGAAGTCGTAGGAGGATCTATCTATGTGAAGGACTCAATAAACTAGACATCATGTTGCAAATGAGCCTCTAATGTGTCAGGATCAAACAATCTATATGCCTTCACATTCTCACAATTTCCAACAAAGATGTACCACCAAATCTTCTTCTCCATTGATTTATTCCAACCATCCAAAATGAATGCCCAAGCCTCATTACTGAATACTCTAAAGAAGGATACATTGGGCTTTCAATGAAACCAAGCCTCCTTTGGAGTCATATTCTATAGTACCTTGTGGGGCATCTAGTTCTGAATATAGTTGGCACAATTGATAGCTTCGACCCAAAATGATGGTGCCATGGACCTAGACTAAATCATATAATTGGCCTTCTCCTTGAGAGTCTTGTTATTTCTCTCTACCACACCATTCTATTGAGGAGTGTAAGGAACCATGTGTTGATGAATAATACCATACTCACTACAAAAATCCTAAAATGCCTAATTGACATACTTCCCCCCATTATCTGTGCATATCCGTTCAAGAGAAAAACCTGAATGCTTCTTCACAGATATTTTGAAGGTCTTGAAGATTATGAGAACCTCACTCTTGAGCTTCAAAAATAGACCCATGTGCATTGGGAAAAATCATCAATGAAAGTGAGCACATACTTATCCCCTGAAAAAGGAGTTGGGAATGACATGAGATCGCTATGGACCAACTCAAGGGGTGTGGTTGCATGTGTAGCTTGACCCTTAGGAAAAGGATCTTGATGTTGCTTTCCAATAACACAACCTTGAAAAACACCATCCATGCAAGACATCTTTGGAAGGACAACCACTAAATTATTTTCCTACATATGCCAAAGATATCTATAGTTCAAGTTCCCAAATCTTTTATGCCAAATCTTGTTCATTGAATCAACATGAGCTAAAAAACACGAACCTGATGAAGAATCAGAGCCATAAAATTGATACAAATGGTTCTCATGATCAACTATCCCTATAGCAACAAAATTCTTAGGATCCTACAACTTTCGAATAGTCACATTTTGTGTGGTAAACTCAACTAAATTCCCATCTCTAGAATGACAAATCTAATATATGGAAAGTTGATTCGCTAAAATATCAAGAATAAGAACATCCTCAATGCAACCATCTAGCATCTAAATGAAGCCTATCCCAAAAATTAAGATATGTGAAGAGTTCCCAATAGCAATCTAAGAAGTAGAAGTATGAACAATGGAATCAATAAGATCATGTGAATTGGTCATGTGATGTGAAGCACCTAAATCAAAAATCCAACTATCTGAAGATGAATGAATGACCCATGTTGAAAGAGCTTGTCCTTTACCCATGGAAGAAGACTTAGACACTGAAATTTTATGCTTCTTCATAGCTTCCTCCAAGAAATTCTAATCTCTTAAAGCAATGAGCCACATCATTCCATATTTTTCCACAAAATGAGCAAGGATCTCCTCTCTTTTTCTTGGACTTGGAAGAAGAATCTCTAGATGTAGAAGAAGGAGATGGAGTGGACTTCTAATTATTCTAAAACTCTAGCTTGGAGGGAGTCTCATTGCCTAAAGATTATTCTATCTTGGGATTCTTCTTATTCTTTCTTTTACCCTTCAATGATTGAGTTATTAGAGCATGATTCTTAGAACTAGGTAGTACATCCAATTGAATCAACTTTGCCTCTTCCCTATTAAGATGCTCACAAAACAACTCAAATGAAGAAATTTTATAATCTTTCCCCATGGCATCGATAGTTGAATAGAAAGTAGAAGAAATCACTTGGTAAGAGCCTCTTAACTTGGATAGAATCAAGAAGATACATTCATCACTAGATTTATCATGCCCACATCCTTTTAATTGTGACAAAATCAACTTGAATTGTGCAAGAAAATATTGAATTGAAGGAAATGCATCTAGAGAGTGTGATTGTAGATCTATTCGAAGTTGCAAGATTCTGAATTGATTACTTTTACCATAAAATTCTTCAAGTTTATACCAAACATTCTTAGGTGTTTTACACTCTAAAATATGAAACAAGTTATTAGATACATGTAAGCCAATGAGCCCTTTTTCTTCATCCATTTTACATCTATGAAAAAAAAAATATAATCCCTTATGAAATCAGGTTGTTTTGCATCTAACATTGGCCATAGACCCCTAGATTGTAATAATTGAGTCATTTTTAGCTTCCATGTATGATAAATTTGTGGAGTGATTAGTTCAATTTACCTTATATCCACCATGAAAACCAAAAGAAAGAAGACAATGTGGCACTTAAATTATGGCTTTCACCACCCCACAATGTATTAAAACTCAATTTGCAACCCCCCAACAAATCAACCATTTATAACACATGGTGACTTTTACAATTTAAAAAAGAAATAGCTTGCCAAACCTGAAAAAGAAGGTTACAAACATATTCCTTACAATTTTTTGAGAAATTTCAAAAAAACGTTTTCCAAATTTGGACTTCATATGAAAAATTTATGCCAATTACAAGTAATAGATGCACCTATACCTTTGGGCTGAAAGAATTGACAAAAAATGGAAAATTATATAAAAATCATCTACACCATAGTGAAGTTTGTCGAACCAGCATTTCGACAATATCTTATTTGCAAAAATCTAACATCATGGCCAAAAAAGTTATGATTTTTTTTTTAAAGTTTTAATTTTTTCTATAGGAAATGGGTTTTGTGGAAAAATAAAGTTTCCTTCTAATTTGATTTCTAAAAATCCTACTCACTATTTGTAGACAATAACAAAAATCCAAAAATATTTTGATGCTAAGAATAAAACCCAGAAATCATTTTTGATCTAGCAAGCAAAAGATGAAAAATTTAGGTTTTCTTAACCTTCAACCAGTATAAAAATGACACACAATGCTTTTTGGACAGAAATTTTCTTCAAATTTTTCCAAGATATGCAAAATATAAAAAGATATCCAATTGAGATTTTGACCCTGGATACAAAACCTAGAAATCATGTTTCCTACAAATGAGTGAAAGGAGGATTTGTAAAGCAAAAATAAAAATGGCTCCAATAGAAAATGACATGCACCAAACCCTTGTTTTCCAAAGTTGCAAATGGTGACCAAATTGAGTGGAAAGAAAGCTAAATATAACTTTCTTGAGCCTCTTGGATGCAATGGGACAGCCAAAAACACTACAACTATAGCCAAAAGTGTTACAATCACCATATCTCACCAAAATCAATACATGCAATATAGGATTAAAAAATCTTTGCAAACCATTTTTGATTCTCAAGATCGTATTGAAATTCAAGAGAAGAACATATGGGGAATTTTCAAGATCATAAAAGAAACTCAAATCACAATAGAAAACTTGACCCAGTAGAAACTCTCTAATGAAAAAAGAAGAAGGGGCTTGCAAGATTCAAAGCTTTGATACCATGTTGAAGTGAGCAACCAAGATCTTAAATTTGCAACAACAAATAACCTCCACAAGAAATAGAGAGAAGCCACAATGGAAGATGTTATTCAACCAAACAAGAAATGCAATATGATACAGTATGCAATATTATTACAATACATTGCTATGCAAAATATTCAAGAGATGCCTTGGTTATAAAGGCAAGGATAAGAGATAGGATTAGAAAAGATCATGACAAGTTTCTTACATGAGACAACTAAATCATAACTACCTATGATGATGTAAAGTCTAGATAAGACAACTATGACTTGTCTAAATAAGAAAACTAAGACTTCTAGAAAGAATCTTTTATCCTAAGTAAATTTAACATGTGAACTAGGTCCCCAAAGTCCCTAGTAAAGAATTAACTAGGTACAAGGCTTATTCACACAAACAACATTATCATAAATGTTAAAACATTGTAGAAAAGAATACGAAATGTGTACATCGATTTCACCAAATTGTAGTGAAGGGGGATTCACTGCTCATGAGTCTCTTTCTTTTGAAGAGAATCCCAGGGAATGAATTACCCTAAACTACCTTGGGTTTCGTTTAATCGAACTAGAAGGTAGAATGAAGAAATTGTATAGAATAGCGGAGAGAAAGAATATTAAATAGAGTGATCAGGAAAACTACTTCAGAGAGCAAAAGAGTAGGATATTGAGATCTTTGTCATAGAAGGAGAAACTCTCAGCTAGAGGACAATAGCGTGGGATCAGGAGGCTAGTGTGGTACATTGGGGTCCTAGGGATGTCCTGGCATCCTAAATGGATGGAGTGCTAAACCTTCAGATATAAATTCCATAAACCTACAAACTATCTTAGATTTGAGGTTTGTTTATTCAACAAAATTGATAGAAAGATGGAAATGCTAGAAACACACAAGGAAAGGGAGAACTAACTTACAAAGGGTCCTACATTTAATATATTCCTCCAAGCTTCACTTGGACAACCTACACACAAGACAAATGAGGGAAAATGTTGGGGGTATTTTGGGGCTTGCTGCAGTCAAACCCATGTTTTTTTTCCCACCTCCATAAATAGCCATATAGATAAAGAAAAAAAATAAAGGGTAAGCAAATATAAAGTGATAAAATCCAACCCCACTCAAGGAGGAGAACCCATATCACTAGATAAAGTTGTAATCAGCTATCTATTCACAAATAGACAAGAAGCAAGAGAGAGTTACCAATAGTCCACAACCCTATTGGAACACAACACTCTATTGAGAGGGGGGTTAATTAGTAGACACTAAAATTTTAGCCTTCTTTTCTAAAGAGTAGACACAATGCTCAAAAAAAAGTGTGCAAAATAAAGCTTAAAGATATGAAAAATGCATGGACATGAAAAATTAACACATAACAACATATATACATGGAAAACCCGAGATGGGAAAAACCACAAGGAGAAAATGCTGCTAGGAGCTACTGTCCTAATCTAGCCTCACAATGAAATCCTCTGTTACAATAGTTAAGGGCACCAACCCTAAGGAAACACCTATCTCCTTACCTGAGCACCAACTCAATTATCTAATGGCACCGACCAATCAAATTTACATGTAAAATGATTACAATTTGTTCCTAAGGAACCCTAATCAATGTTACAACTTACCCTGTAACTACTCAGCTCTTTATTGTTATCACAACAATTTTGTTCACAACTCTACACCCTACTCTTTCAGCTCTGTTACTCTTCTTCTTCTTTAGTGCATTCTCTATCCACCTCAATGCACCACTATACTCTTTTGTAGCTCTCATTTTCTATTTTTGTGTATTCTTAGACTAATTCAGGAGCTCAGGACCACACTTCTCTTCCTTGTCTCTACTACACACTTAGACACTCTTCACATCTATTTTATGTAGTGCACATTAATCATAATCACCTCAAGATCTTCTATTAGGGTATCTTCCTCACTATCCTCTAGTTGCACTAAGCAACACAACATTAATTCTTGGTGCAAAGAATTTTTCTTTCTTTCCATTACCCAAAACCTAAGATCGGATTTATAGTCAATACTCTCTTCTGATCCTACGATCTGATCTTGATTTTTTTTCTATGGCCATTTGTATCACTGTTCTATGCATCCAATCACATTACATTTGTCATTGAAGTAGGTAGAAAATTTAAGTTTCTTCTCTAAGTCAATTTGTAGGTGAAACCCTATTTACACATAGTTAATCATTCGTGATTGGCTTGTTCAAATCTTGGTTGTTGATCTCCACTCTTCACACCACAATCTTGTTTTTTCCATTCATCATCACAAATTCTAACTATGAACATTCAATAGGTGTTCATTTAAATCTCCTCCATTGATCATTTCCTTTAAGAGTATTAGCATCCATGTTCTCTATGTAGCTATCACCATTGGAGTAGCTACCAATCAATTTGTGTCATCCCCCGCTATCCCACTAGTACTGAAAATGGGCCCACACAATATTCGTGGGTTGGCAGGCATGTGCCATTTATCTCATTATGCTTATCTCCTAACTACTTTGCTTCACAACAGTGATGTAAAGTGATGATGACACATGTTGTAGGTCCCATCAAGGTTCTATATACCATCAACGTGCATCGTTCAATTAACTTTGTTTGATCTACACCATTCCTCGTTCCCTTGAAAAATATGAGTGGATCCCACCACATGTGCCACAAGCTAGTGAGCACCATTGGATCATGAACTTTAGCTTGATCACTGCTATCGATCAACCTCATTCTTCCACCTATTCATGATGAAATCATATCCTATCCACTAGGTCTGTTGCCACCGTAGGTCCCAATGTCCTCATCATAGATTGTACTTCATCTACTATGGATTACTTACCACCAATCCCTATTTCCCCATAGGATTTAGCCAGGACCCACCACAGACTCAATGAGCTGGTAGGAAGGTTGTTAGATCTTGTAGTATTAACCAACACCATTGATTTCACTAAAAGGAAATATTTACACGGGACTTATAAAATATTTAAATGCCACAAATATCTGCTTGGTTGTCAATAATTGCTAGGTGAAGGAGCCAATTCCCCACATGATGTAGTAGGCTTAAGTTATCACTTAAGCTTCCTGCAACCATCAAACACAAGTCACCATCAAATTAGAAACGTTGTTCTAATGCAATGACTGTATATACTGAGGGTTTAACTAGAAAACCCTAATTCTAGTTGAAGGCACAAGTAATCCTTTTTGAAGCATATCCTTCAACCTCTAGCCTTGGAAAATAATTTTTTGAGCTACTCTTAGAGAACCCATGTCAAATCTGAGATCAGATTTTACTTTAGAGTGCTAAGCGAATTTAGCAATATTTATAGCCTTCACTCCATCTTCTAGGTTCACAATACACTATCTTCCTTTGAAATCAATGACAATAGTTTGACATCAATGTTGGCTCTCCTTTATGCAAGATCAGCTCCATCTTGCACCTGATCCCCTTTTGACATCAATGACAACAATATGCCAACATTATCCCCCTTTTTCATTGATGAAAAAACTAAATGCTTATACTAGTGAGCTGAAATGGTCTAATACTAATTGATATCAATTGAGACCTATATCATTTTGAGCTCTATACCAATTTGACACATTAGGAAATATTCACAATTGATGTGCTACCATGCTCATCCTACTCAATTTGAGCATTTGATCATAATTCCCCCCCTTTGACATCAATGGAAAAAGGAAGATTCCCCCTTTGACAAGCAACTCAAAGAGAAGGTGGGAATCATAATTATGCAACCATCAAGTTGTTAGAAATTTGCAAAATGATTAATACTTGACTTGATGCATCCTATCTATTTCCAGGGATGAATGTAATATAGATGAAACTCCCCCTAGACTCATGCCCTATCACTAGTAACTAGTCATATGATGTGGTAGCAATAAATCCCAATTTTTTCCTTATATATTTAAATTGTTCCTTGGGAAGAGGCTTGGTGAATATGTCAGCTACCTGTTCTCTTGTTGGAATATATTCCATGTTGACTTTCTTATATGTAACCTTCTCTCTTATGAAGTGATACTTAATGGATATGTGCTTTGTTCTAGAGTGCATCACTGGATTCTTTGATATGTTTATGGAACTTGAATTGTTACAAAGAATTGAGATAGGTTCCTTGTACTCCACCTTGATATCTTTAAGAGTTTGCTTCATCCATATAATTTGAGTACACCATGTTGTTGCTGCCACATACTCTACTTCAACAGTGGATAGAGTAACTAATTCTTGGTTCTTGATTATCCAGGAAACAAACTTGTTTCCCAAGAAGAATGCTCCACCCCTAGTTTTTTTCCTATCATCCACACTTCCTACCCATTCAAAATCTATATATGCAGTTAGAATGAATTATGTGCTATTGGGATACCCTAGTCCATAGTCAACAGTACTCTTGATGTATTTGAAAAATTATTTTCACTGCATTGACATGTAACTCTGTAGGAGAAGCCTAAAATATTTCCACTAAACATATTGCTTGCATAATATCTAGTCTTGATGTAGTTAAATACAACAAGCTTCCAATCATTGACCTATACATTGTCTGATTTGCCTCAGGTGATTCATCCAATTTTTTTAACTTGCAGCCAGTTATCATGAGGGTACCAACTAGTCTATTGTCTTCCATTCCAAATTTCTTAAGCATCTCATTAGCATACTTAGTTTGAGATATAAATATCCCAATATTAGTTTGTACAATTTGCAAACCAAGGAAAAATGACAATCCTCCTAACATTGACATCTCAAATTCATCTTGCATGTGTGTAGGAAATATTTTACACATTTTATCATTGCTACCACCAAAATTGATGTCATCCACATAAACAACAAATATAATCATGTGCACACCTTTAGATTTGAAGTACATGTTACTATATACTCGTCCCTTTTTGAATCATTGTTGTTGAAAATACTAGTCTAATCTTGAATATCATGCTCTAGGTGCTTGTTTTAGAACATATAAGGCCTTTTTCAATCTGCAAACATAGTCATCATCCTCTGATAGCTGAAAACATTTTGGTTGTTCTATGTAGACTTCCTCTTCCAAGGTTCCATTCAAGAATGTAGATTTGACATCCATCTGATACACTTTGAATCCTTTGTAGACTAAAAATGCAAGAAACATTTTGATTGCTTCTAGTCTTGCCACAAGTGTAAATGTCTCTTCAAAATCAATTCCCTCAACTTGTGCATACCCCTTGCACACTTATCTTGCTTTGTTTCTTATTACAACTCCATCTTCATTCAGATTATTTCTAAACACCCATTTGGTTCCAATCACATGTTTGCTTGGAGACCTAGGTACCAATTCCCATGTTCTATTATTTTCAATTGGATTTAACTCTTCTTCCATGGTTTCTATCCAACTCTCATATTTTTTGGATTCAGAGAAAATTTTTGGTTCAATTTGATACATGAGAGAAAAATTCACTTGTTCTTTGTTCTTTGCAAACCTCCTTCTGGTCTAAACTCCATTTTTATCCCCATTTATTTCATCCGTTGGATAATATTTTTGAACATACTTTGCAGGGGCCTTCTCAACATCTACTTCCTTAGATTCTTCTTCATCATTTGCAATATTATCTTCATAATCTGATTCATCATCAAAATTTTCTTGATCATATTTGATGTGTTTTATACTTTCATAAATATTTACATTGATGATTTCCACAATCTTGTCTAGTATTTTGTTATAGCATTTATATGCTTTTCTTTGAGTGGAATATCCTAAAAATATTCCTTCATCACTCCTTGATTCAAAATTTCCCAAGTTTTTATCTTCTCTTTTGATGCAGCGCTTACTACCAAACACTTTAAAGTATTTCACAGATGTAGGTATACTCTACCATAGTTCATAGGGAGTATTGTCACTATGTACTCTGATATGAACGCTATTCAAAATGTATACTACAATATGTATTGCTTCTCTCCAGAACATGCCAGTCAATCTAGCCTCTTTTTAACATTGTTCTAGCCATGTCCTGCACAATTCTATTCTTCCTTTCTACTACTCCATTTTGATGTGGAGTTCTTAGTGTCGAGTTTTTCCTCTTGATTCCATGTGCTTCACAATATTCAAAAAATTCACCTAATGTGAATTCTCCTCCTCTTTCTAACCTTAAGCATTTGATCTTTCTACCTATGTCTTTCTCAACCATCTTCTTGAATATCTTAAATCTCTCAAGTACTTGAGATTTGTCCCTCGAGAATATCACCCATGCCATTCTTACATGTAATCATCAATCAACAACATAAAGTATCTTTCTCCTTTCAGACCTCTTGTTCATGTGGGTCCACATAAATCAGTATGAACTAGTTGTAAAGGCTTTATAGTTAAATAATCTTTGGTTTGAAAACTAGCCTTTGTTTGCTTTCCTTGCTAACACTCATTACATATGACGTTTGCAAGATTTGTTACTTTAGGCATATGTCTAACCAAACCTCTAGAACTCACCTTCACCAAGTTGTAAAAGTTTATATGGCCTAATCTTCTGTGCCATAACTAACTTTCAACAACTTGTCCTATTAGATAGCTTTGACCTTTTACTTTAGCAAGATTGTAAAGACTGTTGTTTTCTCTCAATCCTTGTGCAAATATCTTTCCATTTTTTCTATTCTTTCAATCTTCTAAATAAAATGTGACATTATAACCATTGTAACACATTTGGCTCACACTTAACAAATTATGCTTTACACCTTCAACATACAAGACATCCTTTGTATGGTTTTTACCATCTAGGCTTAAAATGCCCTTACCACATATTTCGACTGCAGTGTTGTCACCCAAACTCAAAGATCCCCCATTACATTTCTTGAGTTTGATGAAATTTCTGTTATCTCCAGTCATGTGTTTGGAGTAGCCACTATCTATCACCCATAGATTTTTCTTTTTGGAATACAGAGCTATTTTTGCAATCAATGATTATGTAGAGATTTCTCCCCTTTCTTTCCACACTTTCTTAGTTTTCTTTTCTATATTTTCTATCTTCTCTATATTATCTAATTCTTTGTTTGTCTTAGGAGGTGAGACTTTCTTTTTCTCATTCTTAACATTTGGTTTTGTAAACGGTGTTCTACAATTTTTAGCTATGTGACCAAAGTTATTACAGTTATAGCAAGCTATATTCATGCCAAGTAAAGGAGCAAATGAATTTCTAATTTCAAAGTTTGCACTCCTTTTAGGAATAATTCTACATTCTCTAGCCCTATGACCAAACTAATTACATGAATAGTAGTATCCATAGAAATATGTGGAATACCTAGTCATAGCATTTCATGTCGGACGATGGAGTCTTTTGTGCATCCACCTTTTTGTGTATCTCACCTTAACGAATCCATCATAATCAATCCTTTTGAATTTTTTCTTTCTCTTCTTATGCATAAGAGCTAATTGGTTATCCTTCTTGTCTACATCAAGCTTCTCTTCTTCTTTAGTTTTGTCTTCCTTTGCAGATTTCTCATTGCATTCACTTCCTTTGTAGTTATTTTCCTTGACAGTTTTAGACTTTTCTTCTGCTCTAAATCTTTCATACAGCTTTGCAGAAGCATCAACAAAAGAGCTTTGTCCTTTCTCCAGATCTAAGCCTGACTTTTCTTTGTTTGCAAGCTTCTGGGTGCTTAATAATTCATCTAAAATGTTTGACCCACTTTTCAATTTGAGTCCTTTCTCTATTTGTTCATTTTCCTTGGCCAAATCCCTCCTTAGAGCAACAATTTCCTCCTCAATCTTCATGCATATGTTAGCTTCAGACTGTAGCTTGGATTGAATTACATCTCCTACTCAATTGG
This sequence comes from Sequoia sempervirens, assembly GCA_007258455.2. Classification (NCBI taxonomy): domain Eukaryota; kingdom Viridiplantae; phylum Streptophyta; class Pinopsida; order Cupressales; family Cupressaceae; genus Sequoia; species Sequoia sempervirens. Next base: position 99,066,228 of record VDFB02105785.1, on the reverse strand, counting down.
CTTCTTCTAGTTTTAGCTTCAAATCTACCACATTCTGGGTAGATTATTCAAGTTCCGCATAGTTTGTCAAACTCTTTTTGTGCAAGTTTCTTTTTTTCCCTATTCTCCTTTTTCAACTTCTCGATCTCATCTTCAAGATCATCCATCTCATCTAGGGCATAGATGAGTTCTCCTTCTAGGTCAACTACTCCTTCTTCACCCTTTTCAAGAGGATCTTCATCCTTTTCATTCTTCTGCTCGTTAGACTCTTTTTCCATGAAAATAAACTCATTGTTTCTAGCAAAAAAGGCATAGTTTTGTTCATCATCTAAGCTATTATAGTCTGATGCATCACTATCTTCTTGGATGTATAGAATTTTATTTTTCTTCTAAAAATTTCTTCTCTTAGAATAGTAGGGTTTCTTCATTTTTCATCTACCTCTTTTTCATAGTCACCTTTCTTATTGTATGAACATTTAGCAAAAAAATGACATACCTTACCACATTTAAAGAATTTGAAGGGAAGCTTACCTTCATATTTTCCAAACCCTCTTCTTAGTCTCCTAATGATTTTTTCCTCTTTTTCATCAGTCTCATCATCCTTGGATGGAGTCATTTCTACCTTGTATTTCTTGGGAGGCACATCCTTCTCCTTGTTAACTATCTTGAAGGAAACTTCTTTTCTAGATGGTTCTTCATCTCTCATCCTCATCTCATAGGCTATGAATATACTGTGTAGCTCATTTAGATTTAGTTTTTCTATTTCTCTCCCTTCTTCTATAGCCAAGATCTTTGAGTTATACTTGTATGTCGTTGATCTAAGAACTTTAAACGCAACCACATCGTCTTGCATCTCTTCTCCATGTCCTTTAATAGAGTTCACAATATCATTAACTCTCAAAAGATTGTCTGCAATCTTTTCTTCCTCTGACATTTTTAGACATTCAAATCTGAATTTTAGTATTTGAAGCTTTGCCAGTTTAACTTTGTGTTCTTCTTCATAAATCCTCTTCAATGTATCTTAGACATCTTCTGCATTCTTGCAATGTATAATGTAGTTAGGGTAAAAATTTAGGGAAAATGCATAAAGAAATTAAAATGAAACCCTAACAATGCACAATGAAGCATGATACAACATGAAAATCAAAATAATAAACACAAATGCAAACCAATCTCCATATTATGCTTGATTTATCTCCATTTCTCTTCTCCACCTCGCATGAGAATGCAATATTTTGAAGGTTTGATTATTGATTGCTTAATTTCACAGCATGAAAGATGTAGATAATAGAAAAAAATAATTAGATGAAAGATGATGGATCAAAGATTGTAGAGATAATTCAATAGAGTAAGGGTACTTGAAAGCTTATCCATACAAATGGATTGGTTGTGGGTTAATTTATAGACTTGCAAGATGGATGATCAACGGTGGGTTGAAAAAGGATGAATCAATGGATGAGAGTGAAGGAGAGACAAGAATGAATGTGCATGCACCAAGTGTCCATGAAAAGGTACTCTATTTGGAAACCTTGGGTGGGCTTTGATAGTGGTAAGATTCCTTTCTCCACATAGAACACTTTTTCTATTTTGGAGTTGGAGTGATGAGGAGATAATAGATTTTTTTCTATTTTATTAAATTGTCCCACATTTTGATTATTTCCATTTTTCAAAGACAATGGGGACCACTTACACATTTTAGAAGAATAAGATAAAAATGGAAGAAAATTAAATTAAATAAATAAAATTTATTTAATTGAGGTGGATGTTGAATAAATAAATAAAATAATTGATTTTATTTATTTATTAGAAGAAAGATACAATAACTAAATAATTTAAAATTATTTAATCATTTTATGGAAGATAGAAGAATAATGAGCATTAATTGAATAAATAAAATTTATTTAATTAATTAAAGATATGAAGAGGAAAATGAAATATAAGTGTGTTAGACAAAATGAAGGTATGTGGTGAAAAATGTGATAAATTCCTAAAAATGAAATGGGCCAATTTTGGGTGTCTACATTTTTCCCCTCTTTGAGATGATGTTCAAGATAATGAGATTTTTGTCGAGTAACATCATTTAAAAGAAGCTATGGTACGGGTAAAAGAAAATGGATGATGAAGGAAGGATAGGATAATGATGATGTAGAGATATGATGATGGCATGGTGATTTAAGGATATGATGATTATGGGATGATGATGCCCCCTTGAGAGGATAGGCGAGTTGAAAAAACATGGGTATGCTCTCGAAATGAATGAAATGATCAAGGAGGGATAAGATGAATGATACAAGATAGGAAGTGAATGAAAGAGAGGAATGACACATTATGCTACAATAAAATGAGCAATCATATGTTTGATGTAGCACTAGACATTATGCACCAAGGTATAAAGACCAAGGTGATGATGGGTCTCATGCCCTAGCATAATACAACCTTGTCTAGATAGAGGATATGAATATTAGCTAGGAGTGATTTGGATTTGATGCAAATTCAAGATAAAAATGATAACGCACACCAACAAGAAATCAAGCATGAACAAATGATACAAAAAAAACAAGGTATTGCCCCTGTCAAGCTGTAAAACAATTATTAATTGATTGACTGATGATGATGATATTCTTGTCATTGTAGAAAATGATATATCCCTAGATCAACACAAGGATGATTGATTAATTGATCGATTGATCAATTTATTGGGTTTACAACAAGGTTAGGATAAATACCCTTCATGTAATTGGATAATTTGATGAAGAAATTGATTTGAAGGATTAATTTGAAGAAGTGGTGAATTGATTAGAAGTGATTTGGTTTTATTTTAATGCTTGGATTTTTTTTTGCTGGATATTTGATTTTTTTTCTTTTTTTTTGTTATCACCAAGATGCATGTTTGCCAAGTTTTCACCATTGGACAAAGGGATTTCTCTTTACTTTTTTTTCTTTTTTTTTTGACTTTTTAAATTTTTGGATAGGAGAAGGGGAATATGGATAGGAGGGACTCAAGTGTCTAGTTCCATGAAAGGTGGCAGTCCCACTAGAGATGGATTTCATCGCATGGACCATGTCAAATGTCATTATGCTCATAGATGTTGGTAAGAGATGACATGAAAGGGAGATGGAGTAGGTAGATGATGGATTATGATGTGGATTATGTAGGGAAGATGAAGGGGAGGCTTAGCAAAAAGCATGGACCATAGGAAGGTGATGGGGGAGATATGTAGTATAATGAGTTAAGGATGAGGAGATGGAGGTAGGTGGAATTGTTGTGAAATGGAAGGGAACCGTGACTAATGGTTGCACACACTATGATAAGCTTTGAAGCTTTTGATGTAGAGGGGGTGTAGGAAGCAATGGAGATGTTTGCTTAGGAGATGGTTGATGAAATGCTTTAGGTAGCCACATAGACTTAGTATTTTTATGACTTTTATTTTGCTTGTGAGATGGAATATGAGATTCTTGAATAGAGTGGGAATGTGAGGTGGAAGTGGATGGTTGGGATTTTTGTGATGTGGATGCCTTGGTTGACTAGATTTATTTTTGCTTAGGTACCCAAACCATTTTTTTTTAGACTTTTCTTTTGGAGGTATGGGCTTATATAGGTTTTTAGATGGATTTTTCTTTGATTATTTGCTTTTGTTCCCTAAGGAATGAGGACCCTTAGGATTTTTTACTTTATAGGTAGAGGCATTCAATTTTTTTCTTTTGAATTCCATGGGTATGGTGGAATTAGTGGAAGCTTCATGTTTAGACAATGTGTGCATTGATTGGTCATGATTAAGATTTTTAGAAGATTTATGGGTAGGTGGATGAGGGGGATATTAGGTGTTGGGAGTAACAAAGGTAGATTATATGGAGGGATATTAGAAGTTGGAAGAAATGGTGGAAAATTTTATGGTGGAAGGTGTACAATCACATGATTTTGACATTTGTAGGATGATGGAGGAGGCATGGCAACAAATGTTTTAGGCATATGATAGCATTTATGGTGGAAAGATGACTTAGGATGGATGGAGGAAGTACCAACATCTTTAGTTTGTTTTCCTTGGGGTGAGTATCCAAAGCCAAATGAGCATGGAGGGAATTTGACATGGATGGGATTCAAAATACCTTGTTCATGAAGCCCTAAACCTTTACCTTGGTAGTTCATGTTTTGAAGCATGTGATGGACAATGGGACTAGGTGTGTTTTGGAGACTAGACTTGAGTTGAATATTAGATGAAGAAGATTGATTGCATAAAGGTTGTTGTTGTCCTAAAGAAGAACACTCATGGATGAAGGTGGAAAGACCAATGTGATATGATGGAGGACTTGCAATAGGGTCGATAGTGTGTGATAGAGGATCATTAGGATCTTGATTAGCATTGTGTTCAATTAAATTCAAGGAATTTGTTTGATCTTATATGTGTGCTTGGGAGGCATATGTATCATCAAGGCAAGTGGATGTTGATGGATCATGGAAAGGAATAGCTGAAGGGGATTTGGGATATCTTGCTCATGGATGGGTATAGGATCAAGTTTCTCATGCATAGGCTCTTCATCATTATGGATATCATCATGATCATATAAAATATATATATTATGGATAGGTTGGATGAAAGTGATTTGATCTTGATTAGGAATAGGGCTTGATGTTTCCACATGCTTGGGAGTAGACTCTTGATATAACTCTTGGGTTGCTTGAATGGAAGTAGAAGGGGATGACTCCTAAATATGCTCGACATGTTCTATATGGTCAACAACATGGAGACATGATGGAGGTTGACTTGGGCTCAATGGGGGAGACTCTTGAATAGGCACAAGGGGGAGACTACATGATGGGGTTGTAAGAATGGGCATGATGTTTGAAGACTCTTAGATAAGTTCAAACATATGAGCTGGATGAGATGGCAATGTTTGATTCCTTGCTAGTAGCCCTTGGGTCACATCCTTTGTAGGTGGATGGGTGGATTTGGGTAATGCCATAGGTTTACTTTTGAAAAATTTGAATTTAGGGCATATATTTGATGGAGGATTAGATGATGGCAGGGGTAATGAAGAGTTTGATGGGTTAGAAGGTGGAGAGGCCAATGGATTAGGACTAGGACATGGTGGCTTAGGGATAGGAATTTGATTGGATGGTGGTAGGATAAACTTATAGGGCGCATAAACTAGATTGGTGTTCCCCTTGTCAAATGGATCATTAGAATTGAAAGGATCTTGATTTTGTTGCCAAGGTGCACTTGGGCTCCTATGTTCTTGTTGTGATATGGGTGGATATGTTGATTTGGCATTGACATGATAGGTAGATGGGTTAGGTTGGAATGATGATGAAGGTGACACATAGGATTGTGGTTGAATGTGTTGAGGTTGGAATGGTGTTTGGATTTGTTGTGGTATGATTTGTTGCTGTGATAATGATGGAGGGGTTGCATAAGATAATGGTTGTTGAGAGGTGGATTGATATGGATAAGGGTTGACATTGGAAGAGGTGGGATAAGGTGATGTAGAAATGTTATGGAAGGATCTAGGATAAGGTGATATGGAATTGTTTTGATAGGTGGATGGATTATATTGATATGGAATGGAGGTAGATGGAACATAGGAATGAGGTGGAATTGATTGGTGTTGAATGAATAGAGGATGATGTGCTTTTTGGGTTTGACAAGTGGCTATGAGATATTAGGCTTATGCTATAATTTGTTGCATTTGAGGTGATTGTTTTGTTTGAAGTTGAAATTGTTGGATGAGGTCTTGGAGCCCATGTATAATTTTTTGGTCTAAGGGTTGTGGTGCTTGATAAAGTGATTGGATTAGGTATTCAAATTGGGGTACTAGGTCTTATAATGTTGGAATGGTGTAAAATGATGTGGATTGGATTAAAGAGATGATGATGATTAGGATATGATGTGGAATGAAAAGATTAGATGATTTGGATGATGTGGCAAGTGTTTACTGGAAGCTTGACTTAGGAAATATCAAACACAAGATCTCACATGTAAATGCATGAACACACACACCAAACACAATGATAATTTTTTCTTTCAAGATTAAATGTTATGATTAAGCAAACACTTCAATACACAATAACAAGCCTAGTGTTAGTAAAGTCGGTACAACCAATTAGGTCTTAAGCTAGGATGCATGAGGTTGAATAGGGATGATTTGAAAGAAAAATCCTGCAACATAGGTGGGAGAAAGGGGTAACCCACCCTTCACCTTCACTTCCCAAAGGTATAAAGTTCTCTAGGGCTTAGCCAAGAGTGACAATATTTTAACTCCCAAAGAAGTGTGTCTTTCGATTCACACCTTGATTGAGGTCTTCCCTTGGAGGGGTGTGTGCTCCAAGTAGGCCTCCTAAGAAGGGTATGACAAAAGCAAACCAAGTGAGGTGTTTTTAATCACACACACACTTAATTTACACTCGTGGTTGTTAATTGAACCTTAGAAATGAAATGTGTGTAAGAAAACAATGGAGGAACTTTTTCTTTTTAACCTAAATCCAAAATGTGTGATGGAAGAAAATGGTTCTTTTTAAGGCCAATTTCAAAGTGGATTGCAAACAAGATGTTTGTTTTAAAGCCCCAAATTCAAGTGTTTTGCAAACAAGATTGATTGTTCAAATGAGAGATAAAGATAATAGAATGAGTGCACGTGAATTTTTTTGCTTTCCAATATGTTGTGTATGACTAGTATTACTACTACTACAGCTCCTTATGATCACCTACAAAATCAAAAAATGATATTATAATGCATCCATAAAAAATAAGCTCATCAGAAAATTGCAATTTCATATACATGTTTTTACTAGAGCCAAATTAGATTCGATTATTTGAAGACATTATTGATCTGAAAAATACAAAATAAAAAAAGACTCCTATTAATTTTTTGAGAGTTTTCTAGAAATGTAAAGAAGTCAGAAAAATATCTTGTTTTGCACCCAAAAATGTGGATTTATGAAAACCCTATAGCAAATAAAGATTGGATTTTTTAGCACCTTATATGACCTCAAAATCAAATCTATAAAAAAGAGATCCACATTATAATTTCAAGGGATTTCCAGAAATGTTAACATTTCTAGAAAATTCACTGATTAGCGCCCAAAATGTCAATTTTATGAAAAAAGTAAAATCACAATAACTCCTACAAAATTGGAGATAAACCCTCAATTTTTTTACTGTAGCCTTTTGAGATGATGCAAAAGACTCTATGGTAATATTGTAGAAAAAATCACATCCATATGGAAGATACGAAGAAATTTGTAAAACCTAAGGTTTTGTCCAAAAATGATAGATCTGCAACAAAAAAAACAATAAAACCTACTAAAAAAAGCAATTAGATCTACAAAAGGCAAGGGTTCTTCATGTCGGGATCACCAATGTAGTTAGGGTAAAAAATTAGGGAAAATGCATAAACAAATTTAAATGAAACCCTGACAATGCACAATGAAGCACGAGACAACATGAAAATCAAAATAAAAAACACAAACACAAACCGATCTCCATATTATCCTCGATTTATCTCCATTTATCTTCTCCACCTCACATGAGAATGTAATATTTAGAAGGTTTGAATGTTGATTTCTTAATTTCATAGCATGGTGATTAGATGTAGATGATAGAAGAAAAATAGACAGATGAAAGATGATGGATGAAAGATTGTAGAGATTATTCGATAGAGTAAGGGTACTTGAAAGCTCATCCATGCAAATGGCTTGGTTATGGGTTAATTTATAGAATTGCAAGATGGATGATCAACGGTGGGGAGAAAAAGGATGAATCAATGGATGAGAGTAAAGGAGAGACAAGAATGAATGTGCATGCACCAAGTGTCCATGAAAAGGCACTCTATTTAGAAACCTTGGGTGGGATTTCATAGTGGTAAGATTCCTTTCTCCACATAGAACACTTTTTCTATTTTGGAATTGGAGTGATGAGGAGATAATAGATTTTTTTCTATTTTTATTAAATTGTCCCACATTTTGATTATTGCCATTTTTCAAAGACAATGGGGCCCACTTGCACATTTTAGAAGAATAAGATAAAAATGAAAGAAAATTAAATTAAATTAATAAAATTTATTTAGTTTAGGTGGGTGTTGAATAAATAAATAAAATAATTGATTTTATTTATTTATTAGAAGAAGATACAATAATTAAATAATTTAAAATTATTTAATCATTTGATGGAAGATAGAAGAATAATGAGCATTAATTAAATAAATAAAATTTATTTAATTAATTAAAGATATGAAGAGGAAAATGAAATATAAGTGTGTTAGAAAAAATGAAGGTATGCGGTGAAAAATGCAATAAATGCCTAAATAATGAAATAGGAAAATTTTGGGTGTCTACACATAAATTTGTTATGCACAGACCTAGATAGACTATTCATGATAGAAAACCAATCTTTTTCATTGTTCTCAAAGTCCTTTGTGGCTCCAACATCAGTAGTTGGTGTGGCAGGTGGTGTGTATTTGGTTACCATTGACATCCATACATCAAAACCTAAAGATCCCAAATATACTTTCATTAATGAGCTCCCATAGGCATAATTTTTTTCCATCAAACTTAGGTGGCTTGGTTGAGGAAGAGCTTTCTTGGTTGGCCATTTGTGTTCACAAAGTCAAGGATCTTTCTGAGCTGATTAAGCTTCTCCTAGGTAACCTAGGGCTTTGATACCAATTGTTGGAACACAACACTCTACTAAGAGGAGGTGGTGAATCAGTAGATACTAAAATTTTATCTTTCTTTTATAAAAAGTAGACACAATGATCAAAAAATGGTTTGTAAAATAAAGCTTAAAGATATGACAAACAAATGCACACAAAAAATTAACACATAACAACAAATATACGTGAAAAACCAAAGATAGGAGAAAAAATGGTGAGAAAATGTTGCTATAATCTACTTGTTGGCAGACGATCAACGCTCCCCTCGGGGTTTATGACATGAACTAACCACCTCCCATGGATTCATTAACTCTGGTAGTTGTATCGGGCATTAACAAGTTGATCTTTTGGTGCAACAACAATTGTGGGTCCAACAACTGGTATCAGAGCCAAAGGTTCGGGTTTGAATCCCCTTGGGTAATGTTGAGGGGGAGTTTGTTGGAAGATGGTCAGTGCTCTCCTCTGGGTTCATGACATGGACTAACCACCTCTCATGGATCTGTTAACTTTGGTAGTTGTATCAAGCATTAACAGGTTGATCTTTTGGTGCAACGACAACTATGGGGCCAACACTACTATCCTAATCTAGCCTCACAATGAAATCCTCTATTACAATATTTAAGGGCACCAACCATAAGGAGAAACCTATCTCTCAAACTGAGCACCAAATTAGTTATCTAATGGCACCAACCAATTAGATTTACATGTAAGATGATTATAATTTGTTCCTAAGGAACCCTAATCAATGTTACATCTTACCTTGTAAATGCTCAACTCTTTATTACTATCACAACAATTTTGTTCACTACTTTCCACCCTACTGCTTTAGTTGGGTATGTGCAAGATCATCATGGAAAAAATAGACCCTTAAGTGGCAAAAAAATTAGAATAATCAAAGTTAGGCAAATTGACGTAAAAATTTGAATAAGTTATCTATTTTATTTCAAAAAATATGTAAGAATAGAATCTATAGAAAATTGAATGTAGTTTCTAAACTACTAGGTTTGTTTAAAAAAGAAAAAATCCATTTGGTTGAAATTTAAATGCAATAGTACTTAAATTTCGTGGAAAAAAATAAGTAGGTGTTTTTCCTCACCCTAACCACAATAAAATGATAATTATTTTTTAGAATATTTTAGATATAAGTAGAGGACTCATGTCCCAATGTGATGCATTTTTTGTAATTTTTATCCAAGTAAATAATTAATTATGATTTTTTTACAACTTTTTAAAAATATAAAAACTCGTATGTCTAACCACCTTAACTTGGTCAAAACTTCATGAAATTGAATTTTTCTTTTTTTAATCCTATAGTATGAGAAGCATAGAATGTGACACATTTTTTGGATTCAAAAATTGTGATACCGTTTGAAAGCTATAGATGTTTTTCAATTAGTCTATCAATCAAGACTTTAGTCATAATTTGAATAGAAAATGAATGATAATTACTTATTAAATTCAAGGTAAACCATAATTTAAATTTGGTGGAAAGCTGAGAATCTCCTTTAAAAACCCTTTTTCGTTTCATCAATTTTGGGTTAAAAAAAGTTGTTAGCCACATACCCATCATATTGCCACTTTTTGGCCCATCATGTTCCTACACATACCCAGCTCTGTTCCTCTTCTTCTTTAGTGCATTTTGTTTCTACCTCAATTCACCACTGTACTCTTCTGCAACTCTCCTTTTCTATTTGTATGTATTCTTAGACTGATTTAGGAGCTTGGGACCACACTTCCCTCCCTTGTCTCTAGTACACACTTAGACACTCTTCACATCTATTTTGTGTAGTGAGCATCAATCATAATTACCTAAGGATATTCTATTAGGGTGAATATATTACTCACTATCCTTCAACTTCTTTGAGACACTCAACATTAATTCTTGGTGTAGAGAATTTTTCTTTCTTTCCATCATCCCAAAACCTAAGATCGGATTTGTAGTTAATGCTCTCTTTTGATTCTATGATCTAATCTTGATTTTTGTTTCTATGGCCATCTATACCACTTTTTTGTTCATTCAATCACATTACACCTATCATTGAAGTAGGTAGCCCATTTAATTTTCATCTCTTGGTTGATTTGTAGGTGAAACCCTATTTGCACGCAATTAGCCATTCATGATTCCCTTGTTCAAATCTAGGTTGTCGATATACAGTCTTTGTGCCACAATCGTACATTTTCCATTCATCATCACAACTTCTATTTATGAACATTCAATAGGTGGTCATTAAGTATCCTCTGTTGATCATGTCCTTTAAGAACATTAGCATCCATGTTCTTGATGTAGCAATCACCATTGGATTATCTACCAATCAATCCATGTCATCGCCTGCTATCCCATTAGTACTAACAATGGGCCCACACAATCTTCACAGGTTGGTAGCATGTGGCATGTGTATTAATTCGCTTATAACCTAAATGCTTCACTTCACAAAAACAATGTGAAGCAATGATGCCATGTGTTGTAGGTCTCACCAAGGTTTTATCTACCATCAATGTGCATCATTCAATCAACTTCATTTGATCTACATCATTCCCTCTTCCCTCAAAATATATGAACGGGCCCCACCATATGTTCCATAGGCTAGCAGGCATTGTTGGATCATCCACTCCAGCTTGATCACCATCATCGATCAATCTCGTTCTGCTACCTGTTCATGATGACATCATATCCTATCCACTATGTCTGCTACCACCATAGGTCCCATTGTCCTCATCACAGATTGTACTTCATCCACTGTGGATTACTTACCACCAATCCTCATTTCCCCATAGGATTTAGTTGGGACCCACCACAGATTCAATGGGCTAGTAGGAAGGCTATTAGATCTTGCAATCTTAACCAACATTGTTGATTTCTCCAAAAGGAAATATTTGTGCAAGACTTAGAAAATATTTAAATGCTACAAATATTTACTTGGCTGTAGGTAATTGCTAGGTGAAGGGGCCCATTCCCCACACAATGTAGTAGCCTTAAGTTATCACTTAAGCTACTCGCAACCATCAAACACAAGTCACCATCAAATTAGAAATTTTGTTCTGATGCAATTATTATATATACCTAGGGTTTAACCAACAAACCCTAATTATGGTTGAAGGCACAAGTAGTCCTTTTTTGAGAATAGCCTTCAACCTCTAGCCCTGCAAAACACATTTCTAAGTTGCTCTCAAAGAAACCATGTCAAATATGATATTAGATTTTACTTTAGAGTGTTGAGGGAGTTTAGCAATATTTGTAGCCTTCACTCCATCTTCTAGGTTCACAATACACGATCTTCCTTTGACATCAATGAAAACATTTTTACATTGATGTTGGCTCTCGTTTATGTAGGATCAATTTCATCTTACACCTGATCCCCTTTTGACATCAATGAAAACAATATGCCAACAAACCCCCTCTTGACTTGACGGAAAAATCGTTTATTGCTTGCAAGAGAGCTTTGGTTGTTGGAGGAACCTCAATTTGGTAGAGCTTCATTGTGGAATCAAGATTAAGAAAAAAAGAGAAAAAAAGTAGAGGTAGAGTGAGAGAGTGAAATCTTAAAATCCAAGAACTTGAAAAATGAGAGCAAAGGAGTGAGTTTTGTGTTGCTACATGCATGGGAGGAGCCATTACTCTCAAATTTTGACTGTAGGGACATGTGTTGTGATCCAAAGATTCCAAGATTCCCCATTTTAAACTTGGAAAAATGCAACAATTTTCACACACTGTGTAGGTGTCTGTGCACCACTCAGCCATCCAACTCATCATTTTTTAGAAAATGAGGTGGAAAACTACTTTTGCTTCATCGTTTTTCTTTATGGAGTTGAAATCATGAAATTCTACCCAAGGTTCTAGTCATAAATATGTCTAGGTGTAATAAACGCAATGGTTAAATGCATAAATGTGAAATTATCCCTAAGATTCAATTTTATGACATTACACAAACTTACTCTTATTACCTATCATGTGATTTTAGCATCCACTATCAATGATCTAGTTGTTCCCATCTCTAGCATGGAAAGAATTCACCATTTCTCCTCCAATGTCATGACCTACTTCTAAAGCACTTTCCTTCATACATTTCTTATAGTTAGCATAATTAGTTCCAACATTTAGAACCATGAACAAGCATTCATCATCTTCATCATCCAGATAATTAGATTCATCATCAAATATACTAGCTTCTTCTTTAACATAATAACTTCTCTTAATTGATTCGCCTTTATTCTCCTTAGGTCTATCTCTTGAAGCTTTGATAGGAAATATTGAAGCATAATTTTGAATCTTTTCATAGTTAAAGCATTTGAAAGGTAACTTACCTTTTTATTTTCCAATGCTCTTTTCAATTTCATCACAAAGTTTTTCTAACTCATCAAATTCATCTGAGTCAGATTCCTCATTCTTCTTTATTTTTCCAACTTTAAAAGCAATCTCCTTTTTTACATCACTTGGACCAAACTCTCTCAATTCAAAAGTAGTTAATGCACCAAACAATTAATCTCTAAAATAATTAGTCAAATTCTAAAGTTCTTCAATAGCAGAAACTTTATGACTATAAGATTTAGTAAGAGTTCTTAGTACCTTCTTTACCACCTCATCTTCATCTAGATTTCAACCAAGACCTCTGATGGAGTTGACAATTTTGTCCACTCTATGCATGTAGCTTTTAATATCTTCATCTTCTATCATCCTTAAGTTTTCAAACTTGATCTTTAGATTTTGCATCTTTTCTTGCCCGACCTTATCATCTCCTTCATAGATACTTTCCATCTTTTTCTACATTTCATCAGCAATTTTAAGACTCATAACTTTCATAAGTTTTAAATTAGAAAGACCACTCAAAAGAGCATACCTTTCTTTGACATTATTCTCATATGCCTTGATTTCATCATTAGTACTTGGACCATTTGTAGGCATTGTTTATCTAGTTTCAATAGATTTCCAAACTCCAAACCCTAGAGAGATAAGAAAGTCTTCCATCCTTGTCTTCCAGAATGCATAATTAGATCCATCAAACAAAGGAGCCTCCTTCTTGTGCACTATCCTAGATCTACCTCAATCAGTTAAGCTTTCTTCCAAGGAACCTTGTTCTAATACCAATTGTTGAATAGACAAGGAAACTAAGAGGAGGGTGAATTAGTTGTACATTAAAACATCAAAACCCTCATTAACATTCAGAACTGCATTAGTCCATAAACCCTTAACAACCATTAAACCCTTATCATGCATTAGTAGAACTTAAATATGAGAAATAACAATGCAAATAAATCCAAACACATGAGAATACCAAATTTACATGGAGAACCCAATAAGGGAAAAACCATGGTTAAGATTAGCTCACAATATAAAGTAATTGCAACACCACATATAATAGGCTCACTAATGGAGGGCTCATTTCCCAAAATAAAAGAAAGGCTCACTGCATCTACGAGCAACAAAAAATTTCCACTATTGCCTCACCATAACATTCACTGTCTTTGTAGAATGTAGACACCTTCTACTCACTGCTTCTAGTAGTCTTAGGTATTAAAGCTCACATTGCATTTCACACTTTCACTCTTCACATCTCAACACTTCACATTACACACACCACTCATACATCCTCTATCAACTCAACACTCATATATACCATCTTCAACCTTGAAAAAAATTCACAAGGTTAGCTATGCACCTCAAATGTGCAAATTCAAATTAGATTAGAACCAAAACATTCCTGTAGGTGAAATAAATGAAGGAGGAGCACAACACACCTTAACTTGGACCCAAATACACATATACATGCCATGAAACACTTCCACAAATATCAAAGCATATATGTAATTAGTGTAAACACCCAAGGCCAACTAAACCTCTGTTAACACCATTAATTAATTAAGTACACACTTCATGTGATCCAAAGATGATTCATGTATACCACACAAAAATTTAACACAATCTTGAATATTCCATAAACACCCTAAAATCCAAAAAATCCTTCACAACATCATACACCAAAAGAACATATTCATTGTACACAACTAGCTAACCTTCCACACACTACAATGTTAGAAAACCAAGATCTAATTGCAAACCAAAATAGACCTTCCACAGAAGAGGAAAATGAAAAAGCAAAAGCTTTGCATAAAAACATGCAATTTGATTTATTCGAAAAGACCGATAATTACAAGAGATAATTTTCTTTATAAAAGCAAAGATACCTAAACCTAATCTTATCTTGAGCAACAAGATAGCTCGATAAGATAACGATAAAATCCTATAACCTAGGAATTAAATAAATCCTAAGTAAACTTATGCAAGCGTAATTAAATATTAATTACACTAACACCCCCCCATAAGTGCAACTTAGGGAGAAGAAAATTATTATGCAAATATGAGTCCCAGCAACAAGGCTTGATCAAGTACTCATGTACAAATGCAAAGAGAGAGAAACCCCCCTCAGTGAGATGAACTGCTGCGAAGAATCTCTAGAAGAACTCTGATGAAGCAACACTGGAACCCCAAATCTGGCAAGCAAGGAAAGATATTTTTGTTTGCAAGATACCAATCAGAATCACAAATGCAACAGTAGACTCGATGCCAAGGAACACTAGAAATTCACATATTGGATCAACTCTAGAATCTGTAAGCAACAGTAGATGAAAGGATGAATGGACCCATAATGATGACAAATCTGGAAGTTGTGTCTCTCAAAGCCGATGCCAAACTGAAACTAAAACTTCCCATAGGATGAGTACCATCAAGATTCTAGAACATTAACCATAAAACCATGGCCTCTAAATGAGAAAGATCTAAACCAATGTGGATCAAGAACTATAAAATCTCAATGTGAGGTGTGAACCAAAGCAAATCAGCAATGTGTCTAGCGAAGCAAGAAAGAAGCTAAAAGGAGACAATAGAAACCAGAAAAACTCATGCGAGTTGTCACCAAAATGAAAGATGGATGCAAGAAACCCCCCTTAATGGAACTTTATATCAGTTCTTTATTACAATACCCAATGATTGCATAAGGAGATAATGCAAAACTACAAAAACATGAGAGAAAATGCAAACCTAGCACACGAAACAAAAATGAATGCATGCCTAAAATAAGTTACACATTTTCTAGAAATGACCTCATATCTGCATAGAGGCCGAAACAACCTTTCTGATGCCATGAAAATCATGAAAAACAGATAAGCGAGTCACAAGATATGTCTCTCGGAGTGAAAATGGCAACATCTGACTTCCGAGGCTGAAAAAAAATCAAAAAGGAAAAACCAGAAAATAAGACCTACACCACTATGTAGAGTGTCGAAACAGCTTTCCGACGATATCTTGTTTGCAAAAAAAGGACGTCATATACCCAAGATATGCCCGTTTTCGTGAAAGTTGTCCAAAAAGGTGGGATTTGGCCCCTAGAAGCTCTCAGGGGCTAAAAAAATTCAGCCCCTGGTCGTATGCAGGACCAGGGGCTAGTGCACAAGGAGCAGGCGGCGGAGCCCCCGGTCACCCATATGATCAGGGCGGAGGCTGTAAGTCTGGCCGGGGGCTGGACGCATAGCGCCCGGTCCCCCATATGGCTGAGGGCTCTACGCAGAGGCCTGCGGGGGCTGGCGGCAATGCAGCGGCGGACCGGTGGAGCAGTGGGTAGCACGCTTGGAGCGGTGGCCCAATGGTGGCACGGTGGCAGCGCGGGGGTGGTGCGGTCAGTTTTATACTAGCTATGCAAACTCCATAGGGATTTTTTATTTTTTTATTAATTTTTTTGAATTTTTTTCAAAATCTGAACCTCAAAATGCGTCCCTAGAGGCCATACGGCCTCCGGGTAAAAATTTTTTGCCTCCTCGGATGACTATGTCCAAATCAGACAAACTTTATATGAAAATGGGGGTTTTTGGGTGATGTGAATCCAACGGCGAGGTCCGTTTGGGCCCAAAGTGCTCCAAAAATCAAGCAACCCCTAGATCTATCAGATAAATCACTGAGCTTGAAACCCTCACAGATCTGGAAAATAGTGATGAAAATCAATGAAATAAAAGCCATTTCTGACTTTTTCTAGCACTCTGAATCCAATGAAAAACCCCGATCTGATCCAAGACGCTGCATAAATGTACTCAAGGATTGAAACCCTCGAGGGACCTCAAACGAGCTCTGCACTATGTTCCTCCAAAAATGCTGAGAAGGGGCTGCAAATCGAGGCTCTAACACCATGTTAGAAAACCAAGATCTGATTGCAAACCAAAATAGACCTTCCATAGAAGAGGAAAATGAAAAAGTAGAATCTTTGCATAAAAACATACAATTTGATATATTCGGAAAGACCGATAATTACAAGAGATAATTTGCTTTATAAAAGCAAAGATACCTAAACCTAATCTTAGCTTGAGCAGCAAGATAGCTCGATAAGATAAAGATAAGATCCTATAACCTAGGAATTAAATAAATCCTAAGTAAACTTATGCAAGCGTAATTAAATATTAATTACACTAACATACAACACCTGAATCTAACCTTGCAGAGCACCAAAACACAAACAACTCAAACTAAAGATAGATACTAGCAAGATAAGCACACTTCTAGATCCAGAAGACCAAAAACCAAACTATAGAGAAATGTAGAGCAAATCCATTTCTCCTAGACAACACTACTTTCATAGTTCACACATTGGTGAACACAAATTTCTTTGCACAACGATCCAGAACTTGAAACTCTCGATATAACACCTTTCAACACCTCTGATAAACATATCTAGACCACATAGATCTTTAGCCATGAAGAAATGTGGATCAAAACACTGAACACTACTCTACCACACTGAACACTCTTCACCACATCATTTCCTTTTTTATTCAAATTTTCTCAAAAGCACTTGGAAACTAAGCACCAAAACCAAAAACTAAATATCTAGAACACCTTCTCAGCATATCAACCACACAAGAGGTTGAACATCACCAACACATGCTCATCAAAGCAACACTAGAGGTTGATATCAGTGTACTACTAATGAAAAAATAACACAATCAATCAAAGCATCTACATAGACTTCCAACAATCTCCCCATAGACCTATTGGCATCAATGCAACAACAAAGATCTATTGGCATCAATGATTAAAAAATCTTCCAATACCTACTAGTATAATTCTAGGACATTTTTGTGTCTTGTATTTTTTTCAATGTTATATCAACCCTCCCCAAATTAAGTAAGAAATGCGAAACCTTGCAAATTTTTATCTTTATATATTTTTCTTATATTATTTTTCTAAAAATCAAAATGAATAAAAAGTTTTTAAAAAATCCAAAAAATTCAAAAAATCCATTTTTTCTTTTAGTGTTTTCACATATTTATAAGCTTTAGAAACCAACCATTATAACTCAACTCAACCAATTCCAAAAACTCTACTTTTTTGACAGTGGGAATAACCATCCTTTACATCCAAATCATAAAGATGCACAACTTACACCACATCTACAATAAAAACCATCCCACTATCTAACTCAATCCAAAATTTTAATCATGTCTCCTTTGTACTTTGATGAGTTCAATAGTAAATTGAAAAACCCCTTCTCTAATGATGGTGATGAAAATATCCTTGTTGATAAACTAGACTATGGCCCCTATGAGAATAATATGTTTACAACTAGTTATAACCATTATGTACCCAAGATCAAAGATCAAAAAAATAAATCAATATATTATCAATGAGTAATAATACCTTGTAACCCAAACTATGTATGATGATGGAAACACTAGCCTTGTTGATTAGATGAAATATGATCCCTATAATGGTAATTAGTGTATTATGTGTCAGGATGAATACATTCAATCCTCAGATACCATTTACCTGAGTAATTTTTCCATAATATTTAGTAACCAATCAATCAATACTAAATATAAAGAACCAACTAGAAAAAATTATACCAATTAATCCTCAATACATATCCAGTGGTTGTCGTTCTTCTACCTTTGACAAGGGAAAACCATCTTTATGCCAATGTCTCCTTTGATGTCAAACCATCCACCAAATCCCTATCTCCAATCCATATCCAAAATTCTTATCCCCATCACCAACCTGAGAGATCCTTGTAGCCTCTACCTCCTATCCCAATCCTTAATCCTTTGAACTATTGCAATATAATCCATCACAATCCAAAAAAAAATCTAATGAAATCACCTTTAGGGGTTTTATCCAAGAAATAATAATAAAGGATCTTAATCTTGAATATATAATAAAATTTATGTCTTCTCAAAACATCACTAATCCTCTACCATCCAAATATATCTCACCATAATGTACTCCATCACCTATCAAGCTCACTCAAGAGCTTCCTATCGATAATATATTATTTTCATGGAAAAAAAGCTTGATTCTATTTCAAATTTTGATTTCCTTACCCAAACTAACATTCCATTATTTTCTCCATTACATATGTGTCAAAATAAAAATACAAATGATGATCAAACAAACTCCAAAATTAATCATGATCAAGTTACCTAGAAAATCTCTATAGATGATCATGACATTAAAACTAATTCAAGCTTTGATAAAAATACCATATTTGATCATGAAATCCAAGATTATCTAATATTTGATTAGGATTATATCTATGATCAATAAGTACAAGATGATCCCCTCATCCACCTTTATACCATTTATAACCACAAAATTCAACATGATCCTATTCATACTCTAGCAATCTCCAATTCCCAATATGAGAAACTAGTTTCCCTTGGACACATAAATGATCAAATAAATTACATGTATCAAATGAAACACCTTGAACAAAAAGATACAATTGATCACATTGAAATTAAAAAAGATTAACTGACATCTAACATGGATAATGAGAAATTCCATATATCCTATCAACTAGGATCATTCACTACATAAAAACGATGCTATTGTCAAAATACTATTATCAAAATATGATTTACCATATTATAAAAGTTTACAATAATTAATGGTTTCCAACTACATAATGATCAGTTATCATCTTGTTTCTATAATAGAAAATAACCCATAATAAATTAAAAATTTGAGAGCATGCAATATCAAAGGAAAGGATTATGCTTACATAAACAAGGAATTTGATAACCAATACAATTTTATGCAAACTCTAGTTATCAAGGCCTCAACTATTCATTGATCATGAAATATAATGATGTTAGTCATACCTTTATGATACTTGGGGAAAATTCACATAGTGTACCAATCCAAATAGGGGCCATGTGTAGTCCTTACCATAATTTTTTTTCCAACACTCCTTCCATCCACACTATAAAATATTATTCCCAAATCCTTAAACCCATTAATTTGGACTAGAAAAAATAAAATCGTTACAAAGAAAAAGATCAAAATCAAATTTCAAAATTTAATAAATCTAAAAATAAAAAGAGAAAAATAAAGTGATATATTCCAAAGAAAAGTGAAGTGGTAACTACAATCAAATATTAAAAATTACAAATAAAATTGTTACAAAGAAATAGATGTCCACCTCTTTCCAAATATTATGTTAGCATGTTTGCAATTTTTTAGGTCTTTGTCTAAGAAAGTACAATAGTTGTAAAAAACACAAATTTTCCAAATTTATTAAACCCTAGATAAACCCTAAGGTCATCCATGCACTTTATTTCTAGTTATTTTTTGAATTTTTTAGCTAGTCACCCATGACTTAGTTTCTCGCTCAAGCCCCCCACTTCGTACTTTAACCAAACCCTAAGCCTAACTTACCAACATGGCAGGTTCCCTGCATATGGAAATTGGTAACTTAAGTAATCACTCCCTTTGGGACCCACCTAAACACATTAAAATACTGCAAGCCCACAAGATCACTTTTTTCCTACCCCATCAAGTGTGCAAGCATTCAATATTGTCAAATTTATCATCCCACTCTCATTGGGTATGTTGAACACCCAAAATACTAAGAGGTAGGGTGAATCAGTATTCCCTTAAATTCATTAACTTAAAAGTGCATTCAATGCATCTCATTAAAATTACAAAAATGTAAATAAAAAATTGAATCATGCACCACAAAAAACAACACAAGAACACAAGATTTACATGGAAAACCCTTGGAAGGTAAAAACCATGGTGAGGATTAGCTCACAATATATCATAATGGATTACAATACATTACATGAGGCTCACTGCTAGAAGGGCTCACTACCTAAAGGACTCACAGTATAGAAAGTAGGAGTGCTCACTACCCAAGGAAGATCACTTCTTCCAAAATTACAAAAGATATAGAAAAGAGTGGCTCACTACCAAATTTTGAACTTCTAACAATGCATCTACAATATGTTGAAGATACAGTTCCAGTTAGGATCATTAAATTGACTTTACACACTTCACTCTTCACCACTATCACATTTCATAGTTCACACTCTCACTCATCATCATCTACATAATCACTCATGAAATTGACCTTATATGTGTATATATTCCTCAAATAAACATATCATCAATTAGGTCAGTCTAATAAGATGAAACATGTTACACCAAAACCTATCAGCTCAAAACTCCATCATACATACCTTGCAGAAGAAACAAAAATGTGTTCACTAAAATATATCATAATGAGCTATAGTCACTCCTATGAATCCACTTCATACTCAACTTAATACTGAATGACCCCAAAACCCTTAAGTCCACATAGCACAACAAAAATGGTGAAGCAACAATTGAATGAATTGACTGTCCATTCACAAATTGACACACAAACCACCAAACCATTTGAAACTAGAAGTGAACACATATATGAAATATTCAAACACTTCCTCAAATCCGCACAACATAATAATCATCTGTAGTGGAATGTGAAGCATTCCAACATGAACTTTGCAACTGTAACTTTGTCATAGCATAGCCTGATACTCTATCACTAATATCTTCAACTGTGGAAGACATAAAACCCTAAATACTTGGATATAGACTCCTCTAACACATACTATTATCACCTCAAAATGACATTACAAGATATTACAATGTGGAGCAATACAAACCACAAAATTGTTCCTTTGTTACATAATATTTCGGTCTAGGATTTAGCCGATTTCTCGAAGAAATATTTGGTCTTCTCTAGACTATATATATATTGATGTGTCATCACTTATACAATGGTTTTCCATAAATGACAACATCATATAACATCATTCTCATGTTTCCAACAATCTCCCCCTTTTTCATTGATGGCAACACACTTCTTTGCTTCACTCGCCCTTTGACAACAAGGGAAAAGTGTACAAAATTTTCATTACATCCACTTACTAATATATCTACTTGAGAATAACTCCCCCTATCTATTTTATCCATCACCAAAAAGACAAAACTATACTACAACACCATCTACTAACTCCGTATATGTACATTGATATAAAAAAATGACTATACAGATCAAAAAATATATATCTTAACTGGATAATGGTAATATACCCTAATATGATGCCTTTAATTTTGCAAGGTTTTCCTCCAATCCTTCTTGGCAACCTCCCAATCCTTCTTGGTGAAGAAAATAATGTAGCTCTATTTCTCAAACTATACATAGAGGTCTTCTCCTTATTTTGGAGAACTAGGCACTGTTATCTTTTGGATAACCTTCTTCGCATTAGCCAAAACTTTATATAAAGAAGTAAGCCTTACACTTACCAAATATTGGAGTTGACTATACTACACTATGATTTTCTCTTTTTTCTCCTATGGTAAAAATAACTATGTATATTTTCTATTACTACTATAGTATCTCCATCTCCATCATTCACCAGATCATAAGTGCTTGATTCTTGAACAATTTGAGACTCAATTGAGTCCATTTGATCCTTTATTCTTTTTGTAGACACTAGCCATTTCAAGAAAAATTGAAACAATTTTTTGGCTTCATCCAAACACTTTTGAACATTCGTCAAGTTTCCTTGTAACTTGGCATGAGAAGGAGCACATTTATCTAAGGCATCAACTAGCCTCTTATCATTCAACTGCCTCGCTACTTCCTTCTCAATATTCTCTTCCAATCCTATTGAGTACTCTTTAAAAGAGTCTAACAACAACTTGAACAATTGAATACTTGACAAAGAAGTATCAATGGATACTCTAAGAAGGCCTTCTTGAAACACCTTGACCACAACCAACTTTTTTCTCTTTTGGTGAGTTTGAAGTATCTCCTTTCTTATGGAGGCATGAAATACATCACAAAGCTACAAATTATAGAGAGGACATATCCTATCCATATCCACTTGACCTTGTTGCATAGGAATTTGTAAAATTTATGTAGACACCACTGGTTGGAACTACAATTCCATACCCATAAGATCTTTGAATGAATCTTTGGACAGTCCAGAGGATTCACACCCTATTGTTGTGTTTTTCTTCTACATGTGTATCACTCTTCTCATTCTCACCACTTCTAGAACACTCTTCTGCAATCTTCTCAACTTTAAGAGGAAGGAAAATTTGTTCCTTTTAAGCTTCAGTCTTCTCTAGAACTCTTTGCTCATCTTTTATGTTCTACTCAGTAACTATCCCCACA
This sequence comes from Sequoia sempervirens, assembly GCA_007258455.2. Taxonomy (NCBI): domain Eukaryota; kingdom Viridiplantae; phylum Streptophyta; class Pinopsida; order Cupressales; family Cupressaceae; genus Sequoia; species Sequoia sempervirens. The sequence continues at coordinate 99,043,120 of VDFB02105785.1, read as the reverse complement.
TCTAGAGGGGTGTTATCTGTCAACATATTTTATTGCTCATATCGCTCAGTGACTGGCTCATTGATTTCTAGGAGAGATGTATTTTGTTGCATTTGATCTTCATCACCTAGAAAGTCTCCCAACTCTTTAACAATATTTTTCAACTTCTTGCAATATTTATTTCCTTTTATTTTCTATATCATCCTTGTCTTTGCCGATAAAAATATTTACTCTTTTTTTTCCTAAATTTTTGAGCACACAAATGATCAAACTTAGCTCTTTCTTCATGAGATAATGAGGAACCAATCTTCTCCAAGCCAAAAATTTTCATCTTTGCATTTTTTGCAATTATATCTTGTCTTCTTGCACTCAGTACAATTTTTAGATCATCTAACAACTGATCCTCTTTCTCACTTAGGTCAACATTAAATATCACCACATATTTGATAATGGCCTCTTCAATTGTTGTCTTATCTACATTATTATCTTCTAGATACATTTTAGTTGTATACTTCAAAAGTCCAAAATCTACTACAACACTGAATAATGCATCAAACTTAATGAGATTATGCTCATGGATAAGATGGGTCTCCTCTTTCTTCTTTACCTTTTCTATACCAGTCTCTTCCTAAGATACTTTTGATTTTATTTTCTAGATCAATTGATTTTCTTCCTCTTCCTCTTCTTCTTCTTCTAGATTGACATACTTATCCCTTGTTGCTTTTTATTTTTTTCTTCTTTTTGGAACCTTTTTTTGTTAAAGGAGGCTAGATGTATCTTTCTTCTTAGAACCACCTATAGGCTTCATTTTGGAAGGATTTGTAATAGTAGGTGAGGAGATTAGGGTCCTACTTGACGTTCTTGATCTCCGCAGAGTCTATGGAGGAGAAAATGTACCTTTATATTTCTTTGTAGGGTCCTTAGGGGCACCAAAATCCATTTTTAATTCATCTTTCATCTTTTCAACCTTTCCTTCAATATCTTTCTTCTTTTCTAAGTTTTATGTACTTGATTTCTCTACATAAGTACCAAAAATTTCAAATATTGTATCTCTAAGTTTTCTCAACATAATCTTTGCAATACCAATCCATTTGGACTCATCTACCTCATAAGGTAGCTTTAAAACCAAAATAGTTCTCGGTTCAACTACTTCTATGTAGAAATAATCTTTGTTAACCATAAATGTTAATTCACTCTCATTTTCCATAACATTACATGGAATCATTTCTCTCTTGAATCTGAGTTTGAAAAGGTTTAAATAATCCCCATAGCATTGAATCAAAATAATCTTTACTAGTAAATATCCTTAAATGATCTCTAATTTGGGTATCTACAAGAATATTATCTTGGGTATGTGTAGGATCATCATGGAAAAAACAAGCCCTTAAGTGGCAAAAAATTTAGAAAAATCAAAGTTAGGTAACTTGACGTAAATATTTGAATAAGTTATCTATATTATTTCAAAAATATGTAAGAATAGAATTTGTAGCATATTGAATGTAGTTTCTAAACTACTAGGTTTATTTAAAAAAGAAAAAATCTATTTGGTGAAAATTTGAAATTTCAATGCAGTAGTACTTAATTTCAGGGAAAAAATAAGAAGTAGGTGTTTGCCTGACCACCCTAACCACAATAAAATGATAATATATTTTTTATAATATTTTAGATATAAGTAGAGGACTCATGTCCTGATGTGATGCATAAATTTTTGTAATTTTTTTCCAAGTAAATAGTTAATTATGAATTTTTTATTACAACTTTTAAAAAATAAAAGAAATCATATGTCTAACCACCTTAACTTGGTCAAAACTTCATGAAATTCATTTCTTTTTATTTTAATCCTATAGTATGTAAAGCATAGAATGTGATGCATGTTTCAAATTCAAAAAATGTGATACCGTTTGAAAGCTATACAATTTTTTCAATCAGCCTATCAATCAGGACTTTAGTTGTAATTCAAATAGAAAATAAATAATAATTATTTATTAAATTCAAAGTAAAGCATAATTTATATTGGTGGAAAGCTGAGAATCTCCTTTAAAAACCCTTTCATTTCATCAATTTTGGGTTTAAAAAAAGTCGTCAGCCACATGCCCTACAAAAACCCATCATATCGCCACTTTTTGGCCCATCATGATCCTGCACATACCCTCTTACCATACAACACTCTTCACTCTGGGAAACTCATTGAGAGAGTAAAATATTAAAAAAATGACTAGAGTACCATATGAGAAAGGATACCTTGACTTCTTTATCTTCTGTAGATTTTCCAACAACTAGATAATCCTAGCAACTCATAGAGATCAAATTCTTTTCCTTCTTTCACCATCTAATAGGTTGTGTGTATTATAGTGGCAGAGATAGAATTCTCTCTATTTTTGAAAAATATCTTATAACCAATCATCATTAAAGCATATTTGATAGTTGGATCTTCAATTTCATCTAGAGTTAGGGAACACTTGTCAAACTTGGCATTGGTAAGATTCATCACCACTTCATTATTTACCATCTCCATTGTTGGGACTAGTCTAGTGGAGCTCAAACCGGTAACAACCCTAATTTCCTCTTTCTTTATCATATGCACCATTTCCAACCACATGAATTTATCATGAATTCTACTCAAAACATACTTCACCCACTCATCTTCATAGAGAAAAATAGGAAAATTTTCCAACACATCCAACTTCTTGTCTGTCAAATTGGCATACTCTGGTTTTAGCTCAAAATCATCTCTAGTTAGCACCTTTTCCCTAAATTATGCCAACTTCAAATGATCATATTCATCCATCTTTGAATGAATGTAAATTCACACATCCTCTATGTGCATCACATTTGATGGAACCCTAGAGAATGTACCTTCATTATCCATTTCCATTGATTTGTATAGGTTCTTCTTAAACTTAGGTCTCAACCTCTTGGCCTATCAATCCCTATCTGTATCATCACATGCACTTCCAAACATTCCAAAAATCTCTACATTAAGATATTTCGTATTCAATATTTCACCAATGGATCAACCAAACCAACTTATACATGTACTATTATTTTGAAGAAATCATCATCACATCTTTGGTAGGGAATTTAGAAAGTTTTCTATTAAAAATCCTCTTGAGCCAATGATTTCTATCTAGTTTCCAAAGGAAACATATGCACCAAAATTTGGAACAAACTCATTCTTCACATCATTAACTTCCTTTTCTTCCATATCTTGGTTGTCTCCTTCTTTACATCAACTAGATCAATCTTATTTTGTGGATCAAAAGGTTTCACATTATTTCCTATGCAAAACTTAGCCATGTGTCCTAATTTATTATATTTATAGCATGTGACACTTTTTTTTAGGGAAAACTTACTTCATGCCATTTTTTATCTACATTCAAAATCCTTATGCCAAAATCTATTACATTTGTAATAGTACTCAGGGAATGATTGAGGCATCATACCATTACTGTAACCATTTATCATCTATCTCCTACATTCACTATCCTTATGACCAAATCTATTGCATGTATAGCATTGAATAGAAAATGATTGAAAATTTTGATTCATCCTACTTCTACATTCTATAGCTCTATGTCTAAATTTATTGCAAGAATAATAGTAACCATTAAAAGATGAGTACCTTTGTTTAGTTGGTTTTTTGATAGTGGGTCTCTTAAAATATTTCTTTTGGTTCCAAACATGTTTGATATTTCTCTTCTTATCTCTAGTCTTTCTTTGTTCATTCTCCTTTTCAGCATTGTTTAGAGTCTCATTTTCCTTTGAGCTTTCTCCTTTTTCAAACCCTAATCCTTCTTTATCCTTTGAAGCTTTTTGAATTGCAAGAATATCATCAAGCAAGGTGAATCTCTTCTTGAATTCGTCCTTGACTCTATGATTTCTCTAGATCCTTCCTCAGAGACACAATCTCTTCTTCAAGTTTTGTGTATTCTGCAAGCTTGTCTTTCAACTTGGAATTTAGATGGTCTTCAACTCTTTTTGCTTCTTCAACTTGTACTTTTAGATTAGTGGTTATATTATTTGATTACTTAAGTTTCTCATTTGTTTCCTTAAGTTTCTCTTTAACTTTTTTGAATTAATTCCTCAGCTTCTTGATGCATTCATCTACTTCCTTAAGAGTTTCTTTCAGATCTCTATTCTCAAATTTTTATTTATCCAGGTCATCAAGTGCAAATTTGAGTTCTCCTTCCATATCAACTTCACATTCTTCTTCAGTAAACCCTTTCATTATAATTTATTCCAAAGGGATAGGATACTTCCTAGTTCCCATATGTTCAAGCTCCAAGATCTACCTCAACGGTTAATCCAATTGAAGGAAATTTTCTCTTATACCAGTTGTTGAACACCTAAAATACTAAGAGGGGGAGTGAATCATTATTCCCTTAAATTCATTAAATTAAAGTGCATTCAAAGCATCTCATTAAAATTTTAGAAATGGAAATAAAAAATTGAAGCACACACCACAACAAACAACACAAGAACTCCATATTTATCTAGAAAAACCTTCGAAGGGAAAAACCACAGTGGGTATTATCTCACAATATATCATAATTGATTACAATACATTACAAGAGGCTTACTATGGAAAGGGCTCACTTCTTGGAGGAATCACCATGAAGAAAGTAGGAGGGCTCATTTTCCAAGGAAGACAACTTCTAGAATTACAAAAGATATAGAAAAGAGTGGCTCATTACCATATTTTGAACTGCTAACAATACATCTACAATATATTGAAGATACAATTATAGTTAGGCTTAGTAAATCAAATTTACACACTTCATTCTTCACCATGTAGATACTAAAAAATATCCTAGGCCTATGACTCTTAATCATTCTTCCATTGTCATTCTTCATAATTAAACAATTTCAATTATTTAATTATTTCCTAAGGCCACATATCCTCTATTAATTAAATAATCTTAATTATTTAATTAATTCATCTCTATCTTTATTCCCCTCGATTAATTAAATAAATTTCATTTATTTAGTTATGTCACTAATTAAGTCTATATTCTTTCTAAAATTAAATAAATGCTTATTTATTTAATTTCTATGCCACTTTCTGCTATAATTAAATAATTCTTTTAATTATTCATTAGCCTTTTCTCTCCCAAATTAAATAAATTTTGTTTATTTAATTTGGTCCAATATCTTGAATTTTGAATTAAATTCTTATTTAATTCAAAATGATTCCTCCTTATCACAATCTTCTACAATTAAATAATATCTTTATTATTTAATTAGTCATTGGCCACTTAAATCTAGATAAGATTTGTTTTTCTCTAACTCACCACTTTTTCTGTGTCAATCTTATCTTCCACACCCAATTTTTATCTATTCGTGTTTCAATTAACCTCCATCATTGATTAAATTATCTTTAATTTAATATTGACCATTCATATTTTCTAATTAAGCCCTAACCCCATCTCATGCCTCGTCTTTTTAATCTTGATCATTGATTAATTGTCACTTGATCTCAGCCTTTCATTTGAAATTAGCTTGCCTATAAAAGGGCTCCATCATTGTCATTTCATCAATCTTGGAAGCTTTAGAAATCTTAGACATATTTTTCTATTTTTTCATCTTGCTTAGTACATCAATAGCCATTTGAAAATATTCAATATTTTGTTATTGCTATTGTCTTTAGGCCATATTTGTATGCTTAAGTAAAATCGAAGGGCAAGTATTATATTATAGAAAAATAGAGAAATGTAATGAAGGTGATTTATAGAGTGCATGAGGGTTTGGTGAGATCTTTTATTTGTTAATGCTTTATATTCTATTGCGCTTCATTATTAGCTATGGTTTAGTTTGTTTATGCTTTGTATTGCTAACTTGGAATTTTCCCTCGCTACATTTGGTGAACGTGATGCCAAGGATAAAGATTCTATAGATTTCATATGATTTATGTTATTTTGCGCATTTTAGGTACAGTTTGACGCAATCGCCAAGCCAAAGTGATACAATCACTAGTAGAATGACACAACTACTTTACATTAGGGCATATTTAGATTTTCTTCAATCTCGAGTTACTAATATTGAATCTAGCCCATTTAGCTCTCAATTTTATTAGTTTATCCCTAGGGTCAAGTTGTAGGAATCATTAAATCATCTGTGTTTGGTAATTTTTTAGATATTTTACAGGTTTGGGTTCACGTGCCGCAACTGGTTGTTGTTCACCGCATTCACCTTTCTCGTTCACTGGAACCATTAGAAACCTAAGTTGTACCTATTTGGGTGAACTGCAATTGCCACCCCCTAAGCCACAATCGATTTTTCTGAAACACATTCAATCTCTCCCATGAACCGTATCTACCATGTTTTGATGCAACTGCTTGTTAAGGGTTTGCTTTTAATTTCTGCAAGTTCTATTTTTAGTTTTTCATATTTTTGGTTTAGTAGGCTAGGGTTTTCTGGTTACTGACATTTCTGTTGGCAGTGTGTGGCAAGATGAGGAGTATTATGTAATTTATTTTTATTTTGTAGGTCATTTGTCTAGGGTTCAAAACTAAAACTCTTATTTGTCTAAGACCCAAATTAGAAATTACCAATGAAAACTGATGTAGAACGTTCGTTGAAGGATTGGTTTTGAAACTGATTGTCTATATAGCTTAGAACACATTTCGTTTGGTTCCTAAAAATAATCACTACTTGTTGTGTTTGGTGATTTTGTACACTTTTGTTTAGATTAGATCCCAATTTAATAACAAAAGTATCCTCTCCCCTTGTGCACTTGTGTGATCTTGGGTGTAAGAGAAATTGTTATTATCTTTAGAGGGCCTGCCTTGGTAGGAAAAAGTACTCACCCCAAGGGAATGACCAAAGCAATAATGGGCTAAAGCCAAGCCCTTCTGAATTGCTATTAAAATTTTTGATTGCAAGGAAAGTTTGCAATCAACGTGACATGGTACATGATATCCCTCCCCCAATATTGTACGATACAAAAAGTCCTTGTTCTAAGGGTTGGGAGGCCTCTTGAGGGTGTTTATCACAGTAATCCCTAAACTAGAAGCCCTTACTAAACACCTCTTGTTTGGAAGCCTAGCCATTCAACTGTTGCTTGGTATAGTGTTGGGTGCAGTATCATGCCCAAAGATACTCACTACTGACTCCCTTGAGTAGAGATAGATTCCTGAGAAGTGACTACCCTAGAATTTGAAGTTGGTGTGCACGTAGAAGTGAGTGTCATGGAGGGGGGCTAGTTCCACCAAACTCCTAATCTATCCTCTCTCGAGAAGGAGAAGTGTTTAGCACTGATCTGGGGTATTTTAGTGAGCTATACCAAGTATACACACCTTTCCTACTAGGATTTGTGCTTGTTTTCAAAATATTTGTAACAAACAACCCAAGACAAGACAAAGTGTTTTCCAATGTGTTTCTGAATTAATGAACAAATTAAAACCTCTACAATCAGGAAAACCACATCATACTAAAACAAATTTTCACAACCTTGTCAAAATTTCAGAAAAACTAGACTTTATTCACTATAAACTGCAACTGCTATTATGAAGCACAATTGATTGTTAAACAACGCATTTCCCAAATTTGAACCACAACTGCTTATAAAAGACACATTTGTTAAACCTGAAACATAATTGGTTTCCTTGAACCATAATTTCCTGACACTCAGAAAAAAAAATTTCACTATTACAATTCGAGGTCAAACATTCAAAATATGTTTCTGATTACCTTTTTTTTTATAGTGGTCTCTTTACAAAAACCAAAAAAAATTGCTCAAAATTTCCACCATTGCACCTTTTATTGTCACTTAGTCATAAGAATAGGCATATCATTTGCAAACTTTAGTTGCAATTTAGGATTTCTCAACACCTTCATATTAGTTAAACTCTTAGGTCATTATCTTTGCAGATTTCAGAATATGCCAACTTTTCATACTTTTTGCAAACCTTTGCTTCAAGGAAAATTGTCATTGGACCAAGTCACTTGTTACACTTGTTTTATTTTTCTTTTTGGTGATTCTTTTCTAGGTCTAGTTTGGGAACTCACTTTATCTCTTGGTCATTTCACTTGGTCTCACAAAAGGTCCTTTGACAGTTCAAATTGAAGCATTGACTACACTTTGGATGGTTAGTAACCTCTTCTCAAATCTCCCAAAGTTGATTACCTTTTAGAGTTTTCCTACACCTTGAATTTAGAATACCTCATAGCATACTTAGAATTTTCCATAAAATATTAGAACTAGACATCATTACTCACCACCTTGCATTGGAAATTCCTCTTAGACATCATTTATCACTTTGCATTATGCATTCCCCTTAGACGTTATTATCACTTTGCATCACTGCCACTTTACATTAGACATCCAAGAAAATCCTTTAGAAATTATTGGCACATTGCATTTCTTACTCCAAAAAGACCAAAAACATAGTTGCATTAGCATTCATTCCTTATATCCAAAAAGAATCCAAAAACATAAACTTAGTACCATTTCCATCCATAGACATAGTTCCATATAATTAGAATTTCTCTTTTGAGAAAATATTTCATGGTTGATGTTGAAAGGCACAAGACAAATGAGAGGGGAGGGTGAATCAGTTGTCACCAATCTTAATCACAAATCTCAAATACTTGTCAACTTCTCATCCACTTAATTTTTTTATTAAGTATGAACATGAAATGAAAATAATAGAAAGCAATATCAACACAAGAAACACTAGATTTATGTGGAAAACCTAATAAGGGAAAAACTACGGTAAGGATTAACTCATAATATAAAGTAATTCCAAAACTAATTACAAAGAGGCTCACTACTAGAGGGCTCACTGCCCAAAAGGACTCACTATCTGGATACAAGGCTAATTGCATACAGATAGGGCTCACTGTCCAGAAGGGAGGCTCACTGCCTATAGATACAAAAGATAACAAAAAATCCACCACAACAAATTACACACATCCACAGCCTTGATTAGAAGATTGCAGACACCATCAGCTCACTTCTTTCAGGAGTCTAACACCTTAAAGTACTACTACCTCAATTCATTTTTACACATTCTTGCTTGTCACACTTGTGGCATATCTAATACATCAAATCATAACATCTCTACTTGTATGTATACCATCTTCAACCTTAGAAACTTTCTCCAAGGTCGGCTACACATTCTTCATATTACAAATTCAAATTAGGTTGGTAACTCAACATTCCCGCAGTGGAAGAGAATGAGAACAGACCAAACCAACACTTAACCAAGACCCAAAAAAACATCTTGGATCAATCACACACTTCCTTAATTGGTACTTATTAGGTTCACATGACGTGTAGACAATAGGTCATCCAAACATAATGAGAACACAAATGAACTTTGAAGAACATGTTTCCACAAGATGAAGATAGCATGTGGACCGCATGACATGCTTCACTATACACTGAAATGTTAGTGTAATTAATAGTTAATTACACTTGCATAACTTTACTTAGGTAATATTTAATTCCTAGGTTTATTATTCTCATCCTTATCTTATTGAGCTATCTTTTTTCTCAAGATAAGATTAGGGTTATGCATCTTTGCTTTTATAAAGCAAATCATATCTTGTAATTATCAATTCCTGAATAATATTATGTTGCACATCTTTTTGCAATAGCTCTACTTTTTCTAATTTTCTCTTATGTGGAAGGATTTTCTAGTTTGCATACGTTGGAGGAAATATGAGCTCATTTTTGAGTCCAAGGCTATCGAAAAAGTCAAAATTGACTTTTTTTTCGCCTAAATCTGACATTTTATGCCAGAGTTATGAGGGTTTGAAGATTTTCCAGATCTGGGAGTTGCGAAGCTTTTGGTGCATTTTTAGGCAGATTAGACCTCGCCATCAGATCTAGAGTGTCTGAGAGATGAAAATCGACATATAACTCACCTATATTCAGCTTCAACTATTCGTGAGGAAAACAAATTTACCCAGCAGGTCATACGGCCCGCCAGGTACAAGGGTACAATTGCAGAATAAAAAAATTATTTAAATTTTTCTGCAATATTTATTCATGGGCCTTATAAATTTGTGGGAGATAATTTTTTGGTAAATGTATTCTATAGAGTTTTTATTTTTCTACGGGTTTTATTTCCTTTGGTACTATCGTACCATAGTCTGCATTTTTGCAAACCCTAGTTGGCTCGTACTTACTTCGCATGCATTTTACTCAGTGGTCATCCACGTCCATCGATGTTTTCTTCTTCCACTGGCTTGTTTTCCTTACAACCAACTATTTTTTCCCTACCGTCGACCTCCCTTCACTCTCTCGCGCCCCTCTGTTCTCCACCCCCAGCCCTATGGCCCGCCCCGGGGGGGCTCCCTTCCCGGTGGCACCAGGAGTGGCACCACCTCTGCTCAGCCCACCCACCACCTGCCTAGCGGCGGGTTTTATTTTTGCTTTGGTAGGTCCTGCAGTCGCATGGAAGACCAAGGGCTAGGCCGAAAGGAGATTAAATGTTGCACCCATTTAGCCTACCCGTACCCTGAAGTGCCCTTCTACAACTATTTTTTTCATTTCATTATAACTTTTGATCCCAGAGGCGAAATTTTTGAAACGAGATATCGCAAGAAAGCTAGCGAGTCCAATTTTCCAATGGTGCAGTTTGTTTTCAGAGATTTTTCTATTTGATGGTATTTTTTTCTTGTTGAAGTCAAATGTTTAAATTTCACTTTGGAGGGCATATATTTTGACTCGGTGATCCTTTTTCGTCATTCTCATGGCATCGGAAAGCTAATTATGTCCTCTACACAGATCTGACATCAATTTATATTTTTTGTTTATGCACAATTAGCATTCTTTCCTTTTACAATCATTGGGTATTGTAATAAATGAACTGAGATAAAGTTCCATCAGGGGGGTTTCTTGCATAATAATCTAATTAGAGTGTGCATGCACTTTGATCTCCATCTTGTTTTGATGGAAATTCGCATGGGTTATCTGGTTTCTTAGTTTCTTTTGGCCACATCTTGCTATTACTTGACACATATCAGATTCACATCGGTTCACACTTTAGATTGGGAGTTTATGGTTATTGATCCACATTGGTTCAAATCCTTCTCAGTTTGAGTACCATGTTTTAATGTTTAATGTTCCAGAGTCTTTATGGTTCTCCTTCCCATTGAAGAGTTTTAGTCTCAGTTTGGCATTGGCCTCGAGATACACGGTTTCTAGATTTTTTCATCATCTCATCTACTGTTGCTTCATAGATTCCAGGTTTGTTCCAATTTGTGAGTTTTCCAATGTTTTGTGACATCAAGTCTATTGTCACATTATTATGATTTCATTTTTGGTTTCATTTGTAGATAGAAGTATCTTTCCTTGCTTGTCAGATTGTGGTTCCGGTGTTACTCCATAGTGTTCTTCCAGTGCTTCTTTGCAGCAGTCATCTCATTTTAGGGGGTTTTGTCCCACTGGGTTTTCCTTCTCTACCTCATTATTGCATTTGTACTTGGGTACCTGATCTAGCCTTGTTGTCGGGACCCATTCATTCTTTCTTGCATTCATATTAGTTTTAGGTGCATGCTTTTTTAGTCTCCCTAAGTTGCACTTATGGGGGGTGTTAGTGTAATTAATATTTAATTACACTTGCATAACTTTACTTAGGTAATATTTAATTCCTAGGTTTATTATTCTCATCCTTATCTTATTGAGCTATCTTGATGATCAAGATAAGATTAGGGTTATCCATCTTTTCTTTTATAAAGCAAATCATATCTTGTAATTATCAATTCTTGAATAATATTATGTTGCACATCCTTTTGCAATATCTCTACTTTTTTATTTTTCTCTTCTGTGGAAGGTGATTTTCTAGTTTGCATTTCAGATCTTGGTTTCTAACATGACACACATCTCAGATACCTTTAGATTCATCCACAAAAAATGCAACAACCTTCATACATAGAATACTTTCTGTTAGTCCATCTAGACTGTACAAACACACATAGTAATTTTGAAACTCATCTTCTAGAAAACCAAACCATGAAAACCTTTGATAGAGCACAAATAACACCATTACAAACCTTCTTCTAGATCTGTCAGACCTGATACAAACCAGTGGAGGATTGTAGAGTAGAAACATTTCTCCTAGTCCATAGACAAACAATTCTTTCAAACTAGTTCACACACTGGTGAACACAAATTTCACTCTTCATCAAAACAACAACTAAAAACCAAGTTATATCACCAACAAATGCCCATAAAGAATACTTCAGATCTACACAAGCATATGATCAACATAGAAAAAATTTGGAGCACAAACCGGAGCACGTTTTGAACATACACACAACTTTGTCTTCACTATTTCTCAAAAGCACTTGGCAACTCATCATATCAGCACACCTATAACACCATAAGGATAGCTACGTGTACTCACAAAATCTCAACAGTATCTCAACTAGACATGCACAACCTACAATCACTTGATTCCTTTCTCTGCAACAACCTATATTGTGTTGACATCAATGACAACACCACCATACTCATTCATACTTGCAACAATCTCCCCCTTTGTCATTGGTGGCAATACATGATGTGAAAAACCATCAAAGACAAAATCCATTCCATTCATTTATTTTTTAGATTAGACAACCTACATAATGTTTCCTACACTCTCTTTTCCTTGCAATATTCTCTCTTTCACATTACTTTCTCTCCCTCTTTTTCTTTCACTGTTTTTCACATGAATTTCTCTCCCCCTTTGACATCAATGGCAAAGAATAGAAGGCTTGCATAATTATTCAAACATATGTAGCTCCAATCACTCCCCCTTAGGAGTGCACCCATACCTCTCATACTGCAACAATGAAACCTCCTACTCCCCCTGAGGATGGACCTAGTCATCAGTCTAGACAAATGAAGAATCTATAGATCCATTGGACTAATGCACCTCCATGTGCACCTAGTTCAAAGAAGGAGGGGCAGTAACCCCCACCTTCTCCCTGAGATACTCAAAGTATCCTTCAAAAGAGACTTAGTAAATATATATGTAATCTAATCCTTTGTAGGCACATACTCCAATCTGACTTCATTCTCCAATACCTTATTTCTTAAGAAATGATGTCTGATAGATATATGTTTTTTTCTTGAATGCATTACCAGATTCTTTGAAATTTTTATTGCACTTTTATTATCATAAAATATAGGGATAGGCTCATCACACATCACTCTTATGTCCTTCAATTTTTGCTTCGTCCAAAAAACTTGTGTGCAACAAAATGCTACTTCAATGTACTCAGCTTCTACAGTCAATAAAGAAACTAAATCTTGTTTCTTGCTTAGCCATGAAACCAATATTCCTCCAAGAAAGAATACACCACCACTTGTACTCTTCTGATCATCAACACAACCAACCCAATATACATTAGTGTAAGCACTCAAAGTGAAATTGGTGTCCTTAGGATACCTATTATCATTTTTTCACACAACTCAAATTGACAGAGCTAGTTATTCAAAGTTCATTTTAAGGTGAAGAATTTCAGTTTGTTTTTGCAGATGTTTTAACCATTGCAAAAATTTGAGTTATTTAGTTTTAAGAAATGCAATGTGTTTTAAATTGCTTTATACGATTTGCAGCATTAAGTATTGCATAAAAGTAAAAAGAAGTGCTTTCATTCTATCATTCATTCACAATGTTCAATACATTTTTTGCAAGAAAAGAAAGTACAAAATTAAACATGTAATTCATGAACATTGTTTTTGTATTCATTGGAGTACAAAAGAGAATCAAGTGTCCCACACAAGCCGTGGGAGTAGCTGCAACAATTAAACACAAAGAATATTCTATGCTACTGAAGATAAAAGAAGGAGAAAGAGCATGTAAGAAAGAAAATAATTGTCATTGCCTGATGATGTCTTCAAGCTACCTCTAGAGTCGAGGTCCCCTTTCTACTTACGTGCTTCAAGTGAACCTACAAATGGATGAAATTTTTGTTAGAGCTCAGACTATGAACATTCCTACATGGTCCATCAACAGTAATGTAGGATATTGTTTATGATGCATTGAATCACCTAAGCAAGCATAATAGGAGTATAAAAGAATACTAAGGAGAAAGCATCATGAGAAAATTTTGAATTTATTATTTTAATCTAACATTGTTTGTTTCTTGTGCAGGTATAGGAAAAGCCATGTTGTTTTATTTTGAATATCATAAAGGATGTGGTGTAAAACGGGCTCCCACAAGGGTTGAGTCTCGACATGCTTTCTCTCAACATTCCACAAAGGGTTTTCATAAAGAAACAATTCGATGTTGCTCAAAGAAATATGCATCTGAAGGAGTGCATCCAAGTGCCATGAAAACTCAAGCAAGTGATCATCTAGCATAGTCAAATCCAAAATAAAATATAATCAAAATCATAGGTGATCAATTGCTCAAGTGAATTGCAGTCAAGTGCATCATCACATAATGTGATAGTGAACAGGCATGCATAATGCCTTGTTTACAAATAGAGTAATGATAATTGAAAAAAATGAAGAAGCTTCTAAACATCAACAATAACTTTTCACATTTCAAAATATTCCATGCAATGATTGTTTTCACATCATCATGTTGCTATCTAGGAGATAAAAATGCATGAAGAGTGCCAAAAGGAGGCTTCTCCCATCAAAAAGTGACTCTACAAGTGGCTGCAAGTGAGCCACTGAAAGCAGAGAATGAATGGAAAGAGGCATGGTTGACTATGGGCGCAAGGAATTAAGTGTTGGGGCTGAATGAAATGTGGAACATCATCATTTATGAAGGTAATTTGCAGATTGATACTATAAACATAAAGGAAAATCACATTGCCTTGTTTCATTAAATGTGAAGTCAGATGTACACTTTTTGAAGCATTCTAGTGCACATGATGTGTAATAATGGACAACAAATTAGCCTATAGGTGCACTATGATGACTAAGTGCAACATTGCAATACAAGTAAGTGAAGTGAAACATTCATATGTAATGCATTTGGAGGAAAAAAGAAGCTTTTGTATGTCTTCATTGAGTAAAAATGTGTACAATGGTTACTACAATTCATGTTCAACAATGAGTTAAAATTTGCAAAGAATAGGAAACTTGTTTTGATAAATAACTTGGAGACATCAATTAAGTGAAGCTTCATTACATCTATGCACTTCAAGAAAATTGAAATCCAAAGATTACTACAGTGTGTGCATCATGTTGGGGAGATACAAATAGTGCAAGGAGGGAAATGTGTTTCATTGGGCATGATCTCTAAGTTAAGAGAAATTTGTAGTATGAGGGAAAAAAAATAAGCTACAACTATAGGTTTTGAGTTTGAAAAGAATGAAATTATTTTTCTTTTAGAATAGTGAGCTTGTGCTACAGTGGGTTAGGGTTTCATAGTAGAGACAAGTGCAAAGGTTCTAGCTCAGGATTTTAGAACTAAACCCCATGTAGGTTTACATGGATTTTTTCCAAAATGCAAAAGGTAAAATATCCCGAGCTCATATAGAATGTAAGGAAACCCCAATCCATACTCTCATACTTGTGGCCTATAAAGGAAAAAATTTCTTCATAACTAACAATACCCACTCAGGGTTTGTGTTCAAAATTAAAATAAAAAAAGAAACAACAAGGTTTCAAGCCCTTAACAATAGAAAATGATTTCATAAAATGGTGAAACCAAGTTACAAACTGCGACCATGAGGGGTTTGGAAACCCATCAAATGAAAAGAGTGTATCTAGAAAATGTCTTCATTTTAAAAGTGTTTTCATTTGCATATTATGGGTTGAGCCCATGAGATTTTGTTCTACAGAAAAGAAGGAGAATACATAGTGATGGCTGCAACATATACATGTCCCAATTCAAAAAACCACAAAATCTTCATTGTTATTTATAAAGAAAATCTTGAATAAGTTTTAAGAGGGAAACACATTGAAATAAGAGAGGTTCACCTTCAATTTTCTGTGGAGAAGCACTTCAAACCCTACAGATGAGCCTTCACAAATGGCCAAGAAAATACCCTCTAATGGTTGCCACAAAGAGTGGAGAGGAATGGCAACACAACCAAACACAAAATCAGTTAAAAATAGTCATGGCCGTGGCCAAGTGGGCCAAGTTCCTTTCAAACAGAGACATAAAATATATCAAAATGTAGATAAAAGTGCTTACCATTGAATGCAAAAGAAGGCACAACATAATGAAGAAGAAAAGAGCTCAAATGGTGGAGTCTCTGCTCCAAACCCTAGTCTCCCATGGTGATGCCTAGCAGAGCCCTTATTTTCTTAACTTCGCCGATGCAAATGGTAACCAAAAAATGTGTTTGAGGGGTTTTTATGTTAGGATTTTTCCCATTTGTTAGTTTGAATGTGATTTTAATCACATTTGTTTTAAAAAAAAATTCCTTAATTAATACCTTGCTTCATGTGTTGCCTAGGTCGAATGCCTTAGGCATTTATTTTTTCTGATTTTAATTTAATCAAATGTAAAACCATGCATATTGCCCCTCTTATTAGGGTTAGCCTTTGAAATTCCTTAGAGACATTTGATGCCATCAACCTTGCCTTAGGGAAAATTGAATAATGACTTTAGGCCCTCTAAATTTTTCCTAAGTCCTAAATATTTTAGAGTTCCCTTGGGTTTTGAATCACTTTATGTGATGGGGTTTTTAATTATTTTTTATGATTTTTTGTAGAAAAATGAAGTGTGTAGAGAGCTTGTATAATATTTTTATTTTTTGCAAATATTGATGCAAAAATTAAAATATTTGGAGATAGGAAAAGAAATATTAGAGTAAGTGGAGGCAAATTGAAAAATCAAATGCAATCAGGCTTTCTATATTGTAATTTAGAAAACTGCATATGATTGTAAGACAAAACTAGTGGTAATGCTTCTATAAATTACCTTGGTGTTTGTTAGTGTTTAAAATGTAGTTGATACACTCAAGTCTTCTTGGAAATGTTCTATTTTGAGTTTCAATTCATGGGCAGATTTGGAAAAGAGGTGGTAGTCTGAACTTTCTATTTTTCAGCTCTGGGCAATTTTGGACCTTATTTTGTGGAGTTTTTGGATAGCTTGTTGAAGATGAGAAGTTTTGATTTTGGTGAAGTTGTTTGGAATAGTTCGAGACCCTTCTTTTTAGGCTTTTTCCTTGAGCTCAAAAATGCAGAATAAGTTAGTTTTTGATGATGCAGTGTTCTTGATTTTTCTATTTTTACACCATGGATGTCACTTGATGCCTATAAGTTGGAGAAATTTCAAATTTCTCAGAGTTTAGAATTATTTTTCTTGCTCTCTTATGCATTGTTGAGAGTTTTGTAAACTTGTTTGAATCATATTTTTATGTCTTGATCCTTCATTTGCATTAAAAGCACTAGAGTTTTCCTTTCCCTTTTCTTGTCATGAGCTCATAGTGATAATCTAATTTTGTTTGTGATTCAAAGTAGTGGATCCTTCTTTTTCTTATTATTGTGAGTTATAGTCAGGAGTGGTAGATAGTTTAGGTTGCATAGTGTATTCATTGTTCAAGAATCTTTATGCAAAATACTATTGAGCTTAATTTTCTAAAGTGGACTATGAGAACAAATTGCTTTGAAAGAGGTGTTGTGAGTTAAGTTTTGTCAAAATATCAGATATCTAGTTGATCATCTTGAGTTGTAGGTTTCATTTTGCAGCTTTCTTCATTCCCTTTTCCCCTAAAAAAGCATGGGTTAGGTGATTAGCTATAGGGAACCAACCCACTTTGGAGATTCACTCC
The DNA here is from genome assembly GCA_007258455.2 of Sequoia sempervirens. Lineage (NCBI taxonomy): Eukaryota > Viridiplantae > Streptophyta > Pinopsida > Cupressales > Cupressaceae > Sequoia > Sequoia sempervirens. The sequence goes on along the minus strand of VDFB02105785.1, from coordinate 99,025,461 downwards.
CACTAATTGATGGACCCACAAATCAGGGAGTGTTTCCATGTTGCAATAGAATAGCCAAGCCTAGCTTGACTGAGGGTGAAATCCTGGTTTCCAATAGTTTTTGGCATGCCCGGTGGGACACTTAACTAAGTTCAGTCCACTTAAACACATTTTTCTTTGTTGTTTTGGTATGCATAGCAGAGTTTCAGCCTTTTGGAGGTGAAAAAAAACATACCTAGCGACTATGTTCTTTGATTTTCAAGCAGATCTAATGTGAACAACACATGAGAAGTGTATGTACTGAAGAATCCAGTGTTCTCTTTGGTGTTATCAGCCTTTGGAGGAAACATCATCAAACACTATGGAAACTCCATTCTCAGATTTTGCATGCAGATCAAGTGTTGGTTTGTTTTAAAAGCCTAACTTTTTCTATTTTCTAGCTTTTACATGAGAAAAAATGTCAAATTTTCATAAAAAATATGAATATAATGTGCCATATCATGAAAACCCTACTTATTATCTCCATATCAATCATATTAGGCCAATGGTGTTGTTGGTTTCAATTTCATGGCTTTTCAAAACCAGCATGCCCAATATAATTACCACCCACCCACCCCTACTCAACCTCCCTATTAGCCTTCATGTGCTCAAAACAAGCTCATAGACAGTGGAAAGGGGGAGATTGCAAGCCTAAAGAGTGAATTGCTTGACTTCATGCTCAATTTCGAAAGGCAACTGGAGGACATCAAGAGGCAACATGAATACAATCAGCAACAAGAAGAGATGGCTTACCAAGCCTATCTCTATGAGTAGGAGTTAGAGGTACAAAAGCATGAAATTCAAGTAGGTCCTACAATTCCAGAGCAACCTATCCAAAAAGAGGTTCATAAGTATCAATTTTTTATTTTTAGACAAGGTGAGTCTCCTAGATCTTCCCAAGCTTAAAATCCAAATTTTAGGAGCTTCCCTTCATTTCAAAAGCCTGATGTTGAGCAAAAATCTAGCCTAGCTTCTAATTTCTCAAACCCATTTTTTGAAAGAGACATCCCTAGATTCAATACACTATTCTTCATAGAATATGAGCCTATTCTTGAGTAGATCCAACCTAGTCTAGTTTTGAAGCAAGCCATTTAATGACAACTTCCTTTTTGAGAAACCCAAGAGGCTACCCAATCTTCCTCACCTAAAGAATCTAAGGCCCCCTTCAATCAAAATACTCTACTCCATGTAGAGAAGCTTAGGGAGGTAAATCCATTGCGCTCAACTCTAGAAGTTTACTGTTTGCAACAAAAAAAGTCTTCTTTAGATGAGTCTTTGTTTGTTTTTATTGATGAACTTTCAGGTTTTGTTGAAAATGATCAAGCTACTATAATCTGTCCATCATGACAACATGATGAGAAAGTAAAGGAGGTTTTTCAAGAGGATGACTCTACATTTTTTTTTGATGAGTTTCCCTCTTTCGTGAACCAAGATGAGGAAAACACACACATTCCTACAGTAGCTGCAAATGAAGGGAAAGAGCAGATTTTGGGAAACCAAGACCAACTAGAACAATAGGATACTAAAAAATATTTTGAGGTATGCAACTGGTACATTGATGAGAAAAATTTAGAAAACCAAGAACAGCTGGTTGTAGAGATGGAGAAAAATGTTGAGGTGCCTATTTTAACTAACTTATTTGAAGAGTTTCCTTTATTTGTTGCTATTGATGAAGAAGATGTATGTGAGCTAACAAAATCAACAAGTTGTGATCATCAAGAGTACGAAAAATACATTGATAGAGAGTTGATCTATGAACCAATGGGTGAGGACAGTGTTGTGGAGTTTCAAGACCATGGTTTTCTTGATAGCATGCCTAAACAGGAGATTTAAGGCATGGCTCGAATAAAGCAAAGTGGGGTGATGGTTGAGGAGTCAATTGATAAAGGTGAAGCTGACATGAAAACATTGGAGGCAATTTCCTTTAAAGAACAATTGAGAGAGTTGATGGAAGAGAGTCAATCCTTCCATGACACTTCATTTCTTGAGTGTCAAGATCCCACTTTTCTAGCTTGTAGAGAGCTTACTACTCTGTTGGGTTCTTGTGGAGACCAAGTGAATGATGAGGATGAAAAAGTGAAGCAAGTCCCTAAACATTCCCTGTTTGTAGTGAAACAAGATGAAATTGATTGGTTTAAGGACTGTTGGGAAAACATGTTGCTAAAGCTCTTGGAGGAGGAGGCCAAACGCTAAGAAATGTTCCATGGAGCTGATTTGCATGATCATAGCTGGTTGAAGGAGCTTCCTTTCCATTGTGCAAAGGAGCTCAAGACTAATGTTTTAGTTAAAGGTTTAATGGAGGAGCATGGTCCATTGACTGTAGAGGAGAAGTTAACACAACAAGCTATCATGCAAACTAATCTTGTTGTTGCTGATCACCTAAATTTTTGTCTCCCCAATCCAAAGCCTTGAATGGGATTCCCTATTAGGCATATAGCTTGGTTGGAAGAAAATGAAAAGGAGCAGCCCCGTGATAATACCGATCTCAAGCATGAAGGGAGGTATCATTTTGAGCACAACTAGTTCATTTTTACACTTGATCACCACTGGTTCACAAGTCAAGAAAGGTGGGTAAGTGATTTTATCTTTCTCCTTGGAAGAATGTTGAGGAAAATTGTTGTATACTTTATTTTTCTCCAAATCTTCTGGTGGATTCACAAGCGATTAGAGCATTGTAAGTTGATTAGAAGTGGGAGCTATTTTTCAAAACTTGTAAATGGTTTTGTTTGAGAACTATTTTCATTGGTCATTATAGGATAGAATTATTTGTTGCAAATAAGTGCTCTTGAAGCACATTTCATTTCAGTTCTCTTTCATAAGTGTTGTTGCACATGGTTTTCTGGCCATTAGGGCCTATTGGTTGCTACTATTTTGGTTTTTGTTATGCTTGGTGTTTTCTGGAGGAGTTTACATTTCTGATTCATGAGTTTTCTAAGTTTTGGAGGGGCATAATTAACTCCATGCCCAATGGAATTCATAAGGAAACTAGCCTAGGTCTTAGCAGGCAAGCATCTAGTAGAGGTCACCAAAAGTGTTATCAAATTTTCACATAGATCAAATTGATAGAGATGGTTATTCAAAGTTTATTTTAAGGTGAAGAATTTCAATTTTTTTCTGTAGATGTTTTAACCATTGCAAACATTTGAGTTATTCAGTTTTAAGAAATGCAATGTGTTTTTAGTTGCTTTATATGATTTGCAACATTAAGTATTGCATAAATTAAAAAGAAGTGCTTTCATTTTGTCATTCATTCATAATGTTCAATACATTGTTTGCAAGAAAAGAAAGTACAAAATTGAACAATTATTTCATGAATGTTTTTTTTGTATTCATTGGAGTAAAAAGGAGAATCAAGTGTCCCACACAAGTCATGGGAGTAGCTAGAACAATGAACCACAAAGAGTATTCTATGCTACTAAGGATGAAAGGAGATAGAGCATGTAAGAAAGAAGATAATCGTCATTGCCTGATGATGTCTTCCAACTACCTCCAGAGTTGAGTTCCCCTTTTTTCTTTCATGCTACAAGTGAATCTGCAAGTGGATGAAAGTTTTGTTAGAGCTCAGACTATGAACATTCCTACATGGTCCATCAACAATAATGTAGAATATTATCTATGATGCATTGAATCAACTGAGAAAGAATAAGAGGAGTACAAGAGAAAACCAAAGAGGAAGCATCATGAGAAACTTCTGAATTTATTTTTTTAATCTAACATTATTTGTTTCTTGTGCAAGTATAGGAAAATTTATGTTGTTGTTTTGTTTTGAATATCATAAAGCATGTTGTGTAAAACGGGCTCCCACAAGGGTTGATACCTAGCATGCTTTCCCTCAATATTCCACAAATAGTTTTCATAAAGAAACAATTAAATGTTGATGCAGAGTGAGTAGGGGAAGCTTCCTTCAGCTGATCAATCAACCAACTTATCACAGCTCTCTCAAATACTCTCTAAGTGGACCTTTCAAATCCACTTCCCAAACAAGGAGATAGATCTACCTTCCATACGAGTTTTCAAAAGATAGCTGACACTGACTTGGTAACATTTGAAACACATTTTTCCATGCCAACATATGACAAACAACTCAAGTTTGTATGGTATACACTTAATTCTTCAATCACTCTAAAACTGACCTAGAAGCACCTCATAGGAATACAATGTAGGACAGTGACAAACAACTTCTATAAGCACCCACTCCTATAACTAGACACATGAAAAACCTTGAAAACACCTTGAAAAACTCATCAAAGTTTAGAAACACCCAACAATAGGGCTCAAAGCACTAAAAGCAGTCCACAACTCATCAACTTCCAATTAGGCCTATCATCCTTGCAACCTACCAACCTAGGAAAGTCACTATAGAATCCTCCTAAAAACAAGACCTAGACAACAAGAATTGGTTTTAGACTCCTCCAATGGATTACTTTCAAAAGCCAAAACCCTAGGGCATGACTCTTTACCAGACCTTCACAATAAAACACATTTTCCATGTCACAAAGATGCCTAAATAGTTGATTTCCAACAAGAATAAAAACTCCAAAGCACACCCCAACTCCCCTAAGCCTCAAATTTTATTTTTAGAACATAATTGCACTCATTTCAACCATTCTCAACTCACTCCCTCAAGACTTTTACCACAAATAAAAAAACACAGAAAATCAACGTCTAACTAGGCTTGTCACATGGAGATGCCAAGCCTAGGGTTGCTTCAAAAGTTGCACCAGAACCCATTCCATCCTCCAAGACCTTAAAGAACATAAATTACATGATCTTCCTCACCTTCCAACCAAAAATCAGGCCATGAGAAAGTGGAGAAGGCAAGTTAGAGAGCTTTTTAGAACAAACCTCGATTTTGAGGGTTTTCTAGACCACTCTCAGTAAAATGTGGATATCTCTTTCAATTATTAATGAAAAAGGCTCAAACCACTGCCAAAAGAAAGGTAGTTCCATTATCTATCGATCCATTATGGTATTCTTCTTGTACAATACATAATATGGCCTTACCATATGTTTTAGTAGAAATTTTACACACAAAAAATGAAGGAAAACATGGTTTCTTTTTATTCAAACTTTCTCCAAACTTCACCATCAACATGCCTCGACCAAAAGAGGCCTATTTAAACCTTTTAAACCTCTTTCCAATTCCCTCCAATTGATTTTTGAATTAGTTGAACATTGGAAACAACTGATTTTTAAAATATTCCAAACTAGACTCCTAATTGCCTAGTTAAGGCAATTTACACTACTCCCCATAAGCCCAATTACATTGAGCATTCAAGAGGTGTAAAAAGACACCATAAATCACTTCAAAACATCAAGGAAACTTCCCTCAAGTACCTGGTTGCATCATGGCATCCCTATTCTTTAATTTTCCTAGATGTACCAAGTTTACATGGTGAGGAAGGAGACCTTGTTATTACATCAAACTTAATACCAAACCTAAAAAATTATTACAAAGAATTCAAGATGGTCTTTAGGACCTTATTATATCATGACCAAGTTTAACATCAAACAAAAAATCCATTAAAGGCCTCAAAGAGGCATGGAGTCCCCAAGGTGCCCCTACACCATGCACCCAGGGTGGAAGAGATCTCAAGTACCACCTGAGATCAGCTATTATAGAGTAGTACGATGTTTTAGGATGTCTTCTTCACTCATCCAAGTGACATCTTCAGGTGGAAGACCCTGCCATTTAACTAAATATTCATTATATACCTTTTTCCATGTCCTTTTTACCTCTTTGGTGTCTAGAATGGCTTCAAGTTTAAAGGGTTTAGATGGTGGAAGGTCCTGCACCCAATATTCATTATCTTCCACACCTATACCTATATCTAAAGATCCCTTAAAGGGGTACAAGTCAGCCACATTAAAGATAGGAGAAATAGCCACTTCAGGAGGGAGTGCTATCTCATATGCATTTTTCCCAAACTTGTGAATTATTTTGCATGGTCCTATTTTCTTCATCTAAAGTTTTGTGTATTTTCCTTTAGGAAACCTCTCCTTCTTCAAGTATACAAAAACCAGATCTCCCACCATATATTAGACATTTCTTCTTTTCAAGTCTTCCCTCTCTTTGTATTTGTCCACACTCTTCTTGATATTTTCCTTCACTTGCTCATGAATAGATTTCATGGCTATGGAAAAATCCTCTCCTTCTGCACTCCTCTTCTCCATTCCTTTCAAATCACTTAACTCAAAGATTCCACTTGGTTTCATCCCATACACAACCTCAAAAGGAATTTTACCTATGCTTCTATTGAGGGAATCATTATAAGCATACTCGGCTTGTGGAAACACCAAATCCCATTGAACACCATGTTCCTTTCTCAAGAATCTCTAAATATTACCAAGTAATTTGTTCACCACCTCTATTTGTCCATTTTTTTGAGGATGGTAGGCAGAACTATACTACAAATTAGTCCCCAACTTTCTCCATAAGGTCCTCCAAAAATTACCTATGAACTTGGAGTCACTATCAGATACAATGCTCATAGGAATTGCGTGCATTCTCACAATCTCCCTGAAAAATAGACCTGCAATATTAGAGGCATCACTAGTACATTTACAAGGAATAAAATGTGTCATCTTGCTAAATCTATCAACTACTACAAACACACTATCAACCCCCCTTTGTGTCTTAGGAAGTCCTAAGACAAAATCCATACTTATGCTCTCCCAAGGCCTATTTGGGATTGGTAGAGGCTGATAAAGACCAACATTTGAAGTGGTCCCTTTTGCTCTTTGACATATGGTGCAATTTTCCACAAACCTTCTCACATCCATCTGCATTTTAGGCCAAAAGTATAATCTCGTAACGTCCTCCAAATTTTTGTCAAGTCCAAAGTTCCCTCCAAGACTCCCACTATGCTTTTCCTTTATTATATTCTCCCTCATAGAGCACTTGGGAATGCATAATTGAGCCCCTTTAAACAATAGACCATCTTGCAAAACATAATCAACATAATCATTGTGAAAATAATTAGAAAATTTAAAACAAACTTCAAAAGAAGCCTTGAAATCTTCATCCTCCATATACATACCTTTGAGAGCTTCTATGCCCACACTTTGTAATTGCACTTCTTGAACCATCATGACCCTTCTACTAAGGGAATATGCAACCTTATTAGCTTGCCCCTTCTTATGTTTTATGGAGAATGTATATTCTTGTAGGTATTCAACCCACTTCATGTGCCTTTGGTTCAATTTTTCTATCCATTCAAGAAACTAAGAGCATGGTTGTTAGTGAATACTATAAACTCCCTTGGTAACAAGTAGTGCCTCCATTTCTTTAAAGGTTCGACCATGGCATACACTTCAAGATCATATGAAGAGTACTTTATTTTAGTTGTTGTCACCTAGAATTGCACCCTACGCAAAGTTTGTAAAACTGAGCTTTCTAGAGCAACACGGGATCATCTCAAGGTTGTTGGTCACCTATAATTGAAATGAACCTCCAGAGAAGGTCGGCTTCCTTTGGTATCACCTAGACTACTGATTCTTTGAAGGGAAAGGGGTAAGGAGTACATAAATTAAAGGACTACACTAGGGTGATACACCAAACTATTTGAGAAATCATGAAATGAACACAGGAAGAACATACAGTTGAAAGCCTGATTGCTATTCTCAGAACAACCTCTTTCAGATTTGATGCTTTAGTCCTAATAGGTTTGATCTACATACACATCTCAGGAAGGAAAGATTAATTTCACAGCTCTAAGATATGAATACAAAATTATAAAACATAGTTAAAGACTTGCATGTTCAAAGGAAAGATATAGAAATGAGAATTAATACAAACGCGAAAAAAAAATTCTCAGGTAAGCTCTATGTTATATTCAGGATTCCAGTTGAGTTACAGAAACATACACTAATTCAGAAAGGATTGACGAAAAAATCACTAACTCCCTTGAATGCATAATCAAAAGTATTTACAAAAAGGAAAAAAATGCCTTATATACAGACTGATATCAGCCCATTAGGGCTTACAAGAATATCGGAGCTCAGAAAGATCCACCCTCAGATCTTTTGGATGAAGTTAATGTTGAAGCCTGCCTGTCCTTGTTGTATGTGTCGGTGAAGAGTTACCCTCGTAAAAGCCTTCTTCAGATATCTTCAGCTACCACATTCATTTGATCCATCGTGTCTAGTTGAGCTACTTCGGTTGCACCTTGAATGCTCTAAGCCTGCAACAGATACACGTCGCCCTTCATCCTGTTGATGCTCTTCAGACTGCCATGGCTTACCTTTAGATTTCTCTGATTGGCTAAGTGAAATCCATGCAGCTTCTTCGGGTGGTCAAAACTTCCCTTGTTGAACCGCATATTGGTGAGACACTAATCGTGTCTCCCTGATGTGGTTAAATCTTCTCGCAAGCATTGACAAGACATGCTGCCATTGCTGAGAGCTCCCAGCGAGACCTAAAGGTCATACCGATGCTATCGGAGCCATCAGTGAGACACCGTTTATCGCCAAGAGATTAGTGGGTTCATGAGTCACGTGGAGATCCCTCTCTGTCACTGAGACCACATGATATCGGTAAGACATCACTCTGATAGTCAGTCGCTATATCGATGAAATTCATGTCGGGGAGACCCTCATCGACATCTGTAGAAGTCATCCCGTTGGGCCCTTTTTCTTCTATCGGCTAGACATCCTTATTTCGGGAAGAGGTTGTGTTGAAGGCACTTTAGCTTTGGTGAGCACATATTTAGTTTCACTTCAGCAAGACATCCTTAATCGGTGAGACCTCACATAGACTGTATTTTCTACACCGAAAGGTCTCAATGCATTCTGAGTCACTGAGAAAAGGGAATCGTTACGCTGACAAGGACCCTTCATATTTTCCATTGGCGAGACTGAAGGTTGCTCTCTGAGACCTTACGGCGATCGCCCCAACTTACACCGACGGGCACATCCTTCCACCACCGATCGGTGAGACAAAAGTGAACTCATGCCGAAAGAAAACCATTTTGCACACTATTCCTCCAGTCGACGAGACAAGAAAACCTTGCTGAGACATAATGTCGATATGGCCTAGCTCCGTCGATGAAGCACCATATACATAGTCGGGGAGACATGTTGAGATCGGTAAGATGCAACCCCAACAGCTAAGACATATGCTAATAGAATCCTCCACAGTTGCCAAAACAATAGAACCATCCTGCTGAATGTAGAATGTAGACGACCTGTGATCACTGTGACACTCCTGGGGTCTTGGTGACTCTGTCCTTAGAAGATTTTCATGCTAAACCAAAACAAGGTAGGCTTCTTCACTGAATTCCCCATGACCTAGCATCAGATTCATGACCTTTTCCCTAGGCCGAATACTTCATTTGGCCTCCTCGAACCTGTTAACACGATTTGCTTTGCCTGATTGAGCCAGAGGGTAAAAATGTAGGCAACAATTCTGGCGACCTTTGCGGGATGTTTGCCTACTAAACATGAGAACCAGTGACTGGGATTATCCATAGGGTATGGAGTCATGAGAAGGCTCAGAAAACAAACAAAATATCAATTTTTCACATGGCTTTGACCTCATGAAATCCACGGGTCATAACAGGTTGCCAAAAATGAAACAAGGGAAAACAACAGAGAGAAATACTGCATCAAAAAGCATTCTGGGAATGGAGCAAAACATAAAAAAATGAACCAAAGTGTGAAGAACTTATTGAAAACATAAAACCTAACTAGATATGTACAAGAAAGGCACTTATCAGGCTTGAAAGTAGGGTTTAAGGTGTATCCCATTGACTGGGATAGAAAGAAAATCCCCTTCTATTGTAGCCAGCTGATAAGCATTGTGCTCCTTACAACCTGTGATAATAAATGGACTAGTCCACATATTGTCAAACTTAGTGTGATGGCCAGACCTACTTTTGAAGAATGTCCCACCTGAGCATAGGGTCTCTCTCCTTAAAAGACTTTGCTGTAGCGCTTTTGTCGAATGTCTTCTTTGTCTGGAGCTGATGATACTCTAAAGATTTCATTGCTCTGTCCCTTGATTCTTCGAGCTCCATGAGCTCTGCATACCTTACAGACATTGGGTCCTATCCCTCAAGCATCTCCAATTGATGAACAATGTCTAGAGCTGGAAGCTCCAAAGATAGTGGCAATCTTGCCTCCTTGCCATAGACCAACACATATGGTGAATTACCAACAGACCTCTTAGGGGTCACTCTATCTGCCCAAAGTGCATTCTTTAAACTACTGGGCTAGGTCCTTTGGTTTTCCTCTATGGTTCTTTTAATAATTATGATGAGGTTCTTATTTGTGCTCTCAGCTAGGCCATTACCTTGAGGTTAATAATTTGAAGATGTGCTCAAATGAATACCATGCTTAATGGCCCATTCAGTTACCCTTAGACCCATGAATGGAAGGGAATTATTAGATATGATGTTGTTAGGTACTCCAAACCTAGTGACTATATCCTCATAGAAGCTCAAAACTGAAGACTCTTTTACTTCTTTCAATGCAACCGCTTCTGTCCACCTTGTAAAGTAATCAATGGCTATAAGTACCCACTTGTGACCAGCACTGGAAGGTGGGTTTATTGGCCTAATGAAATCAATGCCCCATCTCATGAAGGCCTACTCCACTTGAATTGGATGCAGGGGCATAGTAGACAGCTTTTCCTTTCCTGAAAATAGAGCGCATTTGATACACTTCCTTGCCCAAGAGTAAGCATCCTTGAACAAGCTGGGCCAATAGTAACCAGCTCTCATGATCTTCCAGGTGGTAGTTCTAGGAGCAAAGTGACCTCCTGCAGCTCCATCATGAAACTCATGAAGTACCCTTTCAATTTGATTGCTGTGAATGCATCTTAACAGGACACCATTCAGGTCGTTTTTGAAAAGAACGTCATTTACCAGTACATACGGTATGGATTGCAATCTGAAATATCTCCTTTTGGCTCTGTTCAGACCTAATGGACATTGACCAGTTTGTAGAAATTGGGTCATATCTTGAACCCAATTAGTTATCCCCGTGGGCACATCATCTTGAGCATTCTGAGGCTCATTTGTATTGGCAAGCACATCATCCTTTTCTAGTTCACTTTCACTGCTCGACCTTGTAGCAAGTTGTTCACAAAGACCCTTACCCCTCACTAGTTTGGTGATCTTGATATCTATGTCATACTCCATGACCTTGGTGACCCATCTTGCTCTTTTTTCATTCAGGTCTTTATTCAGCATAAACTCCTTCACACTTGAGTGCACCACCAGAATATGAATTTTATTGTGAGAAATCAAAGGCTTGAATTTCTTCAGGCTTTTGATCATAGCAAGGACATGCCTCTCCATAAAGGAGTATTTCTATTCGTAGTCAACCAAACCTTGACTGAAAAAGGCTATTGGTTGTTCTAAATTATCTTCATTTTTTTGAACCAATATTGTAGAAATGTTGCTTGTGCTACCATAAGCATACATATAAAAATCTTTGAGAAAATTGGGATTTACCAGCATGGGAGCTGCTGCTAAGGCCTCCTTGACCTTTTCAAAACTATTCTTGGCATCCTTCGTCCAACTGAAGAATTCATTTTTCTTTAACATGGTTGTTAAAGGTTGTAGTAGGTTTGCCACATCTGGGATGAACCTTCTCAGAAAGTTGATCTGTCCCAAAAATCTCTATAGACCCTTCTTGTGATTAGGTAGTGGCAACTCAAGTATGGCTCTGACTCTCTCAGGGTTAATAGTGATTCCTTGCTTTGACACTATGTGTCCTAATAGTTTCCCTTCGTGGACAACAAAGATACTCTTCTTTGGATTGAGGGAGATACCAAACTCTCTGCATTTTTCAAACACTTGCCTAAGATGTAACAGATGTTCATCAGCATTCTTGGTATATACTGTAATATCATCTAGGTAAATCAGTATAATCTTGTTGATCAAGCCTTGAAACGCCATGTCCATAGCCCTCTGAAACATGGCACCAACATTGGATAAACCAAAAGGCATCCTTTTTTATGCCATGGTGCCCCACTTAGTTGTGAAAGCGATTTTAAACTAGTCTTCCTCTTTAACCAGTACTTGATTATAGCTTGAAAAACCATCCAATAAGGAAAATATTTCTGAGCTAGCAACTTCTTGTAAGATTTGTTCCATGGAGGGTAGTGGGTAGTGGTCTTTTAGAGAGGATCAGTTAAGATCCCTAAAGTCTACACAAAGCCTTATCTCACCACTTTTCTTTCTAACTGATACAAGATTAGAAACCCATGAAGTGTGCTTGATAGGGAAGACAATACCCCCCTCAACTAGTTTAGTCAGCTCATTAATCATTAGGGGCTCAAGTTTAGGATTCAAGGGCCTTTGTTTCTTCCTTATTGGCTTAGCATCTGGCTATAACTCAATTGTGTGCTGAGAAATGTGGGGATCAAACCCTTTCAAATCCAAATATTCCCAAGCAAAGACATCATAAAATTCTTGACATAAAGCAACAAAAGCTTGTTTATCTTTAGGTGAACAAATTTTTCCTATCTTAAGGAGCTTTTCTTTGAAAATCTCGAGCTCTTCATAGTGCTCTTGTTTGATCTGCAAGCCGGCTTTACCCTTTTTAAGCTAATCATTAGTACTAAAAATTGACTCTAAGGTAACAAGGCCTTTGGGTAATTTATTTGTCTTTAGTTGTATGACTTGATCACCATACTATTGCTTGAGTTTTGCTTGATTCACCGTGGAGAACTGATCTTCTTCGAGCAGGAAAGAAAGGATCTGTTCATCACTGTCAAAGACTTTCCAGTGAATGTTGTTGTCCAGAATTGATGGTCTAACTACAACCTTCACATACTGCTGCACCTTCTATTTTATAATATCTCCCAGAATATCAAACTGTGCTGCAATGGCTACAAGACTGTCAGCATGTTTGTTCTGATTTCTTGGGATAGACACTAAATTAAAGGCATCAAATTCCTCAAGCATGTTCCACACTCTATTTCTATAAGACTTTAATGTGTCATTTTTAGCAACATTCATGCTTCTTACTTGGTTAACAACTAATTCGCTATCCTCATAGACTTTCAAGTTGGTTATTCCTCTCTTCCTTGCCCATTCTAAACCTTGAACAAGGCCTTCATACTCAGGAGTGTTATTGGAGCATGCAAAAGCAAAACAGAATGCAGAGTAGTACCTATCACCTTGTGGAGAAATCAACATTGCACCTCCTCCTACCCCATTCTTACTTCTAGAACCATTGAAGAACATCTCCCAAAGTCCATTTAGTGGTTGCAACAACTGATCCGCATCTTTCTCCAAGTTTGGAATCTCTGTGTTAGGCTCAAGAATGACATAGTTTCCCATATCAGCATCTTGAATAAGGTCCTCAAGACTACCCAATACATTCTCAACTGCCCATTCATGTAGCAACATGTTAGGAACAGCTTCTACTTGGAGTTCTTGAGCAGCAGCTAGTTCATTGTAAGAAAGAATGATAGAATTTGTGTCTGCAGCAGTAGCAACAACATTAAAGGGACTTGGGTTATATGGCTCAATGTGATCTTTGGACAACCGCTTAGATTTAATGGTGACCTTGGTCCCATATCTTGTTCTAAATAGCATATGTGACCAATTAGCTGACACATAACCACCTATCTTGGATGTAAAGTCTCTTGACAGGCATAAGGAAAAGAAAGGTGGAAGGTCTATGACACATATGTCTTGAGGAACTAAAAAATTTGGGCAAGCATGGAGGGTGAGACTTAAATCCTTGATAATACCCAAAGTATTAACCGAAGTACCATCTAATTGGATCACTCCCTTCTCTAAAGGATAGTATTTTAGTCCAAGTTTGTCAGCAATCTGCTTTGGCATGATGGAGTTGTTAGCTCCACTATCTACCATACAGTTATGGACTAATTTATCACCACTAATCACTGACACGTAGAAAGGAGGTGGTTTGACTTCTTTTCCTACCTCTTTGCTGGACTGTTTATCATCTGCCTGAGCATTATTTGTCAAAACAGCCCTATCTTGACCTAATGGGGATTCAAACTCACCTGATAACTTAAGATTTGATAGGGCTGAACATAGAATATCCTTTTGACCAGGGATGACCAATGAATCCCACATAGACATCATCACATTTGTCCTTTTCATACTATCAAGAATGTTAAAAGGTACAACTAGGTTTACTTTATTGTGTACCTTTACGCCAGTGTGATCAGCTTGTAAGCATGGCTGCTCTTTAACTGGGAGTTTCTGATTTCCTTGCAAAAACTAGTCACTCAAGATGCAGATGGTTCCACATCTGATGACTTTCCTTTGTAGGGTGTACCTTTATGCCAGTGTGATCAGCTTGTAAGCATGGCTACTCTTTAACTGGGAGTTGCTGATTTCCTTGCAAAACACTAGTCACTCAAGATGCAGATGGTTCCACATCTGATGCCTTTCCTTTGTAGGCTGCAGGATCGAGCTCAAATGCTCTCTTATTTTCTCTCGTATTGGCCGCAACAGGAGAACTTTCCACATTCAATCCACAAAACTCTTCACCCTACCAGTTGAGTAGAGTAGCATCATTTGCAAACTAATCTTGGTGTTGTGGAGATAACTCATTAGGTGCATGTTGTTGTGAGCTTGAGGCATTCTGCACCATAAGTTCCTAATTGATGAGTCCATTTGAGCAAGTGGTCTGATTGTGGGGCCGATTGCAAGGGTAGCACCATTCATAATCTGCTACTAAATTATTTTGAGTAGGAACCATGTCTTTGATTGCACTAATAGGTGTTGGAGCATAGGCCTAAAAAGGTCTTGTGTTCACATTTTGTCTTGTTCCTTGATAATTGCCCTGATAAGCTTGTCTATTACCTTAGAATTGCTGTTGTTGACCTTGAAAAGGCTGGCTTGAGGCCTGATTCTGCTGTTGATAAGGCCTAGAATAGGTCTGTTGTTTTTCCAAGTTCACCAACTTGTTGCCAAATGTCTGTAAAATACTTTTGATCTCTTGTAGCTCCTGTGATGAGCCTGAAGCAACACTCTCTTGTCTATCAACGGTTGGAACAGCAGCTGGCAGAGTTGGTACAACTGGTAGAGGTGTGAAGGGAGGTATTTGCAAAGGAATGTTTGCATGAATTTCTAGGAATATTGGCATTGGTGGCCTAGGAGTGAATTTGCCTGCTTGTATCAAGCTATTTTCAGCTCTGATAGCTATTTCAAAGGCATCTGGTAGAGAGACCCCTCCATTTGACTAAATCATAATAGCTATATCACCGTTTAGAGCCCCTAAAAAATACAAAAATGCATATCTTGGAGGTGGCCTCACTGTTGCAGGTATTCTATCCTAGGTTCTCTGAAATCTGAAGTTGAAGTCATTCATCTGCTCTTCTGGAGCCCTCTTAATTGTAGTCAATTGCTCCAGTAGAGACAAGTTGTCAGACCTGTCTTGGAACTGCTTATGCAACTTATCTCCAAACTCGTCCCATGTAGCAATTGAACTGACTAGTAGGCTCCTATACCACTATACAACTCTTCCTTTCAGTGAAGCAGCTGGTAGTCTCACTGCAACGTCCTCTTGGGTTATGTGGTGAACTCCACAAAATGAAGTCACATCTCTCATGTGTTCAATTGGGGTAGTTTGGTCTTCCCCTGTGAAAGTTGGCAAACTCTTCAAGGCTGCCATTGGGATATCGTTGTGTTGTGCCAGATTCAAGGGACTCCCTCTATTGAAAGCAACAAAGGGTTGATTCCTTGGAGCAGCCATTATAGGTAGCTGAATTGGATTTACTTGTATAGAAAAATGAGATCCCACTAATGGAGGAGTAGACTGAGTTCTTCTAGAATAGATAAATGTTGTTCCTCTTTTTCTATTGCTCTACCTTTCCTTCTTGGTGGTGATAGCTACAAATATTCAAAGGGACTTGAGCTGCCTCTAGTCTAAACTTTTCTCATAAACTGAAGAAGGCGTTGATTTCTGGAGATCTTTCCTCTTTATGGAGTCGCCAAGTATGCCAAAGGACTTCTATAAAGCTTGAAATTCACTGGTTGCATACTAAACCAGTAGTTTAATCTAGTTCACTGTCCCACCGGGCATGCCAGAAACTATTGTCACATAGAATTGCACCCTGCGCAAAGTTTGTAAAACTGAGCTTTCTAGAGCAACATGGGATCATCTCAAGGCTGTGGGTCACCTATAATTGAAATGAACCTCTAGAGAAGGCCGACTTCCTTTGGTATCACCTAGATTACTGATTCTTTGAAGGGGAAGGGATAAGGAGTACATAAATTAAAGGACTACACTAGGCTGATACACCAAACTGTTTGAGAAATCATGAAATGATAGGAAGAACATACACTTTAAAGCCTGATTGCTATTCTTAGAACAACCTCTTTCAGATTTGATGGTTTAGTCCTAACAGGTTTGATCTACATACACATCTCAGGAAGGAAAGATTAATTTCACAACTCTAAGATATGAATACAGAATTATAAAACATAGTTAAAGACTTGCATGTTCAAAGGAAAGATACAGAAATGAGAATTAATACAAACGTGAACACAAACTTCCCAGGTAAGCTCTATGTTATATTCAAGATTCTAGTTGAGTTATAGAAACATACACTAATTCAGAAAGGATTGACGAAAAAATCACTAACTCTCTTGAATGCATAATCGGAATTATTTACAAAAAGGAAAAAAATGCCTTATATACAGACTGATATCAGCCCATTAGGGCTTACAAAAATATCAGAGCTCAGAAAGATCCACCCTCAGATCTTTTGGATGAAGTTAATGCTGAAGCCTGCCTGTCCTTGTTGTATGTGTCGGTGAAGAGTTACCCTCATAGAAGCCTTCCTTAGATATCTTCAGCTACCGCATTCATTCAATCCATCGTGTCCAGTTGAGCTACTTCGGCTGCACCTTGAATGCTCTAAGCCTGCAATAGATACACGTCACCCTTCATCCTGTTGATGCTCTTCAGACTGCCACAACTTACCTTTAGATTTCTCTGATTGGCTGAGTGAAATCCACGCAGCTTCTTCGGGCAGTCAAAAATTCCCTTGTTGAACCACATATTGGTGAGACACTAATCGTGTCTCCCCAATGCAGTTAAATCTTCTCACAAGCATCGGTAAGACATGGAGTTGTTGCTAAGAGCTCCCAGTGAGACCTAAAGGTCATACCAATGCTACTAGAGCCATCGGTGAGACATCGTTTATCACCAAGAGGTCAGTGGGTTGACGAGTCACGTGGAGATCCCTCTCTGTCACTAAGACCATGTGATATCAGTAAGACATCACTCCGACAATCAGTCGCTATATCAATGAAATTCATGTCGGGGAGACCCTCGTCGACATCTGTAGAAGTCATCCCATCGGGCCCTTTTTCTTCTATCATCCAAACATCCTTATTTCAGGAAGAGGTTGTGCCGAAGGCACTTTAGCTTTGGCGAGCACATATTTCATTTCACTTCAGCAAGACATCCTTAATCAGTGAGACCTCACATAGACTGCATTCGCTACACCGAAAGGTCTCAATGCATTCCGAGTCACTGGGAAAAGGCAATCGTTACGCCGACAAGGACCCTTCATATTTTCCATCGGCGAGACCGAATGTCAGTCGCCGAGACCTTACGGTGATTGCCCCAACCTACACCAATGGGAACATCCTTCTGCCACCGATCAGTGAGACAAAAGAGAACTCATGCCAAAAGAAAACCATTTTGCACACTGTTCCTCCAGTCGGCGAGACAAGAAAACCTTGCTGAGACATAATGCCAATATCGCCTAGCTCCACTGATGAACCATCATATACATAGTCGGGGAGACATGTTGAGATCGGTAAGATGCAACCCCGACAACTAAGACATATGCCGATAGAAGCCTCAACGGTCGCCAAAAAAATAGAACCATCCTGCCGAATGAAGAATGCAGAGGACCTATGATTGCCGTGACACTCCTGGGGTCTTGGCAACAACTCTGTCCTTAGAAGATTTTCATGCAGAACCAAAACAAGGCATTCTTCACTGAATTCCCCGTGACCTAGCATTAGATTCTTGACCTTTTCCCTAGGCCGAATACTTCATTTGGCCTCCTCGAACCTGTTAACATGATTTGCTTTGCCTAATTGAGCCAAAGGGTGAACATTTAGGCAACATTAGCCTCATTTAGTTTTTCACTAAAAAAGGCAACCGATCTGCCCTCTTGACTCAAAATAACACCTATTTCTTGACCACTTGCATCACACTCAATAGTAAAAACTTTATTAAAATCAGGAAGAGCAAGGATAGGTTGTTGTGATACCTTTCTTTTCAAGTACTCAAACCTTTCATTTGCTTCATTGGTCTATTGAAACTTACCCTTCTTTTCACCTTTTATTGTGTCAATGATGGGGGCACAAATATGGTTGAAAATCTTGATGAACTTCCTATAGAAGCTTGCAAGACCATGGAAGCTCCTCACATCACCCACTAATCTAGGTGTTGGCCAATTAAGAATAGCCTCAACCTTTCATGGATCCATTTTCAAACTGCCTTGTGAGATAACAAACCCAAGGTAGACCAATTCTTCCTTCATAAACTCACATTTTTGCAAGTTGATCAACAAATTTTCTTCATGCAACCTTCTTAAAACCTGTCCAAGATGCTCCAAATGCTTCTCCTTGGTCCTGCTAAAGACAAGAATGTCATCCAAATAAACCACAACAAATTTTCCAATAAAAGGTTTTAATACCTCATTCATTAGCTTCATAAAGGTACTATGAGCATTAGATAACCAAAAGGCATCACCATCCACTCATAAAGACCTTCATTGGTCTTGAAAGTTGTCTTCCATTCATCACCTTCACGAATCCTAATTTGGTGATACCCACTTTTCAAATCAATCTTTGAAAAGTAGCGAGCTCCTACTAGAAAATCCATAAGATCCTCCATCCTTGGCATAGGAAACCTATATCTGATGGTTATCCTATTTATGGCTCTTGAATTAGTACATAATCTCCATTTACCATTCATCCTTGGAGCTAGCATGGTTAGAACAACACAAGGGCTTAAACTCATCCTCACTAGGCCCTTATCTAACAACTCTTGCACTTTCTTTACTATCTCTTCATTTTGGGTTGGTACCATCTTGTAGGAAGCCTTATTGGGAAATGTAGCACCTAGTATCAGGTCAATATGGTGGCTGATATCTCTGATTAGAGGTAGGTAACTATGCAATTCATCCACTACAATCTCCTTATACTTCTCCAACAAAGTTTGGACTTCACTAGGTATGGGTTTCTCTTTGTTTGAGGACAAAACAGACCTGCATTTTGGCTTAACAACCAAGGAAAACCATAGACCTCCCTCTTCCTTTAAGGTCTGTAAAAACTCTTTCTCACCTACCACCATGATGTTAGAACCAAGTTGTTTATCTACTCCCTCATCCTGTAAGGGTTTCATAGTGAAAGTGTGCCCATATTTTGTTATTGTTTAGGTGTTTCTTTCCCCATCATGTTGGGATTTCCTATCATACTACCAAGGGCTTCCTAAGAGAAAATGGCAAGCATTCATGGGTGTGACATCACACAAAATTTTGTCTTTATACTCCCCAATCTGAAATTCCACCCAACATTGCTCATTAACAAGCACTTGTTGGACCTTATTCAACCAGGACACCTTATATGGGGTAGGGTGAGGAATCTTTTTTAGTTTTAATTTCTCAACCATTTCAAGAGACACTAAATTATCAGTAGAACCAGAGTCTACAATTACCTTGCATACCTTCCCATGAGATTTGCATGAAGTCCTGAACAATGACTTTCTCTGTGGTGGCTCCTTGGCACTTGGAACCTTGAGAATTGTTCTTCTCATCATCAAGCTCTCTCCAAATTCAGGATCAATAGGCCTAGAAGGTGAATTTACACTTTTTGCATCCTCCTCTTGCACCAATTGGTTCCTCCTATCTGCACATTGAGAGGTTGAAGCTTGCTTTTTCAGGACACTTGAAAGATGGGTTGCCAAAATGGTTACAAGTGTACCACCTTCCAAAGAATGAATTGGAACCTCTTCCATTGAATCTGCCTCTTCCATTAGACCTCCTACCTTTGAATCCTCCTCTTTATTTTTGAATTTGTTCCTCTTTTCCACTTGACTCCCCTTGTTACTTTTGTGATTGGTTTCTACCACCAAAATTTCCTCTTCCTTTGAAGTTTTTGCCTCTACCTCTTCCATGTTGCTCTTGCTTTCTTTTTAAATTCTCCTCTTCCTTACATGCTACTTGGAAGCACTCTTCCACTGTCTTAGGAGTCACTAGACTCATTTCATCTTGGATTGCAAACCTTAGGCCATTCAAATATATGGCCATTCTCTCCTTGTCATTCTCTACATGACTACACCTCATACTAAGTTTGTGAAACTATTCAGTATAGGTGGCCACATCCATATCCTTTTTCTTTAGGCTTTGTAGCCTTCTAAAGACTTGAACTTCATGATCTACAGGGAGAAATTGTGCCTTCAATCTTCTCACCATTTTGTCCCAAGAGGTAATCATATTCTTTCCCTCTTTCACTCTTTCTCCTTGGTTGTAATTCCACCAATTCAAAGCAGCCCCATTCAGCTTTTTCTTTGCAAATTTAACCTTTCTATCTTCTTCCATCTCCTTATATCCAAAGTAGTTGTTCAAGGTATCCACCCATTCTAGTAGTGCCTCAACATTCATCTTTCCCCCATACATTGGAATGTCCATCTTCACTTCAATGGATTTTTCTTTTATGGTCTTCAAGGCTCTAATGAACCTTCTCTCTTCAACAGGCATCTCCTCTTCCAGATGGTTTTCCTCTCCACCCTCAACCTCCTCCTATGAGATACTCTCTTCCTCAGCATTTCCTTTCCTTCTCTCTAAGGCCTCTATTATGTCCCTCAAGGCCTTCATCTCGTTTGCCACAACAGACCCACCTTTTGGAGGCATATTCCTTCATTAACCACAACCTCCAATTCTCTTCACAATCTTTCAGATCAAAGCTTGGAGTTGGTACCACTCTGATGTAGAGTGAGTAGGGGAAGCTTCCTTCAGATGATCAAACAACCAACTTATCATAGATCTCTCAAATACTCTTTAAGTGGACCTTTCAAATCCACTTCCCAAACAAGGAGATAGATCTACCTTCCATAGGAGTTTTCAAAGGCAGATATCAAACACTAACTTGGTGACATTTGAAACACATTTTTCCATCCCAACATATGACAAACAACTCAATTTTTCAGGGTATACACTTCATTCTTCCAGCCCTCTAAAATTGATCTAGAAGCACCTCATAGGAATACAATGTAGGACAATCACAAATAACTTGTATAAGCACCCACTCCTACAACTAGATGCATGAACAACCTTCAATACACCTTCAAAAACTCATCAAATTTTAGAAAAAACCAACAACATGGCTCAAAGCACTAAAAACAATCCACAACTCATCAACTTCTAATCAGGCCTATCATCCTTGCAGCCTGCCAACCTAGGATAGTAACTATAGAATCCTCCTAAATAGACGACCCAAAAAAAAAGAATTGGTTTTAGAATCCTCCAATGGATTACTTTCAGAACCCAAAACCCCAGGGCATGACACTTTACTAGACCTTCACAATAAGACACATTTTCCACGCCACAAGGAGGCCTAAATGGTTGATTTCCAACAAGAATCAAAACTCCAAAGCACACCCCAACTCCCGTAAGCCTCAAAGTTGATTTTTAGAACATCATTTCACTCATTTGAACCATTCTCAACTCACTCCCTCAATACTTTTACCATAGATCAATAAAACATAGAAGATCAACATCTAACTAGGCTTGTCACATGGAGATGCCAAGCCTAGGGTTGCTTCAAAAGTTGCACTAGAACCCCTTCCATCATCCAAGACCTTCAAGAACATAAGTTAAATGATCTTCCTCACCTTATCACCAAAAATCAGGCTATGATCAAGTGGAGAAGGCGAGTTAGAGAGCTTTTTAGACCAAACCCCGATTTTGAGGGTTTTCCAGACCACTCTCAGTAAAATGCAGATATCTATTTCAATTCTTAATTAAAAAGTGTGACACAGCCACCGAAAGAAAGGTAGTTTAATCCTCTATCGATCCATTATGGTCTTCTACCTGTACAATATGTAATATGGTCGTACCACGTAGAAACAATTTTACACCAAAAAAATGAAGGAAAACATGGTTTCTTTTTATTCAAACTTTGTCCAAACTTCACCATCAACATGCCTCAACCAAAAGAGGCCTATTTAAACCTTTGAAACAAATTTCCAATTCCCTCCAACTGATTTTTGAATTAGTTGGATGTTGGAAACAATTGATTTTTAAAATATTCCAAACTAGAATCCTAATTGACTAGTTAAGGCAATTTACACTACTCCCCATAAGCCCGATTACATTGAGCATTCAAGAGGTGTAAAAAGACACCATAAATCACTTCAAAACATCAAGTAAACTCCCCTCAAGTACCTAGTTGCATCATGGCATCCTGATTCTTTAATTTTCCTAGATGCACCAAGTTTACATGGTGAGGAAGGAGGCCTTGTTATTACATCAAACTTAATACCAAACCTAAAAACCTATTAAGAAGAATTCAAGATGGTCCTTAGGACCTTATTACATCATGAACAAATTTAACATCAAACAAAAAATCCACACAAGGCCTCAAAGAGGCATGGAGTCCCCAAGGTGCCCCTACACCAAATGTTGCTCAAAGAAATATGCATATGAAGGAGTGCATCCAAGTGCCATGAAGACTCAAGAAAGTGATCATCTAGGATAGTCAAATCCAAAATGAAATAAAATGAAAATCATAGGTGATCAATTGCTCAAGTGAATTGCAATCAAGTGCATCATCACATAATGTGATAGTGAACAGGCATACATAATGCCTTGTTTGCAAATCAAGCAATGATAATATAAGAAAATGAAGAAGCTTCTAAACATCAACAATAGTTGTTTAAATTTCAAAATATTCCATGCAATGATTGTTTTCACATCATCATGTTGCTTTCGAGGAGATAAAAATGCATGAAGAGTGCCAAAAGGAGGCTTCTCCCATCAAAAAGTGATTCTACAAGTGGTTGCAAGTGAGCTACTGAAAGCAGAGAATGAATGAAAAGAGGCATGGTTGACTCTAGGTGCAAGGAATTAAGTGTTGGGGCTGAATGAAATGTGGAACATCATCATTTATGAAGGTAATTTGTAGATTGAAGTAAGTTTTACTTCAATATTCTGATACTAAACATAAAGGAAAATCACATTGCCTTGTTTCATTAAATGTGAAGTCAAATGTACATTTTTTGAAGCATTCAAGTGCACATGATGTGTAATAATGAACAACAAAGTAGCCTATAGGTGCACTATTATGACTAAGTGCAGCATTGTAAGAAAAGTAAGTGAAGTGAAAAATTCATATGTAATGCATTTGGAGGACAAAAGAAGGATATGTATGTCTTCATTGAGTAGAAATGTGTACAATGGTTACTACAGAATGTTCAATAGTGAGTTAAAATCTACACGGAATAGGAAAAATGTTTTTATAAGTAACTTGGAGACATCAATTAAGTGAAGCTTCAATACATCTATGCACTTCAAGCAAATTGAAATCCAAAGATTGCAATGATGTGTGCATCATGTTGGGGAGATACAATCAGCGCAAGGAGGGAAATGTGTTTCATTGAAGATGATCTCTAAGTTTAGAGAAATTTGCAGTATGCGGGCAAGCAAATAAGCTACAACTATAGGTTTTGAGCTTGAAAAGAATGAAATTATTTTTCTTTTAGAATAGTGAGCTTGTGCTACAGTTGTTGAGGCTTTCATAGTAGAGACAAGTGAAAAGGTGCCAGCTTGAGGTTTTAGAACTAAACTTCGTGTAGGTTTACATGGATTTTTCCAAAAATGCAGAAGGAAAAATATCTTGAGCTTATACAGAATGCAAGGAAACCCCAGTCCATGCTCTCATACCCATGGCCTGTAAAGGAAAAAATTTCTTCATAACTAACAATACCCACTTAGGGTTTGTGTTGAAAATACAAATACAAGAAGAAACAACAAGGGTTCAAGCCCTTAACAACAAAAAATTCTTTCATAAAATGGTGAAACCAAGTTATAGACTGTGGCCATGAGGGATTTGGAAACCCATTAAATGAAAAGCGTGTATCTAGAAAATTTCTTCATTTTAAAAGTGTTTTCATTTGCATATTATGGGACGATCCCATGAGCTTTTGTTCTACAAAAAATTAGGAGAATACATAATGATGGCCACAACTTGTACATGGCCAAATTCAAAAAACAAAATCTTCATTGTTCTTTGTAAAGAAAAGCTCAAATAAGTTTTAAGAGGAAAATTCATTGAAATAAGAGAAGCTCACCTTCAAAGTTCTGTGGAGAATTACTTCAAAACCACAGTCGAGCCTTCACAAATGACCAAGGAAAAACTTTCCAATGGCTTCCACAAAGAGTGGAGAGGAATGGCGACACAACCAAACACAAAAGCCACTAAAAAATAGTCATGGCTGCAGCCAAGTGGGCCAAGTTCCTTTCAAATGGAGACATAAAATGTATTAAAATGCAGATAAAAGTGCTTACCATTGAATGCAGAAGAAGGCACAATAATGAAGAAGAAAAGAGCTCGAACGGTGGAGTCTCTACTCCAAACCCTAGGAGGGAAATGCAAACAGTTGTTTAGGCTTTCATAGTAGAGACAAGTGAAAAGGTGCCAGCTTGAGCTTTTAGAACTAAACTTCATGTAGGTTTACATGGATTTTTCCAAAAATGCAGAAGGAAAAATATCTTGAGCTTATATAGAATGCAAGGAAACCCCAGTCCATGCTCTCATACCCATGGCCTGTAAAGGAAAAAAATTCTTCATAACTAACAATACCCACTTAGGGTTTGTGTTGAAAATGCAAATACAAGAAGAAACAACAAGGGTTCAAGCCCCTAACAACAAAAATTCTTTCATAAAATGGTGAAACCAAGTTATAGACTATGGCCATGAGGGATTTGGAAACCCATTAAATGAAAAGCATGTATCTAGAAAATTTCTTCATTTTAAAAATGTTTTCATTTGCATATTATGGGACAATCCCATGACCTTTTTTTCTATAGAAAATTAGGAGAATACATAATGATGGCCACAACTTGTACATGGCCAAATTCAAAAAACCACAAAACCTTCATTGTTCTTTGTAAAGAAAAGCTCAAATAAGTTTTAAGAGGAAAATTCTTTGAAATAAGAGAAGCTCACCTTCAAAGTTCTATGGAGAATTACTTCAAAACCACAGTCGAGCCTTCACAAATGACCAAGGAAAAACTTTCCAATGGCTTCCACAAAGAGTGGAGAGGAATGGCAACACAACCAAACACAAAAGCCATTAAAAAACAGTCATGGCCGCAGCCAAGTGGGCCAAGTTCCTTTCAAATGGAGACATAAAATGTATTAAAATGCAGATAAAAGTGCTTACCATTGAATGTAGAAGAAGGCGCAATAATGAAGAAAAGATCTCGAATGGTGGAGTCTCTACTCCAAACCCTAGTCTCCCATGGTGGTGCCTAACAAAGCCCCTTTTTCCTAACTTGGCCGATGCAAATGGTAACCAAAAAATGTGTTTGAGGCATTTTTGTGTTAGGGTTTTTCCCATTTGTTAATTTGAATGTGATTTTAATCACATTTCTTTTCAAAAAAAAATGCCTTAATTAATACCTTGCTTCATGTGTTGCCTAGGTCGAATGCCTTAGGCATTTATTTTTTCTGATTTTTTAAAGAAAATCAAATGTAAAACCATGCACATTGCCCCTCTTATTAGGGTTTTCATTTGCAATGCCTTAGAGACATTTGATGCCATGAGCCCTGCCTTAGGGAAAATTGAACAATGAATTTAGGCCCTCTAATTTTTCCTAAGTCTTGAATATTTTAGAGTTCCCTTGGGTTTTGAATCACTTTATGTGATGGGGTTTTTAATTACTTTTATGATATTTTGTAGAAAAATCAAGTGTTAGAGAGATTGTATAATATTTTGATTTTTTTCAAATATTGATACTTAAATCAAAATATTTTGAGATAGAAAAAGAAAAATTAGAGTAACTGGAGGTGAATTAAAAAATCAAATGCAAACAGGCTTTCTATATTGTAATTTAAAAAACTGCATATGATTGTAAAACAACACTAGTGGTAATGTTTCTATAAATTACCTTGTTTTTTGTTAGTGTTTAAAATGCAGTTGATACACTCAAGTCTTCTTTGAAACCTTCTACTTTGAGTTTCAGTTCCTGGGTGGATTTTGAAAAGTGGTGGCAGTTTGAACTTTTTATTTTCAGTTCTGGGCAGTTTTGGACCTAATTTTGTGGAGTTTTTGGACCAGCTTGTTAAAGATGAGAAGTTTCCATTTTGGTGAAGCTATTTGGAGTAGTTTGAGCCCCTTCTTTTAAGGATTTTTCCTTGATCTCAAAAATACAAAATGTGTTTCTTTTTGGTGATGCAGTGGGCTCGATATTTCTATTTTTGCACCATGGATGTCACTTGATGCCTATAAGTTGGAGAAATTTCAAATTTCTTAAAGTTAAGAATTTTGTTTCTTGCTCTTTTATGCATTGTTGAGAGTTTTGAAAACTTTTTTGAATCAGATTTTGATGTCTTGCTCCTTCATTTGCAATAAAAGCCTCAAAGTTTTCCTTTTCCTTTTCTTGTCATGAGCTCATAGTGATAATCTATTTTTTGTTTGTGATTCAAATTAGTGGATCCTTCTTTATCTTATTATTGTGAGTTATAGTCAGGAGTGGAAGATAGTTCAGGTTGCATATTGTATTCATTGTTTAGGAATCCTTATGCAAAACACTATTGAGCTAAATGTTCTAAATTGGACTGTGAGAGAAAATTTCTTTGAAAGAGGTGTTGTGAGTTAAGTTTTGTCAAAATATTAGATATCTAGTTGATCATATTGTGTTATAGGTCTCATTTTGCACCTTTATTCCTTCCATTTTCTCCTAAAAGTGCATAGGCTAGGTGATTAGCTAGAGGGAACCAACCCACTCTAGAGATTTACTCCCACCAATTAATTGACCCACAAATCAGGAAGTGTTTCCATGTTCCAACAGGATAGCCAAGCCTAGATTGACTAAGGGTGCAATATTAGTTGCCAAAAATACCACAAGCCATAATCGAGAGTGCCTTTTAGATATTTGAATATTCTCTTCATAGTTGTAACATGTGCTTCTTTAGGTTTTTCTTGAAATATGGAAACCAAATATATTGCATGCATGATATCTAGTCTAGTAGTAGTAAGATACAATAGTCCACCAATCATAGATCTATACATGCTTTGATCAACTTTAGGAGATTCAACATCTTTACTAAGCTTGCATGCGGTCACCATAGGGATACAAATTGGTTTGGAGCCATCCATTCCAAACTTCTTCAACAACTCTTTGACATACTTTGATTGTGAAATGAATATACCCTTATCAGTTTGATTCAGTTGAAGTCGAAGAAAGAAATTCAACTCACTTATCATAGACATTTCAAACTCTTTTTGCATCTCCTCTACAAGTCTCTTGCACATACCTTTATTTCCCCCAAAGATAATATCATCAACATACACAACCACTATCAACATTCTAATTCCTTCAACTTTGAAATAGAGATTACTATCTTCAGAGCCTTTGTTGAACCTTTGTTGTGTTAGATACTTGTCCAATCTTCCATACCATGCTCTGGGAGCCTGTTTAAGTCCATAAAATTCCTTTTTCAACTTATACACCATGTTCATTTTATCTAATAACTAAAATCCCTCTGGTTGTTCCATGTACACCTCTTCTTCCAATTCTCTATTTAGGAATGCAGACTTAACATCCATCTAATATACTTTGAAATATTTATGTGC
The DNA here is from genome assembly GCA_007258455.2 of Sequoia sempervirens. Taxonomy (NCBI): domain Eukaryota; kingdom Viridiplantae; phylum Streptophyta; class Pinopsida; order Cupressales; family Cupressaceae; genus Sequoia; species Sequoia sempervirens. The sequence continues at coordinate 98,997,624 of VDFB02105785.1, read as the reverse complement.
AGAGAATGCCAAGAACACTCAAATAGCCTCCATTCTTACCACCGAGGAAAATGTCTCCTCAAAGTCTATTCCTTCAACCTATGAATAACCTTTGCATACAAGCCTTGCTTTTTTTCCTACAACTTCACCATTCTCATTCAGCTTACTTCTAAACACCCACTTTGAACCAATTATGTTTTTGTTTATAGGTCTAGGAACCAATTCCCATGTCTGATTCTTCTTTATCTATTTTAACTCTTCTTTCATTGCTCTAACCCAATTCTCATCTTTGCATGCTTCACACATTGTTTTAGGTTATATATTTGAAATTAAACATAGATTTACCTTAGCTACTACTTTACTTCTTATCTTTACACCTTCACTTTTATCTCCAATTATCTGTTCTTCCAGATAATTCTTATGTACATACTTTGGGGTCTTAGGAGTAGGTTACAGAGCTTCTTCTTCTTCTTCAATCTATTCTTCTTCTTCCTTATTGTGTTCTTGTACTTTTTTGTAGATAGGTTAATCTAGTTCAACTTCACTTATTTCAACTAGTTTATGCATATCTTCATCAAGGTTCACATTTTCACACTCAACAATCTTCCTCAATCTCTTATTGAAGCATCTATAAGCTTTGCTATTAGTTGAATATCCAAGGAAAATACCTTCATCAAATATTGCATCAAACTTTCCAAGGTTCTCATCATCTCTTTTAATATAACATTTGCTTCCAAACACCTTAAAGTACTTCATAGTAGGAAACTTTCCAATCCATAACTCATAAGGGGTCTTTTTTCTATTACCTCTAATTTGAACTCTGTTAAGAATATAAACAGTAGTGTGGATTACTTATCTCCAGTATACATTAGGTACATTTACCTCTTTCATTATAGTTCTTGTAGCCTCTTGAGCAGTCTAATTCTTCCTCTCAAAAACTACATTCTGCTGAGGAGTTCTAGGAGTAGAAAAATGTCTCTTTATACCATGCTCTTCACAAAATGTATTAAACCCCCTAGAAGTGAATTCTCCACCTCTATCAAACCTTAAACATTTGATTCTCAGTTTCACTTCATTCTCTACCCTGGCCTTGAACACTTTGAATCTATCCAGAGCTTCAACTCTCTCCTTAAGAAAAGTAACCCATGTCATTCTAGAATAATCATCAATAAGGAGCATGAAATACCTATCACCATTAAGACTTCCTATTCTTGTGGGACCACATAGGTCTATATAAACCAATTCAAACATTATAGTAGTTGATTTATCTTTTCCTTTAAACCTACATCTTGTTTGTTTTCCTAACAGACAACTTCTGCAAATAGTATTAGTAGGCTTTGTGATTTTAGGAAGATCCTGGACAAATTCTCTTGAACTAATTCTAATCAAATTATCAAAGTTTACATGTCCCATCCTCTGGTTCCATATCTGACTTTTATTAACTTGAGATACAAGGAATTCACTATCAACACCCTTAAGCTGATAAATGTTTCCATATGTTCTTCATCCTACAACTAACACAATTCCAAACCCTTTTCTGATCTCACAAGTATTATCCTGGAACAAGATTAAATCTTTTACTACACATTTTTCCAACACTCAAAATATTATGCCTTAAGCCCTTAACATAATAGACATCATCAGTACTGTGTTTTCCATCAAAACTAATTGTTCCTTTTCCAACAATCTTTGCACCAGAATCATCTCCAAACATGACTAATCCACCATCATACTTTTCAAGATTAGTAAACTTACTTTTGTCTCTGGTCATGTGATTTGAGTAGCCACTATCAATCACCCAATAGTATTCATCTTGTCTCACATGAAAGGAAATAACTAGAGTACCTTTCATCTCTTCCTTCTTGTTCTCCAAACCACTTCCCCTTGCAGATCTTCCAGAGCTAGTAGACATTGATTTATTCTCTAAGGCTAGAAACAAGCATTCATCATTATCATCCTCAAAATCAGATTCATCATCAAAAATTCGAGCATCATCTCTAACATAGTACAATCTCTTGAACTTCTTATCCTTTTTGTCTTTATTTTCTCTATTCTTCTTGTGTACAACTCTATTTGGACATTTTGAAGCATAGTCACCAATATTTCCACAACTAAAAAAATTAAAAGGTAACATACGTTTGTACTTACTAGTACCTTTCTTTAATTTCCTTGTAAATTTTTCTTCCATCTCCTTTGAACTATCACTATCCGGATCATCCTTTGTCTTTGTAGCTTTAAAGGATATTTTTGTCTTCTCGTTTTCCTTTCCAAACTTCCTCATTTCAAATTTAGTCAAGGTGCCAAATAACTATTCTTCAGTGAACTTCTTAGGATCATACACTTCCTCAATGGCTGAAAATTTATGACTATAACTCTCCAGTAGATTCATTAAAATATTTTCCATCACATCTTGATTTGTCAAAGTACCACCTTGATTTTTAACTTCATTCACTGCAATATCAACCCTCTGAAAATAGCTTGCAATATCTTCACCTTCTTTCATTTTCAAGTTCTCATATCTATGCTTAGCTATTAGCTTCTTTGAAAATTTTACTCTATCATTTCCTTCATAGATATCTTCCAAAATTTTCCGAAATTCATAAGTAGTGCCCAAAGAAATAAAAAATTTCCACTTAGTCTTAGATAAAGCACTATAGATTGCATACCTTGCTTTTTCATTTTCCTCATAGACAAAAATATCATCTACAGAAGAAGGACCAATTTCCCATGCAACATATTTTCCCTCAACAACTTTCCAAGTCTTGTAACCAAGAGAGATCAAGTAACCTCTCATCTGCACTTTCCAGACACTGTAGTAAGATCCATCAAACATAGGGATTGACAATTTGTGTCATCGGATCTACCTCAAGTAGTTAATCTCTTCTCTAAGGAACCAAAGCTTTGATACCAATAGTTAAAAGGCGCAAGACAACTAAGAGGGGGGTGAATCAATTCTCACCAATCTTAGTCACAAATCTAAAACAATTATCAACTTCACATCCACTTTATTTTTTTATTAAGTGTGAACATGAAATTCAAATAACAAAACACCATATCAAAAAAAGAAACACTAGATTTACATGGAAAACCTAATAAGGGAAAAACCACAGTGAGGATTAACTCACAATATAAAGAAATTCCAAAACTGATTACAAAGAGGCTCATTGCCATAGGGCTCACTGCCCAAAAGGACTCATTGTCCAGATACATGACTCACTGCCTACATATGGGACTCACTGTCCAGAAGGTAGGCTCACTGGCTATAGATACAAAAGATAATAGAAAAACCAGCAAAAAAATTACACACATCTGTAGCCTTGATCAGAAGATTGCAGACACCATCAACTCACTACTTTTAGGAGTCTAACACGTTAAAGTACTGTTGCCTCAATTCAATTTCACACAATCTTGCTTCTCACACTTGTGGCATATTTGATACATCAAATCATAACATCTCAACTTGTATTTATACAATCTTCAACCTTAGAAACTTTCTCAAAGGTCGGCTACACATTCTTCATATTACAAATTCAAATTAGGACAAAAAATCTAAATTATTGTGGTGGAAGAGAATGAGAGAGGACCAAGCCAACACTTAACCAAGACCTAAAACAATGTCTTAGATCAATCACATGCTTCCTTAATTGATACTTATCCTTCACATGACGTGTAGACACTAGGTCAACCAAAGCTAATGAAAACACAAATGAACTTTGAAGAACATGTTTTTGCAACAAGAAGATAGCACGTGGACCACATAAAATGCTTCAATATACACTAGAACATATCTTAGATACCTTCAGATTCATCTGCAACAAATGCAACAACCTTCATACACAAAACACTTTCCATCAGTCCATCTAAACTATTCAGATACACACATTAATTCTGAAACTCATCTTCCAGAACACCAAACGACGAACACCTTTGATAGAGCACATATAACACCATTAAAATAATTCTTCCAAATCTACAAGACCTAAGACAAACCAACAGAGGACTGGGGAGCAGAAACATTTCTCCTAGTCCATAGAAAAACAATTTTGTTAATCTAGTTCACACACCGGTGAACATAACTTTCACTCTTCATCAAACCAAAAACTAAAAACTAGGATATATCATGAACAAATGCCCATAAACTATACTTTAAATTCACACAAGCATAGGATCAACACAGAAGAAATGCGGAGCATAAACTGGAGCACATTCTAAACATACTTACAACTCTGTCTTCACTATTTCTCAGAAGTACATGGCAACTCATCATATCAACACACCTGCAACACCATAAGGATAGCTCCATGCACTCACAACATCTAAATAGTATCTCAACTATACATGCACAACCTACAATAACTTGATTCCTTTCTCTGCAACAATCTATAATGTGTTGACATCAATGACAACACCACCATACTCATTCATACTTGCAACAGTTGAAACTAGTTCAAAAAGAAAACAAATAGAAAATATGGCTAACCCACAAGACTTTATCAATCCATTTAAAAAATCCTCACAAGGGACATCAAGACCTCATAAATCCTTATTGGACAAGTTTTTCACTAGAGACCAAAAAGGACATCTTCTAGTTGAAGACTTAGAGGTTGCTGCTCAAGACCCAAAATTTGCCTCTTTTGTAGATGAATACTCAGAACAAGACCCCTAATGATATTTAGCAAAGTTATTGGCATAACGTGCCCCATTACCTCTTGATTTTATATCCATATATTTCAAGCCTCATCTACCCAAGGAAACAACAAAACGGTCTCTAGTGGCTTTATCTCTCAAGTAAACACAACCATACCATTTGGAGGATCTACCCAAGACACAAAAATAGTCCATACATCACCCTTTGGTACATCAAACATGACACAAGGCCTTAACTTCACCATATGAGCATCATCATCTAATCCACTTAGCACCAATAATGCAATCAAAATTCCCAAAGTTAACATAAACACGAAAAAATGCCACATGGAAAACATCAACACTACTTTTTCCATACTACAAATAGGTGTTTCAAAAATGGGAAACATACCATTATGCAATTTGGAAATAAACCCATTCCTTTGAATAACATTTACATTCCCAATCAACCAACATTAAACCAAAATCCATCCTACACTCATACACTAAACCAAAATCCATCACATAATGTTGGAGTCCAAATCACCTACATACACCCCAACAATACACCTCACACATCATTGACACAAGTAGATGCTTTTCATTCAAAAACTCAAGCCCTTCAACAAAAAATGGACAAAATGAAAATTTCTAGAAAAAAGACCAATTCAACAAAAGACTTATGTCCATTTCCCTTTGACAAAAGTTTACACATGCCACCCTTCCCACAAGGATATGTCATACAAAAATTTCCTAAGTATAATGGGAGGAATAAACCTCTTGAGCACATAAAGGAATTTTTCACAATGTGTATAGATGTTGCAAATGACCCCACATATCTCATGAGACCTTTTCCATGAAGCCTTATTGGAATAGCACTTGAATGGTTTTCTCAACTTCCATATGGCATAAGGTCATGGGGTGAACTTACTAAAAAAATTGTTGAACATTTCACCTTTAACATTGAAAATGAAATCAAAATAGCCACACTATGTCACACTACACAAGATGAAGGATAGAACTTTATTACCTTCTTCCAAAGATGGAAGAGTCTAGCCAACCGATGTCCGGTTGAAATAACCGAAAAGAAAATGGGTCACCATATTCTTAGAAAACCTTAATCCAAAATTGAGAAGTGACCTAAGAGTACACTATTGCACCTCCTTTGTTTAACTAGTGGAAAAGGGTGTCATACCTGAAAAGGCTCTCATTGAAAAAGGAGAAATCAAAATTCCAAATAAAAATATAAATGTCCAAATGCCCCTAATGACAATAACAAGTAGTGGTCCCAAAACAAGAATGTAATCAATGATGGCATTGTTGATGCTAAAACTATACACACAGGACCACTCATCACACTTAAAGGACACAACCCCTCTAAAAACACACCAAGAAATGTTCATCAAATTGATAATACTGTCCAAAACACACAACAACCAAGAATGCAAAGGAAGTTCCCAAAACCTTAATACTCTCCCCTAGGGGAGCCAATTGAATCACTCTTTAAACAACTGATGCAATACAATCTCATACAACTTCCTGAGCCAAAACTATATGATCCTAGACAATTTAAAGCCTCGTGGTGGGATGACAACACGTTTTGTGATTTCCACTGAACTAAGGGTCACAAACTATCACAATTTCAACAGTTGAAAAACATTGTACAATATCTAGTGGAAAATAGAACTATTGAAGTTAATGGATAGAAACAACCATCCTCAAAAAATGATCACAAAGTATTTTTTGATCCACTACATGACCAAAGAAAAGGAAAAGCCTCTAGTTCAGGAAATAAGACCAATAATAGTTCGACCATAGTACCATCATAAACCACATTCGAGCTACCAATGAACATATCAACACCATTACCATAAACAAACCTCCTGAATGTGCTATCAACACTCGGTGAACTAAGGTAACCATTCAAGGTGCTCCACCACAACAACAACAATAGTCCTCCAAGCCTGAATACAATTTACTTGACTAGTTGGGAAAGACCCCAACACAAATATCTATCTTGGAATTGTTTTATATATCACCCGATCATTGAGTTGTCTTAGACAAAGCTTTGCAAGGAATGACTGTCCCCACTGATCTTGATGTCAGTCATTTTGAGGAAATGGTAGGCTACCTAACCAATTCCCATCATGCAACTTTTTTTGAACAAGATTACTCAACCAATAAGATAGACCATAATGACCCATTGCACCAAATGCTACTACAATTCCACTGACTACAATGAATATGAATGGGGTTTGTAAATTTCATCTAGTGATTATGAACTTGAAGAAAACTTTAGAGAGCCCAACAAGCCCACTTTTGATGAAATATTTAACCAAACCTTTAAACTTGGTCCACCTTAGAATCCTTCTACTTTTGACCAACCTATTCCTAAGAAGAAGAAGATGGAAGGTTTGATAAGAACCCTTTTGTGACCATGTCAGCAAAGCTATCCTCACCCTATCAGCCTCTAACTTTGACACCTCTAATAATGGAATACCCCTAGTCTATCCCCAGCTTGTCAATTGGGATCAACAAGAACCTCCTACTTTGGACACATTTGAGAATGATGAAGCACTAGCTGAGTTCTTGGGATTGCAAGAAGGAATACCTAGTGGTGACCATAAGGCCGGATTTACCATAGACATGGATAAAACGACTTATTTTGGGGAGTTTTTTCGCCCCTCCAGTCACAAAAGTAAAAATAGTGAAGGAAAAAATTAAAAAAATGAAAATGATGAGTCCCTGGGTGAAAACCAAAAGGCGCCTATGGACAATGAAAAATTAAAAATAAAGGATGCATATGAGGGCAAAAACCTGTCTGAGGCACCCAAGGATGGAGGGTTGAACGTTCTCCCTAGTGCTCAAGAAAAGTCACCGCTCTTAGTAGAGAAATCTATGGAAATCAACATTGGAACCAAAGATAATGCTTAATTAATCTCTTTTGTAGCCTCTTTGACAGAAACAGAGGAACCTGAAATTTGTAACTTCTTCACAGAGATACAAGTGAACTTTGCATGGTCATATGCTAACATTCCCAAACTAGATCTTGACTTGATATTACATCATTTTCCATTATAGCCAGGTGCAAAACTAGTCAAATAAAATTTAAGAAAAATGTAGCCACATATTACTTTGCTAGTCAAAGTTGAGCTAAAGAAACTATTGGATGTTGGCTTTATCAGATCAATTGACTATATAGAATTGATTTGCAATCTTGTACCAGTAACAAAACTGACAAGGGGAATCTACATCTACACAAAATTTTGATATCTAAACAAAGCATGTCCTAAAGATGACTTCCCTCTACCAAATATCAACATAATTGTGGACATAACAATATGATATAAAATGTTATCCCTCATGGATGGTTTCTAAGGATACAATCAAATCAAAATTGCACCTAAAGACCAACATAAATCAACTTTCACTTGTCCATGGGGAACTTATTGCTAGAATTTCATGCCCTTTGGACTTAAAAATTCTGTCGCAACATATCAACATGCTATGACAACCATTTTCCATGATTTCATGCACACCCTCATGGAAGATTATGTGGATGATCTACTAGCTAAATCACTGACAAGGGTTGATCGCGTATGGGTCCTAGATAAGATCTTCAAAAGATTGGAAGAATACAAAGTCAGGCTCAATCCTAAAAATTGCGTATTCGGTGTGACATCAGGAAAACTTCTAGGATACATTGTTTCTAGACGAGGCATCGAAGTGGACCCAGCGAAATTGAAAGCTATAATAGACATGCCTCCACCAGCTAATATAAGCCAACTACGAACATTGCAAGGAAGATTGTAATCTATCAAATGATTCATAGCATAGTTGGTGGAAAAAATACATCCCTTCTAGCATCTACTCAGAAAAGGGGTACCATTTGTATCGACATATAAGTGCTAAGAAGCTTTTCAACAAATCAAGGATTACCTACTTACACCACTAGTGCTAATGTCGCCTATTGATGGATGACCTTTGATTATCTATATTTCATAAAACACATTAATGCTAGGAGCCTTACTTGCACAAAATAATAATGAGGGTCATGAAAGGGTAGTGTATTATATCAACCACACTTTGGTGGTATATGGGCTAAATTACTGTCCAATAGAATGTGCTTGTCTTGCAGTAGTTTTCTCTACCTAACAACTAAGGCACTACATGTTAAAACACCAAACAATGTTGGTCACAAGGATAGATCCATTGAAGTATCTCCTTATTAAAGTAGCATTAACTAGACACCTAGCTAAATGGGTCATGATACTCAATGAATATGATATCCAATATGTTGAAAGAAAGGCTATAAAAGGACAAGTTGTTGCTGAAAAACTAGAAGACACACCGACCCAGGCAGATCACCCTCTGGTCTCATATTTTCCTAATGAATCTATCTTCACTCTGGACAATGGAATGGCATGGAAGTTATACTTTTATGGATCCCACACAAACCATAACTCGAGGGCTGGCATATTATTTATCACACCACAAGATGGCACTATCCCTAATTCATTCGTAATTTTTTTTCCATGTGCCAACAATATAGATGAATATGAGGCTCTTTTAATAGGATTACAAATGGAAATCAAGTGGAAGATCAAGCACTTACAGGTTTATGGATATTCTCAACTGGTAATCCAATAGGTTAACTACGACTATGACACCAAAGATGAAAAGCTTGCCCCATACAAACATATGACAGTTAGCTTTAGGCAATATTTTGACAACATTCTTTTTCATCAGATACCTTGTATTCAGAACAAAGTAGTAGATGCTATGGCTACCAATGTTCCACTCTTGGACATACCTAGTAACATGCCTAAATTCAAGTTCTTGGTAGAACTTTTGGTCCCTACCTTTGACATCCTAGATTCAGAAATGGTGTGTGAACTTGTTGGTTCCAATTCCCCATGGTACAAGGACATATATGACTATCTCCATGCCCAAATCCTACCCCCTAATCTCTCAAACAACCAATGCAAGACATTTATTCATAAATCCTCCAAATATGCCATCATCAGTGACACCCTTTATATACATGCCCTAGAAAATACCTTGTTAAGATATCTCCATACCAAAGAAACACAAGCGACCTTGCATGAGGTGCATGAGGGTATATGTGGAGCCCACTCTAGTGGTCTAACCTTAGCCAAGAAGATTATGAGACTAGACTATTACTGGCTTACAATGGAGAAAGACTCATATCTCTTTGTCAAGAAATGCCAATAGTGTCAGATTCATGGAGACTTGATACATGCACCAACACAAGAGCTCTATTTGATAACATCACCATGACCCTTTTCCAATGGGGACTCAACCTCATAGGTAAGATACATCCCACATCCTCCAGCATCTATAAATTCATCATTACCACAACTGATTACTTTACCAAATGAATTGAAGCCATTCCCTTGACCTATATTACCAACATACAAATTTCTAAGTTCATTCTTAACTACATCATTTGTCGGTATGGTGTTCCTCAATCCATATTCACTAATAACGGCCTCCCATTCAAAAATCACGAGGTCCACCACCCCTATGAGAAATTCCATATCCAACATCACTTTTCCACTCCCTATTACCCACAGGTAATGACCAAGTTGAGACATCTAAGAAAAAAATCCTCAGAATCCTTAAAAAGACCATTAATGATTTTTGTCATCATTGGCATTTACAGCTTAACCCTACCAATTAGGCTTACCGCACAAGCATCCGCACTCCCATCGGTGCCACTCTATATTCATTCGTATTTGGTTCTAAGGTCATCTTTCCTATTGAAGTCGAGATTCCTTCCCTAAGGATGTCTTTGAAGGGGCATATTGATGATGAAAAGTACTACATCAACTAGAATTCCTAGATGAACAAAGAAAAAAGACACTAGATCACCTCCAGGCATATCAAAATCATCTTTTTCACAGCTATAACAAGAAAGTCTTGAATCGAAACTTTGATATTGGTGACCTGGTTTTAATGGAAAATCCAAAGAATCAAGTAGAAAGAGAAAAACTAGGAAAGTTTGAGCCAAACTGGTTGGGGCCTTACATTGTCGCAAAATTCTTTAGATTAGGAGCATACCAGCTTTCTACCCCTGAAGGAGAACCGTTGTTAGAGCCAATCAACAGTCTTCATCTGAAGAGATTCTACACATAGCTTTCAAGAGCTTTTCCATAATCATAGAAAATGCAAAAAAAAAAAGAAAAAAAAATCGTTACCTAGATGAAAACCTTGCAAATAGGTGTCTTGGTAACACCAAAATTTTTTGAAAAATCCAATAAAATAGTAAAGAGAAATAATTCATTCAATAGTGAAAACCACTTTCGTGGCACTTTGGATAAGTACCAAGGTGAAAACCTGGCAAGCAAGCACCATGTGTAGTCGACCTTGCTCCTTTTCCTACCATCATTCTAATCTGACTTCATTGTCATATCACTTATCTTTCCTATCCACATGACTTATCATTTATCCTCTTCATATCACTCATAATAAATAGTTGTCCTTTCCATGACTTGGAATGATTGACATCAAGCACACTTCACATTCCCAATCCCATTCTATTCCTAATAAATTGGTCTTATAGCTGACTGGGGGAAGGTACTTGACTTACATCATTTGGATCTTACACTTGTTGTTTAGAGGTCATAAAACCACCAAAACGGACAAAAAAATCATAAAATTTCCTAAAAAAATCCCTAAAATCATAAAATGTCCTCAAATAATACAAAAACATCATAAAATCTCAAAAATACAAAAAAAAATCAAAACATGTCGAAAACCCAAAAACATCCAAATAAATTTCAAAATCCCCAAAAATAGAGTAAGAGTTAGTCATGTCAGCTAGTCATTGTCATTGTCGAACTACGTTGCCTCTGCGATTGGACATAGGCAAGGCCATCTATCGATGCACCCCCGAGGAATTAGTTCAGTCCTTTTAGGTTTTCCAAAATAAAATCATGACTTAGTCCTTTGTCAATAAAACAAAGTCAAGGGTCATGTCGAACTATGAGGTCTCTGCACATTGCTACATAGGCAAGACCATATGTCAATGAGCCCCCGAGGCCCCCTAGGTTAGTCCTTTAGGGTTCATTGTGTTAGTCAAATAAATTAGACATTATCATCAAACACACAAAAAGTCGTCAAAACATCAAGAAAAGGTCACACATCAACAAGATGGACAAGCCAACAAGGTCATCAAGCCAAATCAAACAAATTGTCAAAATAGTCAAACCATCAAAACAATCAACCTATGTCTTATAGAGGATGTGTCCTTCCTGAAACCAAATATTGTCATTTTCCTTATACAGGTGGTCACATGATTGAAACTAGACTCGACATCTTATACGATATGTGTCTTTCCTAAGACTAGGCTTTATCAAACAATCAACCCGTCAATCCCCTAGACAATAAAACATCAAACAAATCAAATTTTGGAAAACACTCTTATTGGCTATTGACATTATGGATTATTTGTATTATTTTTTTCTTTTGAATTTATCTTTTGATTTAGGTTACTAGCTTCTTCATGGATGTCCCATGAAGGATTTAGAGGAGCGATGATGTCTTAGGGGTGATCCCACAATACTGGTTTACAATTTTTGGCCAAATTGGACACTCAATTGATTTTTTCTAACTAAATCTTCACTTTCGGGAACCTATGGCAGCTAAACCATGAGGAATTTGAAGATGATGCAAACTAGTGATTTGTGATATTTTGTCTATAGATTCTAAATATATTTTTTTCATTTTTTTTGGAATCAAATTGTACTTCTTTTTCCATCTCCCTCGAAAACTTTTTTTTTTGTAAACACCATTTTTAAGGAGTGATGCTTACCGTATACAACATAATTTTTTTTCCATGAAGGATAAAATTCTAATTTTTTTTAATTTAGATTTGTAACTATGATATCTAGTGCTTTCATTTGGTTTCATAGTGTTTTATTGAATATTTTTTCCTTAATCAGGTTTTCAAGTCAAACCAATTACAATTTAGACATAGGCAGACCGTATACAACATAATTTTTTTGTACATATTGAAATTCAATTTTTTTTGTTAGATCAAGGATTTCAATATCTAGTGCATTGATATTTTTCTTTCTTTTGTTGATGATTTGCCATTTTTTCACATGTGCAGAACAAAGAACTTGATTTTTGGTCAAAAACCTGCATTCACAAGAGATAAAAAATAAATATAATAATAAAATTATATTTATTTAAAATTATACTTTTTGGGAAGCTTACAATAAGGACTACATACTTACAAAAAATAAATTTTAAATGAATTCATTTGATCCTCCAAAAGGTAAATCAAAAGTGGTTTTTTATCAGCATTTTGATAGGTGTAAAGGAGACTCCATTATAGGTATGGTTTAAAACTAGCGGGGTTCTATCCAAGGGGGTTTGATCTGAGGTGGTTTGATCAAACCCTCTTCAATTGGAATCCTTTAAATGGAACTTTTCAAGGCTTAAATCATTATATTTTCTAAAAATGTGTGATGTCAAGAAAAATTAGGATCTCCCAGAAATTATCAACTAGTATTGTGGGATCACCCTCAAGACTCTTTTCTTTGACTATTGTTTGCATATTGTCTTGGCAAAAAGACTTGGGAAACTTAGCCCTTAGTATGAGTTAGGACATTCCTTGTCTATGAATGTCTTTTTTTCACAAGTGGATGACCTTGCACACCTTGTTTTATCTCATATCATGGTGTTTGTTATCCATTTGTATCATTTTAACATCCAATGATGATTAATGCAAGGCCTATTATATTTTGGAAAAATATTAAAGTCATTCTAATACTAACATCCATGTCTTTAGTGCTAACACTTATTCTTTCTTGCATTATGATGGCATCCTATGACACATATACAAATGATTGTTTCATACACATTCATATTAGAAGCATCACTTAAGCATTGTCATACATACATACATATTAAATCATACATATATGTTGCATTTAAAAATACAAAATATAGACATCTATTGCATTTAGAAATCCATTTCATAGCATACATTTATTATTATCCCATTTCACAACAATCATGTATCACATAGCATATTACTACATTGCATACATTTACATGGCATCACAAATACAAAAAATCACATTGCATTTCATAAACATAAGTATAGCATCTATACATGACATCCATAACATCATAAAAGTAAATGCATACATCATCATATATAATTAAAACATCATCATAAGCTGCATGAATATCATAAAGAATACATTATCATCCATAACACATACAATAAAAGATTGCATAACATAGTAAAGAACTGTATATCATATAATTTCCACAAAAAGTGATATATATATATATATCTCAAAAAAGTGTCATAGTATAATGCTATAGTGTATCTCCCAAAATAGAGCTCGCAGGCTCGATGGATACAAAATACAAGTGTCAAAATAAATAAGTCAACAAAGGTCTATCTAGTGCTGCCATGATCTCCAGAACCTGTGTTACTGCTCTCACCCTGGCTAGATCGACTGTGTGACCATATACTATGGGATTGACCACTACTCAATGCCACAGATGCACTAGATGCCCTGCTCTTAGCTAGGACTACCTCCTCATATAGGTCTCAATAATATTTATCTCACCTCCCTGCTCTAAGAAGTTCCTGTGTAGTGTTGTCGGTAGACCCCCTACATGCAGCTGTGAATTCAATGATCCTCTAATCTACATCTTGTTCCTAGATCACTACCCCATCTCTCTCTAATTGTAGGGTATCTCTCTCTACCAGTAGGTCATCTCTCTCCACCCATAGAGCCTATAGCTCAGCCTCCAATGCCTATACTCTGGCCTGCAGACTCACTAGCTCCTGATCCTGATCCTTTGTACCCACTCTGATCGATACATCCTCAAATCCCTCATCATCATGCAGAATCCTCTCATGTAGGATCCACTCCTCCTCACCCATCTCTTCCTAAAAATTCTCATCATTCCCTACTATCTCCACATCCATAGTGGTTGCACCCGCTAGCACATCAAACTACTTTGCATCGGGCTACTCTCCCTTTACCTCTACATCTACCATGACCTCCTCCTGATGGCCCTCCTCCTATCCGACCTCATCTTGATGACCCTCCTCATTTCTCTCCTCCTCCTCTCCCTTCTCTCGAATAGGAGAAAGTGACCCACTCCTCCTCCTTCATAATCTTCGTCAATCTCTCCTCTTGCCATCCCCTCCTCTCCTCCCCCTACCACCATTTTTTCCATCTCCTCTGCCTCCTTCATCATCACCGCAATGACCACCTCCTCTCCCACCATCTCCTCTCCCTCTCCCTCCACCTCTCCTACCCCGAGTACCTCATCCTTGTCTAACGAATGGCACTAGATAACCTAGATTTATCAATGGCATAGGCCTATGTATATGCCACCAGACACCATACTTAGTTGTAGTCCCTACATCTTTTGGACCTCCTCTCCATCCCTAGGGTAAGGCCTAAATTCCATCTATTTGGTGCTCTATTATCACTATTACAATCATGGGACCCCATGGCATCACCTCCCTCGATGACCATGTGAACACTGCTAATCCCTGTGGCTCCCCCTGCTACTCACCGAACTATCTGTGAACTCTACCTGGAAAATACCTCTCAATAATATGCACTGAATGAACAATATTCCCAATTAAATATGGCTCCTACTGATACCATGGTAAATGTTGACCCTCATCTAGCCACTACACACAATCCATCCATGATCTTCATATAAAGCTGACTAGAGTATCTAACCCATGTCCCCAGTAATTAATATCACCGACGTGTGTCTATGTAACTTCTCCTTTGTACATATATACATAGGGTATAGTGTTCTCCAACTGTCGAACCATTAGTGGAAGAAACACCGCAATATGCTCCTAGGCCCAGACCATCAAAAGGGTAACACTGCAACTCATAGATTGTCCTTACGAATATACTATGTCATGTAGCTAAAAATACACCACCACTAGCAAACATAGCCCCCATGCATACACTATCTTGTTGGCCATCATCTCGGCAAGTATCTCCCCCCATCTGATAGGAAATCCATGTCCTTGACTATTCAATATCACTATCTTGGCTATCACTATGCATAGAACACAGTCAAATCACTCATACAACACAACTAGTGTCTCCCATTGGATCTCATATCGCTCAATCCCAAGCTATGCCATATCATCATATACATAATAGGTGGTCAATGCCTGATTCCCCTGACTAGGATCGTATTGAACCCACTCACCTCAGATTGGAAGCCAAAGAATCCTATAGACATTCTCCAAGGTGATTTGAGTCTCTCTTATAGGCAGATGAAATGAATAGGTCTCTGAATGCCACCACTCAGAAAATGCAATCAACATCCCTCTTGTTTTCCTAATAACATGCATGAATGTAACATGAGATAAACCAAGACACCACAACCTACGCCTCTCACTACTGGTCAACTGATCCCATAATCAATATGTCTCTGGCAGTCATGACTCCCATGTATAGATCGGATCTAGATGAACCTATGGTCAACATGACAAACATTGGGTCAGTTTAATATCCTATCTCAACCTATTTTGCACATGTCATAAAAGAAAATTCATCCTAAGCCGGGGCAACTTTAAAATCAGTCAATTGCATCGTATAAATTACACTTGTGTCACATAGCTTTCAATTGAATCATTGTATAGTGAATGTGTCTTAAGAGCTCCATTGCATCGAACCCCCAGATCAGTTGCAACTTAGTCCTACATTTGCATCATTCTACAATAGTTGCGGCTAAGCCCTAATCGATTGTGCACAACTAAAGTCAGTTGCATCATGCATATGTAGATGTGGTTAAGCAAACCATGGATGCATCAAAACCTAACACTTGCATTGTAAAATTGAAAAACTATCCTAGCCTAGGCATGTTCTAAATAGTTGCATCGATTTGCAATCAATAGTGTCAAACACTGTAGCATTTGTGACTATCCCCGAACAACACAATTGACTGTCAAATTTGTACTATGCCTAAAAATGTGTGAAATTAAAAATTAACAAGATGGGTTTGTAGCCACTCACTGGATCTCCTACACCCCTCGATAATCTAAATGTCTTCACTATATAGGATTTGTACTCACTATGGGGAAGATGCTCCATCTTCACTTGGAGCTCCTAGTCTTCCAAGTCCAAATGTGCAAAATGAGCCCTAAACTTTCTAGTTTCCTATTTATATCCCCCTCAAAATTAGGGTTTTAATGGGATTTGTGTTGGCTGCACTCTGCGTAAGCCTTGACACCACATTTTGACTACCCCAATGGTTTTGAAAATGATCTCTTTCACTACCATATAATTTTTTCCTATTAATTTGACCTCTTAGAACAAGTTTCAAATTTTTTGGGTAGAACAAGTTTCAAATATTTTGGGACAATTTTGAAAATTTTGTAAAATTATTCCAAGGGGGCATAGGTCTACCCTGCTTACACTGGGGCACGTTTGACTCAATTTTTCTTGACACAATGTGATAAACTACATTGTATCAAAGTGGAGCAAAATGTAGACACTAAAAATTGTCCTAGTCCTACAACTCTTAATAATTCTTCTGTCGCCATTCTTCATAGTTAATTAATTTCAATTATTTAATTATTTCCTAAGGTCACATTTCCTCTATTAATTAAATAATCTTAATTATTTAATTCATTCATTCCTATCTTTATTCCCTCTTGATTAATTAAATAAATTGCATTTATTTAGTTACGTCACTAATTAAGTATATCTTCTTTCTAAAATTAAATAAATGCTTATTTATTTAATTTCTATGCCACTTTCTGCTATAATTAAATAATTGTTTTAATTATTCATTAGCCTTTTCTCTCACAAATTAAATAAATTCTGTTTATTTAATTTGGTCCAATATCTTGAATTTTGAATTAAATTATTATTTAATTCAAAATGATTCCTCCTTATCACAATCTTCTATAATTAAATAATATCTTTATTATTTAATTAGTCATTGGCCACTTAAATCTAGATAAGATTTTATTTTCTCTAACTCATCGCTTTTTCTATGTTGATCTTATCTTCCACACCCAATTCTTATCTATCCATGTTTTGATTAACCTCCATCGTTGATTAAATTATCTTTAATTTAATCTTGACTGTTCATCTTTTCTAATTCATGCCTAACCTCATCTCATGCCTCATCTTTTTAATCTTGATCATCGATTAATTATTGCTTGATCTCATCCTTTCATTTGAAATCAGCTTGCCTCTAAAAGGGATCTATCATTGTCATTTCATCAATCTTGGAAGCTTTAGAAATCTTAGACATCTTTTTCTATTTTTCCATCTTGCTTAGTACATCCATAGCCATTTGAAAATCTTCAATATCTTGCTATTGCTATTCTCTTTAGGCCATATTTGCATGCTTAAGTAAAATCTGAGGGAAAGTATTATATTATAGAAAAATAGAGAAGTGTAATGAAGGTGATTCATGGAATGCATGAGAGTTTTCTGAGATCTTCTATTTGTTTATGTTTTATATTCCATTGTGCTTCATTATTAGCTAGGGTTTAGTTTGTTTACACTTTGTATTGCTAACCTAGAATTTTCCCTCGCTACACACTACTATCCCATTTCATACTTCACACTCTTTCCTGTGATATCTTCTACATCATCACTCATGATAGACACACTCAATTGAACTTATATATGTGTGTGTGTGTGTGTGTGTGTGTGTGTGTGTGTGTGTGTGTGTGTGTGTGTGTGTGTGTGTGTGTGTGCATGTGTGTGTGTGTATATTCTGTAAATAATCATATCATAAATTAGATTGGCCAAATTAGATGAAACATGTGACACCAAAACCTGTTGACTCAAAACTCCATCATACATACCTTGCAAAAGAAACCAAAATATGGTCTTCACAAAAATAGGTTAATATACCTATAATCACTTCTATGAATCCAATTAATTCTCAAATTAATACTGCACAACTTTAAAACCCTTAGGTTGGCACCACACAACAAAACTAGTGTGATGCAGGAGCATCCAGGCTCACAAGAAATCTCGCATCACCAAAAATAAATATTTTATTTTCTTGTTTAATTTTTGAATTTTTTGTGTAGGTTGGAGCTTCAAGAGAATCTTGTGGATTTTGAAGGATTAAATATTTATTTTATCAAGACTTGGTTTCCATTCAAAATTGAAGGAAAACATGGTGTTTTATGTGATTTTAAAATTGTTATATTGCACAATTTCAATGTTTCAAGGGTCGAAGGGGTCCATTGGCATATTATAAATTGAAAATTAATTCATTTTCTCAATTTTTATGCCTATAAAAGTTTTAATGTGGCAAGTGGAATTTGGAATTCTATTCTTTTAATTTGCATGCCTAGAATGGAGGGGAAATGATACTGATATTTGGAAAATAATAATAAAAGAATTCATTTTTCAATTTAAGGTGAATCAGCTTGACTTATTTCATGATTTTATTGATTTTTATGAGGAATTTATAGTAGCGAGTCATGGAATATGGTGCAGCAACTTTGTGTTCCATATTTGGAAGCATTTAATGATAAAATTTAAGCACAAACAAAAGAATTTCAAAAGACAATTCGAGGGAAATAAAAGAGCAGATTTGGGTGCCCCTTTTGGTGCCATAAAAAGATTTAATCTCTATAAAATATATCCTTTAAATGGATTCATGAATCAAAACTCAATAGCAGAAAGTTTGGAGAAAGAACCTGCAAGTTGCTCTTGAGGGTTGCATAAGAAAGAGTGCAAAAAATTAGCTTGTGAAGAGAAGAGGAATAGGAGAACAGAAGAGGGATTTTGCAGGTGTTCAAGGCAGCCATAAGGGCTGCATGATGAAGATAAAAATACATATTTTAGAAAAGGAGTGAATTCAAGAATTTTTTTGAAGACATGAAGATAAGCTACATAAGTTATAGGTGCTATTGAAGAGTCGGAAGATGAGCAAATTGTAGGAATTTACACTGTTGGGCACTATTTGTTTTTAAATGTATTTATTTTGCATATATGATGAATGTAAGAAGTTTCTTTGCTGCATATAAGTCCTTTTGATGACTAAAATTCATGTGTAATCAGATTTCTTGAATTGAGTAATTTTAATGGTTCCATTTGCAAACACTTTATGGAATTTTATTGCAAGTTTTTGTTTTTACTTTAGCAATTGTTTCAAAGGATTTTAGAGAGGGTTTTGAGTGTATGAATTCCCTTCTACATTAGTGGTATTAGAGCTAGTGTTCCTAAGTGTGTAGGAAGAAGCGCTAATTGGAGGTGGAATGTGTGTGGTGTGTAGACTGATCACCAAATGTGAGGCAGTATATACCTAATAGTTTGAAGTTTGAGAGTGTGTGGAAAGTTTTTGAAGAAATGAAAAAGAAAAAGATAAAAAAAATTTCATAGTTGTGTATGTAGGTGAACATGAGGGAGGGAATATTGTAGAAGTATGCTTTGAGGATAGTGTGAAGGAAAATGGTGAAAAGAAGAAGGATACTGCAGCAGAAAAAAAGGTATCATTTAATTATGTTAGTGAAAATTTACATGCAAAAGAGGTCGATGAATTTGTGAATGATGTTGTAACAATTCAGAGAATGGATTTTGATAGTCCTAGATTTGATAAAGGGAATGATGAAGAAGAAGATAGTCTCCCGTTGAAAGAGGAGATAAGGAAATTAGAAAAAATATTTCAAGGAGAAATTATAGAAGAAGATGATGAAAAGAAAGAGGTTGTAGTTGATACATACCTCTTTTAAGGAGGAAAAGTTGTAGCAGTGAGCAAAGAGAAGAAAATAGAGGTAATTTTTTATTTATTTAATTTTGTAAATATTTCTAATGAAGCTAATTTCTATGGGGGTGAAATGATAAAAGGAATTGAAGAAAGAGAGATGGTAAGGTGCAACAATAATAGGTTGTTGTATGAAATACAAGAAGATGTTGAGAATGATAAATCAGGATGGAAAGATGAACCATGGTACAACAAGGTAAATTTTATGAGAAGGAAAAGGAGAGGAAAAATGAAAAGGAGAAAAGAGAGAAAGGTACAGAGTAAGGTGAAGAAGAAGAGAAAACAATTTTAGAAGAAAGAAAAGTGGATAAAAATAAAACATACAATTTTTAAATTTTCATGAGTCTCCAACTCATAGAACATGTTCTTCTTACCCAGTGTGTCTGATACAGGAGCATCTGGGCTCATAAGCAATCATGTATCACCAAAAATAAATTATTTATTTTCAGTTTTGAATTTTTGGTGTAGGTTGGAGCTTCAAGAGAATCTTGTGGAGTTTGAAGGATTGAATATTTATTTTATCAATACTTGACTTCCATTCAAAATCAGAGGAAACCAAGGTGTTTTATGTGATTTTAAAATTATTATATTGCACAATTTCAATGTTTCAAGGGTTGAAGGGGTCCATTGGCATATTAAAAACTGAAAATTAATTAATTTTCTCAATTTTAATGCCTATAGAAATTTTAATGTGGCAAGTGGCATTTGGTATTCTATTCTTTTAATTTGCATGCCTAGAATGGAGGAGAAAAGCTAGTGATATTTGGAAAAAAATAATAAATGACTTCAGTTTTCAATTTAAGGTATATGAGTATGAATTATTTCATAATTTGATTGATTTATATGAGGAATTTAGAGCAGCAAGTCATGGAATATGGTGCAACAACTTTGTGTGCCATATTTGGAATCATTTAATGATGAAATTTAAGCACAAATAAAAAAAATTCAAAAGACAATTGGAGGGAAATGAAAGAGTAGATTTGGGTGTCCCTTTTGGTGCCTTAAAAAAAGAAAATCTCTATAAAATATAGCCTTTAAATGGAATGATGAAGAAAAAATCAATAGCAGCAAGTTTGGAGAAAGAACTCGTAGGTTGCTCATGAGGGTTGCACAAGAAAAAATGCAAAAAATCAGCTTGTGAAGAGAAGAGGAATATGAGAAGAGAGGAGGGATTTTTTAGGTGTTCAATGCAGCCATAAGGGCTTCATAATGAAGAGAAAAAAAATATTTTAGATGAGGAGTGAATTCAAGAAGTTATTTGAAGACATGAGGATAAACTACAAAAGTTATAGGTGGTGTTGAAGAGTTGGAAGATGAGTAGATTGCAAGAACTCACACTATTGGGCATTGTTTGTTTCTAAAATTATGTATTTATTTTGCATACATGATGAATGTAAGATGTTTCTTTGCTGCATATAAGTCCTTTTGATGACTGAAATTCATGTGTAATCACATTTCTTGAAATGAGTAATTTTAGTGGTCCATTTGCAAACACTTTATGGAGTTTCATTGCAAGTTCTTCTTTTTTTTTTTTAGCAATTTTTTGAGAGAATTTTAGAGAGGTTTTTGAGTGTATGAATTCCATTCTAAATTATAGTTAAGCAACAACTGAATGAACAAATTTTTCATTCACAACTTGACATGCAAACCACCAAACCATTTGAAACTTAGAGCGCACACAGATCTAACATCTTCAAACATTTCCTAAAATCTGCACAAAATAGTGATCATCCATGGTGGAATGTGGAGCACTCCAACATGAACTTCTATAACTATGACTCTATCACAACATAGATTGATACCCTATCACTTGTTAAATAGGTGTAGGACAACTGGGGGGTGAATCAGTTGTCACACAAATTCAAACTTAAAACTTTATAACTTATCAAATCTTCAACCACACTATTCTTGTTATTAAATGAGTATGAAACACATATAACAAAAAGTAAATCAACACAATGAACACCATATTTTTACGTGGAAAACCCAATAAGGAAAAAACAATGGTGAGGGTTGACTCACTATATAAATATTATAAACTAAATACAAAGGCTCACCGCCTAAAAGAGGACTCATTGTTCAATTACAAAGGCTCACTACCTACAAATGACTCACTATCCAATAGGGAGGATCACTACCTATAGATACTGCTGGTAGAACACATATACCGGTGGACAAAACTTCTACATAACATCTCACTAGAACTGAAACTAAAACTATATCATCATTAGATCATTATCAACATGCCTTCAGATCCGCACATGAATAGGATCAACATAGGAGAAATGTGGAGCACATACTGGAGCACACACTGAACACTTCCAACACTTTGAATTCTTTTCTTCATTAATTTTCTCAAAAGCACTTGGAAACTCATCAAACCAACATATCTGCAACACCATAAAGATAGCTCCATGTACTCATAGCATCTCAACCATACATGTACAATCTGCAACATATTGAACAATGTTGACATCAATGACAACATTAATGACAACACCACCAAAGTAGCTCATATTTGCAAAAATCTCCCTCTTTGTCATTGATGGCAACACATAACCTTCTCTCCCCATTTGAAATCAATGGAAAAGAAAAACTAGTTAGATTACTCCTCCTTATGAGTACACTCATACTGCAACAATGAAAATCTTTTCTACTCCCCCTACAAAGTAGACCCATCAATCATTCCAAGTAAATGAAGAATTTTTGAACCCACTAGACTGATGCACCTTCATGTGCACCTAATTAGGAGGGGAAATGACCCCCAACCTCTCTCTAAGATGCTTGAAAATATCCTTTGGAAGAGCCTTAGTAAATATGTCTACAATTTGTTCCTTTGTAGTCACATACTCCAATCTAACCTTATTCTCCAACACTTCCTCTCTCAAAAAATGATACTTGATAGATATATGCTTCATTCTTTAATGCATAACCAAATTCTTCAAAATGTTTATTGCACTTGTATTATCATAGAAAATAGAAATAGGCTCATCACATACTACACCAATGTCTTTCAGAGTTTGGTTCATCCATAAAACTTGTGTACAGTAGGATGTTGAAGCAATATATTCAACCTCTGTAGTGGATAAAGAAATCAAGTATTTCTTTTTACTTAACCATGAAACTAGTCTTTCACCAAAAAAGAAAGCACCATCACTGGTACTCTTTCGGTCATCTACACATCTGGCCCAATCAACATTTGTATAAGCACTCAGGGTGAAATCATTACTCTTAGGATACCACAATCCATAATTCAGTGTGCCTTTAAGATATCTAAATATTCCTTTTACAACAATAAAATGTTCTTTTCTAGGATCTTCTTGAAATATAGCAACTAAACGCACTGCATGCATAATATATGGTCTAGTAGTAGTAAGGTATAGTAGTCCACCAATCATGGATCCATATTTTCTCTTATCAGTCTTAGCCGATTCATCATCCTTGCCCAGTTTACATCCGGTTACCATAGGAGTACAAACTGGTTTAGAATCCTCCATTCCAAAAAATTTCAACAACTCTTTTACATACTTATATTGTGAAATGAATATCCCTTTGTCAGTTTGATTCACTGGTAGACCAAGAAAGAAATTCAATTCACTAATCATAGACATCTCAAATTATTTCTACATTTCTTCAACAAACTTTTAACACATGCCTTCATTTCCTCCAAAAATGATATCATCAACATAAACTACTACAATCAACATCTTATTACCTTGCACTTTGAAGTAGAGATTGATGTCAACAAAACCTTTGTTGAATCCTTGCTTTGTTAGATATCTATCCAGTCTTACATACCAAGCTCTGGGAGCTTGCTTCAATCCATCCAATGCCTTCTTTAGCTTACAAACCATGTCTGGTTTGTTAGACAACTGAAATCCTTTAGGTTGCTCCATGTACACTTCTTCCTCCAACTCACCATTCAGAAAAGTTGACTTAACATCCATCTGATATACCTTGAAGTCCTTGTGTTCAAAAAATGCCAAAAACATTCTGATAGCTTCCATTCTCGCCACAAGAGAAAATGTTTCCTTAAAATCTATTCCTTCAACATGTGAATATACTTTGCATACCAATCTTTCTCTATTCCTCACTACTTCTCCATTTTCATTTAACTTATTTCGGAACACCCATTTCAAACCAATCACATTATTGTTCACAGGCCTAGGGACTATTTCCCATGTCTGATTCTTCTCTATCTATTGTAATTCCTCTTTCATAGCTTTCATCCAACTTTCATCTTCACATGCTTCCTTCATAGATTTCAGTCTCCACACCTGCAACTTTTCTTGTTGTCTTCACACCTTCACTCTTGTCTCCAATTATCTGATCTTCTGGATGATTCTTCTATACATATTTAGGAGTCCTAGCAATAGGTTCTGATTCATTCTCTTCTTCTTCTTCTACTTGTTCTTTTTCTTTTTTTTCTTCTTTTTCTTCTTCCTCATTTTCTTTAGGTATATGTTCACAGATAGGATCATCAGGTTCAACTTTCACATTAGCACTTTCAATAATCTTCCTTAATCTTTTGTTAAAGTTTTGACCAAGTTAAGATGGTCAGACATACATTTTTTTATATTTTTTAATAGTTGTAATAAAAAATTCATAATTAATTATTTACTTGGGAAAAAATTACAAAAAAATATGCATCACATTGAGACATGAGTCCTCTACTTATATCTAAAATATTATAAAAAAATATTATCATTTTATTGTGGTTAGGGTGGTCAGACAGACACCTACTTCTTATTTTTTCCTTGAAATTTAAGTGCAACTACATTGAAATTTCAAATCACCAAATAGATTTTTTAAAAAGAAAAATAAACCTAGTAGTTTAGAAACTAAATTCAATTTGCTCTAGATTCTATTCTTACATATTTTTGGAATAATATAGATAACTTATTCATATTTTTACATCAAGTTTCCTAACTCTGATTTTTCTCAATTTTTTGCCACTTAAGGGCCTATTTTTTCCATGATGACCCTGTGTCACATACCCTCCTTTCAAATACTCCATTTTACTGAGGGGTTCTTGAAGTAGAATATTGTCTTTTTATGCCATGCTTCTCACATAATGCATTAAATTTACCAAAAGTGAATTCACCACCTTTATCCGATCTTAAACATTTGATTTTTAGATTTACTTCATTCTCCACTCTTTCTTTGAATACCTTAAACCTATCCAAAGCCTGATTCTTTTCTTTGAGAAAAGCAACCAATGTCATTCGAGTGTAATCATCAATAAGCAACATGAAATATATATCTCCATTTAGGCTTCTAGTCTTAGTCGTACCATAGAGATCAGTATGTACCAACTCCAACATATCGGTAGTAGAATATTCTTTTCCTTTAAAGCTACATCTTATCTGCTTCCCTAGTTGACAACTTCTATAGATAGTATTAGCAAGTCTTGTGATTCTAGGTAGTCCTCAAACTATCTCCTTCTTACTGATCTTGAGCAGGTTATCAAAATTCACATGTCCCATTCTCTGGTGACATAACCAAATTTCTCTGATCTGAGATACAAGACAATGACCATCAACTCCTTTCAGCTAATAGATGTTTCCATGAGTTCTTCTTCTAGCAAAAATCATATCTCCATTTCTGGATCCTTTTCTGATTTCACAGGTATTGTTCTGCAACACAAGTTTAAAGCCATTGCTACACATATGAACAACACTCAAAATATTATGCCTCAAACCCTTCACATAATATAAATCATTAGTACTATGCACTCCATCAAAACTAATTGAACCTTTACCACAAATATTAGCTTCTGAATCATCACCGAACATGACTAAACCACCATCATATTTTTCAAGTTTAGTGAACTTACTCTTATCTCCGATCATGTGATTTGAACATCCACTATCAATTACCCAGTAGTCCTCATCCTGTCTTGCATGAAATGATGTAACTAGAGTACCTTCCATCCTATTCTTCTTAACTTCCATAGGTTTCTTACTTACACATTTTCCATAGTTAGTGGATATAGATTTATTTTCCAAAGCTAAGAATAAGCATTCACTATCATCAACCTCATTTTCAGATTCATCATCAGAAATACCTGCCTCTTCCTTAACATAGTATAGCTTCTTATACTTCTTATCCTTCCTATCCTTATCCTTATAATCCTTGTTCTTTTTATGTGCAACCCTATTTGGACATCTTGAAGCATAATAACCAATATTACCACAACTAAAGCATTTAAAGGGCAACATACCTTTATACTTTATGGTACCTTTCTTCAATTGCTTGGTGAAGTTAGCTTCCAACTCATCAACATCATCACTATCTGGTTCCTCCTCAATCTTCATTGCCTTAAATTTCATTTATGTCTTTTCTTCTATATTGTCATCTTTCTAGAAATTTCTCAATCCAAACGCTTGCAAGGTGTCGAACAAGTGTTCCAAGGTGTACTTCTTAGGGTCATACATTTCTTCAATCACTGAGATCTTATCGTTGCAGCAATTTGGTAGGGTGATCATGATATTCTCTATTATGTCTTCATCTACTAGCTTTCCTCCTTGATTTCTAACCTCATTTGCAATCTATTCAACCCTATGAAAGAAACTTGTAAATTCTTCACCATGGGTATGTACAGGATCAACATGGAAAAAACAGGCCCTTAAGTGGTGAAAAATTTAGAAAAATCAGAGTTAGGCAACTTGATGTAAAAATTTAAATAAGTTATCTATATTATTTCAAAAATATGTAAAAATAGAATTTGTAGAAAATTTAATGTAGTTTCTAAAATACTAGGTTTATTTAGAAAAAAAGAAATCTATTTGGTGAAAATTTGAAATTTCAATGCAGGAGCACTTAAATTTTAGGGAAAAAATAAGAAGTAGGTGTCTGTCTGACCACCCTAACCACAATAAAATGATAATATTTTTTATAGGATTTTAGATATAAGTAGAGGACTCATGTCCCAATCTGATGCATATTTTTTGTAATTTTTTCCAAGTAAATAATTAATTATGGTTTTTTTATTACAACTTTTAAAAAATATAAAAACTCGTATGTCTAACCACCTTAATAGGTCAAAACTTCATGAAATTCAATTTTTTTAATCCTATAGTATGTGAATCATAGAATGTGACACATTTTTGGATTCAAAAATATGATACCATTTGAAAGCTATAGATGTTTTTCAATCAGTCTATCAATCAGACTTTAGCCATAATTCAAATAGAAAGTGAATAATAATTATTTATTAAATTCAAAGTAAAGCATAATTTATATTGGAGGAAAGTTGAGAATCTCCTTTAAAAACCCTTTTCATTTCATCAATTTTGGGTAAAAAAAAAGTCATCAGCCACATAGCCTACAAATACCCATCATATCGCCACTTTTTAGCCCATCATTATCCTGCACATACCCCCATCTTCCATTTTTAGGTTCACAAATCTATGCTTTTCCCCCAGTCTCTTTGTCAATTTCACTTTTTCATTCCCTTCATACATGTCTTCCAGCTTCTTCTAGACTTCATATGCAGTATCCAAAGAATTAACCTTGATTCACTCATTTTTACACAGACCACTACAAATTGGATACTTCACCCTATCATTTTCTTCATAAACAGAGATCTCATCCATAGTATTAACACCACCAGATAGAGGTTTATACTTATTCTTAACAGCCTTCCAGGTCTTGAAACTGAGAGAGATAATATATCCTCTCATTTGTCCCTTCCAATCTTTATAGTTAGTTCCATCAAACATAGGGATCGACAACTTGTGCGCCATCAAATCTTCCTTAAGTAGTTAAGCTGAACAACAAGGAACCACAATATTTGATACCAATTGTTAAACAGGCACAGGACAACTGAGAGGGTGGGTAAATCAGTTTTCACACAAATTCAGACTTAAAACTTTATAACCTATCAAATCTTCAACCACACTATTCTATTATTAAATATGAGCATGAAACACACATAACAGAAAGTAAATCAACACAATGAACACTATATTTTTATGTGGAAAACCCAATAAGGGAAAAACCATAGTGAGGGTTAACTCACAATACAAATATTATAAACTGAATACAAAGGCTCACTGCGAAGGGCTCACTGCCCGGAAGAGGACTCATTGTCCAAGTACAAGGGCTCACTTCCTACAAAGGACTCATTGTCCAATAGGGAGGCTCATTGCCTATAGATAAAAAAGAGAACAAAATATCCACCACAACAATTAAAGCACATTCACAAGATTACATAAACCTTCAGTTCACTGCCTTCGGCACACTAAAAAACTGCTCTCACAACTCACACACACTTCTGCTCTTATGATTTATGGCACACTTTCATCACTTTGCATCACACTCTGTCATAATATTCTTCACAAATCGCCTTGTTTTTATACCATTCTAAACCTTAGAAACATTTACCAAGGTCAGCTACAATACATCGTTTCATAAATTCAAAATAGGTTGAAAACTCTAAATTCCTACGGTGGAAAGGAATAAGAGCGGACCAATAAAAACATAAGAATAATATTTTTGAATCTTCTACATGCTTCCTCATTTAAGTTTTATTCTTCGAATGAAGTGTAAAAACTAGGTCAACCAAACCTAATGAAAAAACAAATTATCAATGATGCACATGCTTCCCAACAAGAAGATGGCATGCAAATGACACAACACGCTGCATTATGCACGAAAATACATCTCAGAATCTTCGAGATACATCCACAACAAAAAAAACAAGCTTTAAACATTGAATTCTTTTCACCAGATAATCCAGACTATGCAGACACACACAGAAACTCACCAAATTCCAAACCTCTTCGCCAAAGCATAGGAAATGCCTTGAAAAGACATCTCCCAAATCCGCATGATTTGAAACAAAATAGTGGAGAAATGCGGAGCAAACATATTTCTCCCAGTCCATAGAACATTGACACTGCTGGTAGAAAACATATACCGGTGGACAAAACTTCTACATACCATCTCACTAGAATTGAAACTTAGACTATATCATCATTAGATCATTATCAACATGCCTTCAGATCCGTACATGCATAGGATCAACATAGGAGAAATGTGGAGCACATACCGGAGCACACACTAAACACTTCCAACACTTTGACTTCTTTTCTTCATTAATTTTCTCAAAAGCACTTGGAAACTCATCAAACCAACATATCTGCAACACCATAAAGATAGCTCCATGTACTCATAGCATCTCAACAACATCTCAACCATACATGTACAATCTACAACATACTGAACAATGTTGACATCAATGACAACATTGATGACAACACCACCAAACCGGCTCATATCTACAACATCACTAATATCTTCAACTATGGAAGACATAAAACCCTAAAAAATGATATAGACTCCTTCAACACATACCATTATCACCTCAAAAAATCATGACAAGATATTGAAATGCGGAACAATGTGGACCATAAAACTATTCCTCTGTTACATACTATTTTATTCTAGGATTTAGTAAATTTCTCTAAGAAACACTTGGTCTGCTCCAGACTATATACACATAGATGTTCCCTAAGTTCTATAATGGGTTGCCATCAATGAAAACACCATACACCATCATTCTCAAGTTACCGATAGGGTATCTACATGGTACTTTTTGGATGCATCATGGTAACATTTTTTATCATGGGCCCAACATGAAAATTTCTTTTTATTCCATGAACATATGGTTGGTATTGACAACATGGCTAGACATGTATGTGTAAAAGGAACTAGTTATGAATCTTCATTGGTGCTTTCTATGCACGAGGTAAAATTTATCAACAATTGACATTTATTTTCTTAAGGTGGCTATGAAGGTGACTCTATTGAGGATGATTCCAACTAATCCCACTACTATCTATGTTATTTTCATGTTTCCAAGGTTACTAAGTAGTGGAATTAACTAATGGTGCCATGTAGGTGTCCTTTGATGTGTGATTTATGGAGCTTCCTTTTCTTTAGCCATGAAATGTAAATGTACATCTATCATTTGATGCTCAATATTTATTTTCTTTTGTCTAAGATCATATTTTGTGTAGGCTAATCTGATCTCTTACTTTTGTTAGCCCTAATTTGATTAGTATTTGATGTTTAATTATCTAATTTATGCCTAAACTATAAAGGAAAGTATTGTACCCATTTCAATAGGTGTTGTTTTGATGTTTATTTAATCTAGGGAGAGTCTAGTTTCTATCTTAGGGTTCTGGTATTATTTTTTGTCCCTTAGCATAAGGAGAGATACTATTTTTTTGTAATACATGAAGTTCCTTATTTTTTAAGTCAAAGTATTGTAATGCTCTTGTAACTTGATTCTAGATTATATGAATACACTATACTATGTTATTTTCTCTAGCTCTAAGATGTAATACCTTTTGTTATTTTCTTCAAGCACATTTTTAGTTTGAGCTATTTATATATTTTTGGTCCATTCAAGGAGTGGTGTAAATTCTTGTAGGAAGGTAGCGAAGGTATTGTGTTTTTGGATGGATCATTAAGAATAATTTCATAGAAATCTAAAGAAGACCTATCTATCATAATGTGATAGATGTTAATAGGTTATCAATAATATTTTATATAATTATAATATGAGTGCATGATATGCTAATTTGTAGTCCAATTCCAAAAATTGGTCCTGCCATTGTATTACTCAACCTTGAAGCAATTTCCAATCACTTGGTCATCAAAAAATAGTACATCAAATGAAAATCCAATTGTTTAATATTTATATATTTTTGATTTGTACTATCTCATTGAAACCTAAAATCCACAAGAGCTACTTAACTACTAGGGTATGTGTAGGATCATGATGGGCCAAAACGTGGCAATATGAAGGGTATGTTTAGGGTATGTAGCTGGTGACTTTTTTTTACCCAAAATTGATGAAACGAAAAGGGTTTTTATAGGAGATTCTTATATTTCCACCAATATAAATTATGATTTACTTTGAATTTAATAAATAATTATTACTCATTTTCTATTTGAATTACGACTAAAGTCCTGATTGATAGGCTGATTGAAAAACATCTATAGATTTCAAATGGTATCACATTTTTTGAATCTGAGGCATGCATCACATTCTATGCTTCACATACTATAGGATTAAAAAAAAAATTGAATTTCATGAAGTTTTGACCAAGTTAAGGTGGTCAAACATATGAGTTTCTATAGTTTTTAAAAGTTGTAATAAAAAATTCATAATTAATTATTTACTTGGAAAAAGATTACAAAAAAATATGCATCACATTGGGACATGAGTCCTCTACTTATAAAAAAATATTATCATTTTATTGTGGTTAGGGTGGTCAGAAAGACACCTACTTAATTTTTCCCTGAAATTTAAGTACTATTGCATTGAAATGTCAAAATTTCACCAAATATATTTTTTTCTTTTTTAAATAAACCTAGTAGTTTATAAACTGCATTCAATTTGCTACAAATTCTATTCTTACATATTTTTGAAATAATATAGATAACTTATACAAATTTTTACGTCAAGTCGCCTAACTCTAAGTTTTCTAAATTTTTCGCCACTTAAGGGCCTTTTTTTTCCATGATGATCCTGCACATACCCACTACCAAAATTTACACACTCGTCTTATGGTGTGAGATTCATCTATAATCACACTACTTGTTGTTTTTCATCAATCATCAAGTGGTTGTGATATAGGGTTACCCACCTAGGTCTAGTAGAATCTAATGCATAGAAGGTGATTATTTAGGAGAGGTAAACCCTTGCCAAGTTGGCTAAAACCTTGATATTCCATTCACCTATAGTATCATAGAGAATATTTGATTATGTTTCCTAAAACCCATAAACCCTAGCTTACAAATATATTGCATCCTAGAAGAAACACTTTATTACAAGGACTCTCATGGCACTCTTTCATGATTTGGATATTTAGATAAGGCCAACCCTAGTATCAAATCTCATGGTATTCATGTGTTGTATGCAACTACCATGACACTAATAAGATAAATCCTTCATGCAGGTCTTTATTGGAATATCATAAAAAAATCACTTACATTAGCACCATTAAGTGGACCAAAATACTTAATGATTATCTAAATATCAATACCATTTAGAAAATACAAAAAGGACAAAATAAAAGTAAAAATTTAAAGATAGTAAATAGAAAAAATTCCCTATGGTGAAACCACTTCTAGAAAAAATTCCCTACGGTGAAACCACTTCTATTGCACCATGAGAAATTCACCATGATAAAAAATTATTTAAATGCATCATGTTTGACAACCAAAATCAAGAAATAAGTAAAGAGAAATATTTTCTTCAATAGTGAAAATAGACAAGCACCATGATGAAAACTTGGAAAGTAAGTGTCATGTGAAAAATTATGTCATCCATCGCATATTTTTTAATATCATCATTTCACATCCAATAATCCCATATAATTTCTATCCATATGTTGAACATATGTTATCATTGATGTCAAAGGAGTATTGTCATTTATGTCAAAAGTCCTCACTGATGTCAAAGGAGTAATGCTAGAAAATTAGTTAGAATTAAATAAATCATAATTGATGAATTCAAGGTGTATTTTTTTCATGTCATGTTAGTGTATTTGAGAAAAATGTAGACTATTGTATTAGCTTGTAGTATTAGACTACACCTATTCATGTTGATAGAAGTAATCTAGAAGTTTTATTTGGAATGTTTGAAGTAATTTACTAGACAAAGAGATTTTGTTTGGCAACATGTTTTTGATCTGTACTTCTTCCAGGATGTGAGTTATGTCTTGCAGTTTTAAAGGAGAATATTTCTACACATGTTTCATCTTGTTCCATAGTTTCTAGAATCTATATTCATTTGGAAAAAAGTTTGAAGTGACAGAAAGGGTCACTATGCTTGTTAATCAACCAAGTTGATGTTTTGGATCTGTGTGGAAGTGGATTGTTGTGTGTGCTCTCTAAGGATAGCATGGAAAGGTGAAATAGGTCCTGGTTAGGGTCCTTGAAGGAAGCACACGACATCATGTTATTTTGGAGGCGACAATTGTTTTTAGGACAAACCTGCTACACGTTTCATGCAAATTTGAATTTAGGTTTACCTTAGCATACTTGGCTAATTGTGGATGGTGTTAAGGGATTCATAGCTAATATAAAATGATGTTAATATAATGGGATGTATATAATAACTAATAAACATACTTTATAAGTAATATTTATGCTTTCATGTGAGAGAAATTGTGTGAGCAAGTGTAATTCGATGGAGTTTGCATCTCAATTATTGTGATCCATCATCATAAGATTATAAATTGTGTGAGAGAGTGTTTGAAGGAAGATCAAATTGAGTGTAAGTTATGCAATCAACATTGAAAATATATGATCCTTATTTATGCAATCCAATAAGATTGGTGTCTTACTTGTTGATCTCATGCTCAGTTCTTTGTATTGGGGATTGGTGTCTCGAGTAGGTTGGTGCCTTTAAATATAGTAGGAGATTGGTGTCTTTGGTAGGTTGGTTCCTACTTCATGATTGTAACTTATTCATTATTTTATGAAGCTAGATTTGAATAGTAGATCAAAGAAAATGTTCTCACCGTGGTTTTTATCATTCCAATTTTCCATGTATATCTAGTGTTCATAGTGTGAATGTGTGCATTTGTACTACTTGATTGATACTAGCTATTTTGGTTCATTTTTGGAGAAGTGACTAATGGTTATTCATGTTGAAGTAAATATTTTTAAATAGATTTGATATATTGATTCCCCTCCCTCTCAATATATTATGTTCCCTTGAGTTGGTACTAGATCTAAGTTCCTTTGAAGAAGCTTAACAACTTGAGGTAGATTTGGGATGGCACACTCGTGGCTCAAGAAGGACTATCTTCAAGCAAGACACCACACTTTGATGGATCTAATTATTTCTTTTGGAAAGTAAGGATAGAAGCATACCAAATGGTCCTAGTGTTTAAATTTTGGAAATGAATTGTGGATGGATATGAGATCTTTGAAAGTCATCTAAGAGATCAAGTTGAAAAGAAGGATTTTTGAAAATAATGTTAAAGCAAGGAAGACATTTTATTTGGTTTTTATAACTTTTATTTTGTAAAGATCATACATTGTAGGACATCAAAGGAAGTATGGAGAAATATTCACAACATCTATGAAGTTCAAGACAAGGTCCAACAAGAAAAGCTTCAAACTCATCAAGGTTAATTTGAAAGTATAAAAAATGAAGGAAGAGGAAAAAATTGCCACATTCCTACTTTAGGTTGATGAAGCTATGAACTCTATTAGAGGCATTAGTGAAGAACTAAAAGAAGGTTTGATTTTGAAAAATTCACTTAGATTCCTTCAAAAAAAAATTGATGCAAAATTTTATATAGTTGAAGAAGCTAAAGATATGAATACTCTAACTATGGATGAGTTACATAGAATTTTGACTGCCTATGTAGTGAGAAATTTTAGAATGACAATTTGTTAAGGAAAAAGGTTTCATTTAAGGATTCAAAGAAGCAAGATGATCTAGATTCAAAAGATGGATCCAAAAGAAGAAAACTTTTTCAGAAAGTTACAAAGAGGTTTGGAAAAGTATAAAGGTAAGTTTCTTTTCAAATGTTTTAATTATGGTGAATTGGGTCATTTCATGGCTAAGTTTCCATATAAAGAATCTAGCAATGGTGAGAAGAAGTAATTTTAAAAGGGGAAAATTTTTACGAAAAATTAGAAAAGTTTCTTTATCAATGATGAAGGATACTCATCTAATAATGATGACCAAGAAACTTTCAAGAATGAAGGAGAAAATTCTCTTTTCCTGGATATGGAAACCTCTAAATAAGATCTATAAATAAATTCTAGAATTGAAGATGATGCAAAAGTAGACCTTATAGAAGAATTGCTTTGCAACAACAAGGAAATCAAGAGACTAAAGAAAATAATTGCAAAAGAAGTGAAAGCTCAAGAAAAATTATGTCAAAATCTTGAGGTGGAGAAAATGGTCATTGATTTGAAGATTCAAGTGGAAGAGGCAAAAATGATTGAAGAAGTTCTGACTAAGAGGTTACTATCAAGAGACAAGGATTGTGAAAAACTTGAAGTGGAGATTGCATCACTGAGGAAAGATCTTGAAAATGTAAATCATCAGTTGAAGTTAAATTTTGGGAAGAGCACTGAGATCTTGGATAATATAATAGAAAGAAAGGGATCACCACATATCAAAATCAGTCTTGGTTTTACTAATGTACAAAAGAATAAGGTGGCTAAACAACCTATGAATTTTGTTGATGAGGACCTTGAAAATAATGGATTTAGAAATTAAAATCCTAAGAAAGTTACAATAATCAATTAAATCAAGGTGATAAATGATGATTTCATCCAAGTGCACAGGCATAATAGAAGATCTAGAAAACAATCTTCAAGAGGAAAAGGATACAATACTAGGTTTTATCATTTATTTTTTGGTTACTCTTTTAATTGCATTGATTTTGGTCATAAGGATGTGAATTTTAAAAAGGTTTTGACAAGGACAAATTAATTTTTTAGTGGAAATAAATGTGCACCCTTGTATAATTTCAATATTATTTATCACAAATGCAATTTTTTTGGATATATTGCTAGAAATTGCAAAACCAATTTTGTGAGTCCTCCTATACCATATATAAAAGGAGATAAGTTAGAATGTGAGAATAATGAAACATATAAGGTTTAGAAGAAGAAACCAGAGTATAAAACATCAAATAAATCCATGGTGGCTCAAACTACATTACATGCTCAAAAGGAGAAGAATCTATGGATCATTGACAATGGGTGTTCAAGTCATATGGCTAGAGGAAAGAGTAAGTTCTTACATTTTAAGAAGTTTGATGTAGAATATATAATTCTTGGTAAAAACTCTATTTGTAAGATTAATGGTAAGGGTGTTTTGAGTCTTGATGGTGGAAAGAAAAAAGCTCATGATGTTCTATAAGTAGAAGGCTTGAAGCACAATCTTCTAAGTGTAAGTCAAATGTCTAACAAAGGTTACACGCTTTTATTTAGTGCTAAAGGTTGTGAAATTAAAAAAAATGACATTGGTGAGTTAGTTGCTAAAGGAAGTAGGAATTATAGTGATGTATATCATCTCAGTGAATTAACTAGACAAAATTGCTTCACAATACAAAGAAAGAACATCACACACACCTTTTGATCTAGTCTATAGTATGGAGGTTATCTTACTGATTAACTTCATAGTCAATATCCTTTGTACAACCCTCACCTTAAGGCTCACTGAGGAGGAATCTATCAAACATAAGCTAGAAGAGTTGGAAAAATTAGATGAAGAAAGATAGTTGGTCAAATCACACTTGTGGATAGAACATAGAAGGTATAAATATTGGCATGACATAAGCCCGAGGATGAAACAATTTCATCTTAGACTATAGCATTCTACTATATGACAACAAGTTAAAAAAGAAGAGAAAACTCAAATTCCACTAGTTAGGACTGTACAAAATCAATGACATTTTAGATTTTGGAGCAATAAGGCTAGAGACATTGGATGGGACAATCCTACAATGTTATGTCAATGGAGCAAGACTAAAAAATTTCCATCAAGATTTTGGACAATGTTGACTTGAAGGAAAGTCAAGGTTTTGAAGAGGGGATGATGTTAGCCCAAAAATAGTGTAAACACATTGGTTTGGAGATACGTAATATCTAACTAGAAAGGAAATTCTAGAACATTAGCTTAGAAAGATAGAATGTACTCTAGGGATGCTATCTAAGTGCCACATCCCCTATTGTAATTATAAGTAGATAGAAAGATATATTCACCTATAATAGAGAGTAGGAAGAGAATAGGATAAAATAGCATAGTGTATATTATGATAAAATAAGGAAGAGTATAGAATATTGACTATAATAGAGATATAAGGAATGTAATAAATTATTATTGATATAATAAATATAAAGAACTATGAATTCTAATATATCTTGTGTGTATGCTATTTTATTATGATTTACAACTAATCTTGGATTTGGAATAATTTCCCATGTTACCTCAATAGGACCAACTCAAGGGTTATAGACTACTAGCAGAAATCCTTTGGGTATAGAACTCTAGTCTATATCGCTCAGATTTCTTGCTAACAATAGTCTCACAAGTAGGAGAGATATTGGGAGAGGAATCAATGAAAACAACAAAAGAGGAGAGAGAAACTCATTTTTACATGTTTCTAACAAAATACTTTGAATTACCTAACAACTGCCAATATAATATGAATTATGATAACACAATATTTTTTCAATGGAAAAATTATGCTATGTACTAGTGATTAAACTAGTGTTGCACAATAAAATCAAATAGTTTGTAGAACAAAATTCTAAAATAAGAACCAGATCTAAACAAAGAACAATGAAAATGATTTTCACTAATTTAGTTTTCCTAGATTGAGTGGATAGGTGCACAATATGCCCTAGACTAGACTAGTAATTTTAACAAACTTAAAATATGGGAATCATCTACAGTGTCTGACGGTCTTATGTTTAATAGGTTCAAGTCTAAAAGTGAATAGAGATTTGGAAATGCATCAAAACCTAATTTTTCTATATGAATCACATAAATGCATGCATTTTTTGATATTTTAAAGGCAATTGAGTATGCTTGAAATGACAATTTTTAGAAATTGAATATTGTAATTGATTAATTTTTCGAAAAATATAGAAACACAACGCTTTTGATATTTTGAAATAAAAATACTATATAATTTCTACACTTTTTTAATATTTTCACTAAATTTTGCATTTAATTTTGAAAAAAACAAATTAATGAAAATAACTCAGATCTAAGCCCTAAATAAGGAAAAATCATATATGGAATTATGCAATTTAATTCAAAATATTTGCATTTTTTTCTTTTTAATGAATGATGATAAAATAATACAAATGCATAGTTTTGAAAATGAAACAATTTCAAATCAACAACAAGATCTTCAAATAACCTATGTTTTGACTAATTTTTAGAATTTATGCAATAAACATAAAAAAATTGCAAGTGTAGGATATGTTGAGTTGACCAATTAGGTCAACTAGGATTATCCCCTTTCCACTTGACTTGACATTGAACATAAATTGAATAGGGTTTTATGATTGACTTGTTGCCATAATGGAGAGCCATTTCCCTAGTGTTTATGATTGTTTTTTTATTTGTGTTGTGGTAAATTTGATTGATGTTTTTGACAATCCTATTTGACATATAATTCTAGATCTGAAAATGTAATTTAGTGTGTAAGGAAACTAAGGTAGCGAAACAACTTCTTGCACTAATCTTGAGAGGAGAATAATGCAAAAATTTTACAGATCTTTAACAATTATAGAAACTTAAACAAAAATAGACATAAATATCATGTTGAACCACAAATTTTTGTAGGAGGGTGCTCTCTTACACTTCTACGGTTTTTCACCAAAAAGGAGAAAGGTATCCCAAAAAAACATGGAGGTTCACTAAAGAATAATGCTAGTATGATATAAATATGACTAAATGAAATGCTCTAAATGAAAAGAACT
The DNA here is from genome assembly GCA_007258455.2 of Sequoia sempervirens. Taxonomy (NCBI): domain Eukaryota; kingdom Viridiplantae; phylum Streptophyta; class Pinopsida; order Cupressales; family Cupressaceae; genus Sequoia; species Sequoia sempervirens. Next base: position 98,958,750 of record VDFB02105785.1, on the reverse strand, counting down.
GATAAAAAGAATGATTTATTAATGCAAACCTAAGAAATGTAAGTTTTTTGAAAAAACATTGTGATACGCAAAAACACCTAAGAATGCAAGTAACAAATAACAGAATTAAACAAGATTGGAGAGGTGCACCTGGAAATTGAAGTGTGATGTGGAGAGGATCTAGAATCCTACAAAATTGAGTAGAAAAGCTAACCGGGACACTTATGCCAAGCTGGGCGACTTAGTCCTGTTTCTAGGAGATTCTACTAGAATGGGTTTCTACCAAATCAGTACTCAAAAATGTAAAAATCACTTTTCAAGTCTAGCAGTGGGACTAATTCACCACAGATGGTGACTTAGTCCACCTGGGAATCTCAAGAAATTCATTGTAGAAATATGTAGCTTTCAGTCTGCACTTCCCTTCCTGATAGGTGTTTGGTTCAGATTCTACAGAAAATGGGCTAAAAGAGGTCTCCAAGCTTCAATTAGGGCTTTGTTGACTTGAATTACATTGATGGATTGTTGACCAATTTTAACACTTTTCTCTTTGAAAAATTTGCATACAAGACCTGCAAACACACATGAAAAGAGGGGGAAAAGGGTTAAGGGTTAAAGTATAGGGGTTTTCCCTGGTCAAACCCTAGATAATGAAATGAAATAAAGAGAGAATGATGAATGAATAACATGAAATGCCACAAACTCACCAAACCCTTGATGTTGAAATCTTAAGATATGCAACAAGATGCTCCAATGGATGCTTGAAAGTGCTTAGAATGCTTAAAAATGATTGAGTAAATGAATGAATTGCTTGAGTGAATGAATGGGGAATTAGGAGATGCAAAATGAGGGGAAAACCCTTTATTTATACTTGATTTTTAATATTTCTTAGAAATAACACATCACAAGCCGACCTCAAGGTTAAGAGAATAAAATCCTGCCAGAAAATTGAAATAATTTTAAAGTTTGTGCCCAGTGGGACTAAGTCGCCCCAAGTGGCGACTTAGTCCCACCAGGGAAATTTTACTGGGTGTCAGGAATTAAAGTCTATTTAATGTTGTTTAATAGGAATATTCTAAAAGATACACTTAAGTATGGCTGGAAAGTGCATTAAGGTGTCATTTAAACATAAGAAAGGGTTGAATTAGTGATGACAACTCTAGAAAAACATGAGAGTTTGTTACAACTCTTTACAACACTTTGAAATAAGACTTGGTAAGTGATAAAAAGATGTTATTTGGGTAAATTATAATGAAAGGTTCCTAGAAAAGTGTAAAAGTGGGTTACCACACTTCACAACACTTTTACAAGAAATCCTCGAATTCTTAATGATTCTCAAGGGTCCAAGACCTAATGTGAATGTGTTGACTACATTACAACATTAAATCTAGGAAAAATCAAGCCAAAGTCCATTAGAGAGGCTCAAGTGAGTGTAAAAATGTCCAACTATACATTTTTTGGTGACACATTAAGCCCCCACTTTAGTGAGAGGATGAAATTTCTTTAAACTCACACTAAAGTAGCCCAATATGCACATCAAGAGGGCTCAAAATATACTCATGCTAGTAAGATGAGACAACAATAATCAAAAGGGATGATCAAGCGTATCAATATCCCATGGAAAACCAAACATTAGCACAAAGGAACAAGCATGAAAATGATGAAAAATAATGAAAGAGAGAAAAGGATAAGGAAAGAGAGTCGGATCAAGCATTGATCATTTGTCCAGCCCATTTTGGATCAGATCTAGGTTTTTTGTTCAAAAAAGGAAATGTATACTCACTTTGGTGTGATGGAACTCATTGTTGTCTACCGGGTGAGAATTCCTAGAAGGTGAGAAATATACACTCATGGTTGGTATGCACTCACACACTCACAGGTGGCTATGGGGAAAATTCATGCCTCAGAATGGGCTTCCCACTCAACCATACCAAATTTATACCTCCTGATAACTTTAATAAGGTGCCACAAAGAAAAATTTTGTTTCGTGCTTCATGAGACAAGAAAAGATTCGTATGCTTAGAACTCATGAACAAACAAGATGGCACTACAAGCATGCAAGCTATGTTATGTAAGGCGTCCATATAACAAATGTGAAATGCAACATGCAAAGGATGTTCAAAGAGTCTTTCTTAGTTCATGAGAGGTCTTTCACTTAGGGAACATTGTGTCTAATGTCTCCAAGAGAGGACCAATCAAAGAATAGAAAATTCACAACTTAGGGGATGCAGTGTGTCACATCAAGCCACTAAGAGGAATGTAATATGCTAAGATAGATCATGCTCATGAAGGACACTACACCCAATGTCATCCACAAAGCAAAAAAATGCATCATATGAAGTAACAAGGCTACACTAAGAATGAAGAAAAAGAAAAATGCAAATGAATAATGCCAATATATGCCCCCACTTTAAAGGAATTTCTATACACCATGTTATGAGAAATTACTTTAAAGTAGCCAAACATGAAAAAAGAAAACAGGGTTGCCCCCCAGAAACACATAAGGTATTTATGGATTCGGGGTCAGTATATATCTTTGCTACAATGATATTAGAGAGCTAGTGACTGTCATCATTCCCGAAATACACATAAAACTAAAAGAATGACATAGAGAGAGTGAAAACAAAGAAAACCCTTTTGGGTCAACATGGAAGAAACATGAATGTCTCGACAACTTGCGTAATCCCCAGAAGGAAAACACAAGACACAAATGAAATGAAAAGAAAAGGTAAGGAAAAATATTTTGGGTCAACATGGATGAGACATAGGGTATCTCAACACCTTGCATCATCCCCAAAAGGAAAACAAAGGAAAAAGAAAAAAGAAAAGACAAGGAAAAGGAAAAGGAAAAAGTGATGAATGACATATAGAAGAATGAAGGTACACATAGAGGAATGTCACAAAGAGAAAGAGAACATCAAAAAACACATCACGGGGGAACACGTTACACACATACACACACAAAAGAAAAAGAGAAAGAGAATGCAAAAGACTAGGAAGGCAGATGCAATTCAACCGTCAAGAAAGTCATCCACCTCCCAGTCATGTTCATGATGTACTGAGGGCGGGAAGCTAGCCAAAGGGATAAGTGTAAGTGAAAAAATATGGAAAGTACCAGGTTCTACACTTGTTGTAGGATATTTGTCATTTAAACTCATGGAAGAGGAAAATGATGTGTTCATATCATTATGCACCTCTTCGTCTATTTTAGTGATCTCATCATGTTGTCATCCAAATTAATCACAACAGAAGGACAAATGACAATGTCCAATGAAGGGTGTACGATGGGTTGTGGTTGTTGTATTGGATCATTTTTTTTATGATTAGGGAGGAGGGTCATCATGCATTGCTTCTGTCAAGTGTGGATTTTGATTTTCTTTGTTTTCTTCATTTTGTAACTTGTGAGCAAGGGAACGATGTCTACGCCTACACTCCCTAGTTCCTCTATTTCTTTTGATTTTATTTTCAAGTTGTGTTTGTGAAGGAGTGGGTTGATCAACAATTGGTTTCTTTTCATCCCTAAGGGGAGGAACAAAAGAAACCATGGAAGGTTGTTCATCCACTTTCTCCTTTGCTTTATAAACTTGTTTTATATGAGGACGTAGGATGGGGTTGTTATCATTATCGTGTGGTTGTTTAGATGATGTGGGGGAAGTTTCAAGTGTTGGTTGACGTTGAGGTCTTGGTTTTTGTTTAGGTTGAAGCATTGTTTCATCTAGAATAAGAGTGTCAGAAGTGGATGGGGACATGTTGCAGAGAGATAGTTTGGAAATTTTCTTTTCTTTAAAATTTTTGTAAGCAATAAAAAATAAGTATTTACGAGGTGTGATAGGTTCCATAGGTTCGGGCCAAAATGTTTCTAAGGAGAAGTTTCCTTTAGAAGAAAAATGGTTAAAGCCACTATGGTGAACAATGAATATTTCATTGTCAAGTGGAAACTTTAAACATTTGTGTATGACCAAAGGGACAACTTTCATTTAGTGAAGCCATGGATGGCCTAGCCACAAACGAAACTGGTCCAACTAGGGGATGATGGAGAATGTAACATCCACTATTTTAGGTCCTATTTGTAATGGAAGGACGATCAATCCTATCGTAGGGCAAGTGAAACCATTTTGTGTTTTGATCCATGCTCTTGGTTTTTCATAATCATCTTGATAAAGATCATGTAATACAAAAAATTCCTTAGTGATCACATTCTCTCCACATGTGGGATCTATGAGTATCTCATTAGTGGGCTTATCATAAATATGGCTAGCTATGTAAAGAGGAACATCGAGAAGATTCAAAAGGATGTCCTTAAAGGAGAAAGTAATATCAAGAGATTTCATAGGTTGGCCCTTACGAGGGATAACATCTATTGCACCTACAATTTAATTCATAGGATTAATAGTAGTGGTATTTGGAATAGGATTAGGATGTTCAATAGTTGTATGAACATGCATCACATCATTATTTTGAGTTTCACTAGCTTTGAAAAATAACACATTATGTTTGGGCATTGGATCAGTACAAAATTGAATTTTTTGATTGGGTGGGGCAACAAACATATTGCCTTGAACATTAACATTTGAAATGGATAGATGACTAGAATCAATGAGGTCTTGCATAAGGTGTTTAAGACACAATTTTCTATGTCATGTCCATTTTTGTCTATGATAATGGAAATAAGTGTTGGGTTTAAAGGTTGTAGGTAAAGGATTAGTATGACCCAATGGTTTAACAGTAGGGAAAGTAATCATTTGTTGCTACAAAATTTGGGACATGGTGTTATGAAGAGTGTCTGGTAAAGGTGTAAACTGTCATTTTGGATCTCCATAGCTATAAGGTATCATGGATTTAACAACTGATACTTGGTTGTTGAAGGGTTGAGTTGGTTGTTGAGAGGGAATGGACTATAAAAATCTTTTGTTTTGTTTTCTAAAGGGTTGTGAATTATTTGAATTGCAATGTTTAGATTTTTCAGCTCAATTAGAAGTGGACTTTACATCACGACTGCTAACCAAATTGTGATAGTCACAAAGGGAAGTACACAAGTGCATAAAGGAAGGAAATTTCAACATTGTGAGTTTATCTTGAACTTGAGTTTGCAATATTTCAATAAACATCTTTTGAAGATGTGGATCGAGAATCTTGACATCGATTTAAGAGTAAAGTGATTGATGTCATGAGATAAAATCAATTATCTTTTCTTCTTAATGTTGTTTGCATCTCATCAAATTGGCAAAGGTCTTCTTTAGAGTCATATGCACTTGAAAATGATTTATAAATGCATCAACTAGTTCATTGAATGAGAAAATTGAATTGTTTGGTAAGGATGAAAACTACTCTAAGGTAGTGTCTTTTAAAGTCCTAGGAAATAAATTGGCTAAAAGTTTATCATGAAGGACAAAGTCACTACATAAGGCTATGTAAGCATTAACATGATTAGAAGGATATCCATTCTCACCATATTTCTCAAATCTTGGAATCTCTATTCCTTGTGCCATCGGTGTTTGCAATATTTCTAGAGATAGTGGGATGCTACAAACATAATAAGTGGGTGGTCCATTCTAGGTTTGGTTTATGATGGATATTTGTTTTTGCATGGAGGAGATAGTTTGGAAAAGTTGTGTTATGAGAGGGTCAGTGTAAGTGGTATGAGGTGGAAGAGAAAGTGGTGATGGAGTGTATGTAGTGGTAGGGAAAGTGAATGGAATGATTATAGATGGTATGGTGGAAGAGGAGAGAACATGCGATGCCACATAAGAATTAGGAATGGTAGTAGGAATAGTTAAGGTATCACATTGCTAACCTATTGCATTGTGGTTGTGACTTGAGGAGTGGTATAGGTAGGTATGGAGGCTACTGTTGAAGGAGGAGTGGTAGGTCCTATGTGACTAACCATAGTTTTTGCTAGCTGGGATGTACTAGAGGTGGAAAGAGCATGTTTGTGGTATATCTCAACAATTTTTTTCATAACATTTAGGCCTTCATCACTTTCAATTAGGTGATGGATGTTTTCTATAGTAGGAATCATAGTGGTTGAAATGTTTTCAAGACACAAGTTATGTTGAAGATGTGTTAAGTCCTCATGAATGTTAATGACTTTGTTTTGTAGAATGTGATTGCTTTGTGTGTCAACTTGCATGTTATTGGAAGGTAAAGCATTGCTAAAGGAAAGGTCCATGCCCAGTGTACTAGTTGCAATACTAGGAGTGGAAGCGTTAGACAAACCAAGATCCATAATGAGTGTATTATCATGGGATAACATGAGTCTTGAGCTTCTTCTCAGTAAGGTATTAGAAATAGGACACCAAACACTCATGTAAAGATTTCTAAATGCAGGTGAATTGAAATGTAATGAAACTAAGAGCAATAAAATACTAATTTCTAGAAACTATAATAGAAATGAAATAACAGAAAACAAAAATGTAGAAAATGCTTAGAAAATGATAGAAATTATAGTGCAAAATGTGTAGGAGGACTAAGTCGCCCAGTGTAGTGAATTAGTCCTAGTGGTGATTTTTTAAAGATTATTCAAAATTGTTAAATGCAATTTGATGTTTTTCATATTTTTAGATGTAGCTACAATATGAAAATGCAGAATTTTGTTGTTTTCTAATGAATTATAATGCAAAAAATGCAAGCTATTGGAGATTTTCACTAATGCAAGTTTTAAAACCCTAGGTGCAAATTAAACAATACAACACCTAATGCAATGTTCATGCAAGTTAAACCTAGGATGAAAATGCACTCTAAATCAGAAATAGAATGTTCTAAATGCAGGCTCACCAAAATGAATCACAAATTTTGTAGGAGGGTGCTCTCTTACACTTCTAGAGTTTTTCACCTAAAAGGAGAAAGGTATCCCATAAAAACTTGGAGGTTCACTAAAGAATAATGCTCGTATGATAGAAATATGACTAAATGAAATGCTCTAAATACAAAGAACTGATAAAAAGAATGATTTATTAATGCAAAACCTAAGAAATGCAAGTTTTTTGAAAACACATTGTGATATGCAAAAACACCTAAGAATGCAAGTAAACAATAATAGAATTAAACAAGACTAGAGAGGTGCACTTGGAAACTAAAGATGTGTGATGTGGAGAGGCTTTGGAATCTTGCATAATTGATTGGAAAAGCTAACTGGGACACTTACGACAAGATGGACGACTTAGTCCTATTTTAGGGAGATTCTGCTGGAATGGGTTTTTGCCAAATGGGTACTTAGAAATGTAAAAATCACATTTCAGGTCTGGCAGTGGGACTAATTCACCATAGACAGTGACTTAGTCAATTTGGGATTCTCAAGAAATTCGGGGCAAGAATTTGTTGGAACCTCAAATTTTGTCGTAATTTGAGGTACCATGATGAAAAGTTTGATTGTAGCACTCAGAAACACAAGTGTAAAATCCACTCCAGTGACCTACTTTGAAAAATCATTAAATGAATCTAGTATAGTTTCACACAAAACCAACTTGCAAATCTGTTTATCTACCATATGTGAGTGTGCACACCAAATTTCAGCTTCATACAATCAATTTTGACAAGATTTCAAAAGGCCAAGTTGGAGGGTTCTACGAAGGTTTACTATCTACATACAGTAAAATATGTTAAAATGGTCAACTTTGGAAGGAAATATTAAGTAACCAAGAGATTTTCATTACAAACTGGTTGGTACCTTTGATTCTCTACACCAAAATCTAGATCCATGTTAGTTTTCAGGTCTTCAGGGAATCATTTGATATTTTTTCAAAGCCAAAACCAAATGAGTTTTACATAGTTTGATAGGCACAATTTTGCAAAAAGTGACTAAGTTACTTTGACCATTGATAGCTTTCAATCTTGATGAGCTCATGCAAAACCATTCTGCAAACATACTCTCTTATCATAACTCGACATATTGGTGCATTTTCGTGGTTTTCCAAGATCATTTGATCAGTTTTCCAATACAGTTTTGGAGGCTACTTGACTCATTTTATCATTGAAGAAAAGGGTCAGAAAACAAGTTTCGTTGCCTATCCATTTCATTCAAAATGCATTTTGGATCTTTGATTGAATAATTACAAAATTTAGAGGTCACTTTGAATAAATGAAGGAATGTGAGCTTTTGAAAGAGAAAATAACATATAATGAAAAGGCTCTATATTCAAAGAAATATGCCTTCAAATCCTATATCTAAAGGATCTTTGGTGGGTTTGAAAATATAAATTCCTATATAAGTATAATTCAATCCCTACCATTCTAGATCCTAAAATTAGAGGTAGAAATTCATGGCTCAAGTCAAGAATATCAAATCTAGTGTCTACCTCCAGTTTACCTAACTATATATTTGACAAGAATTTTCATATTTCTTATGCCAATATAGAAGAGTTATTCCTTGGGATTGGAGGAGTCATGTGGAAAAAAAGACACCCATTACTCTAAAATATAGATGGAAAACATTGTGGGGAAAGACCGAAACTCATGGGCAATCTAAGAAAATTGCAGATATGTGTTTGAAACAAGTTTCAACATCTTTCAACGTTTGTTTTGGTACAAATTGTAGGAATCATATCTCTATGGGGATTAATTCCATTTTTATGCAGGCACACACACCCAAAAATACAATCAACATAAGCAACTGGCATTCTGAATTCTTATGTGCGGCCTTTGTATGGTAAAACCTCTCCCAATGTTGAAGCCATAGATTGTGGAGCCATAGAGAAAGAAAAATAAGACTGCCTAACATAATTCCTCAAAGATATGTCATCTCATCAAATGGAATGATTTCTTATTACAAATAGAATGGAGGTTTTAGAGACTTTCAAGAAAAGTGGGATTGTATCATGGCTTTTGATGTGCAATAATGGCAATGAAGGAAATTGCTTCAGATTAGCACAATCCAGCTCGAGGAGGCTATTTTGAGAAGATATGTCATTTGGTAATTCGAAGGCATGTATATAATTGTTGCGAAAGATAATGTTGTTCTATGACATCTTGTACAAGCCACACTTACCCGATTAGGTGCCACTGTCAAATGTGTTGATAATGTAGAACAAACTCATGCAATAGATTTGTTCAGTCCAAGATGTGTTCTTTTCTTTTGCATCACTAGAGTAATGTTGATCAAAGGCCCAAGGAATTGAAAGTCACACATCATCATTTCTTTTGGAGTTTAGAATAATTCCTTTTATTTCTTTGAGAAGCCAATGATAGAATAGAAGACTGGGAGGAGAAATTTGAAGACATTGAAACAACTGATATACGAGTTTTATTGAAGGTTGAAGATTATTGACAGCTCAAGAAGGATCTGGCTCATCATTGTTTGCATATAATAATTGAATTTATCCTTTTTATGAAGCCTATCAGGTTAGAGAACAAAGAAAATTCAGGGGAACACTTAAGGAAAGTGATAGTCGCACAAATATTGCTAAGTCTTATGTGACCATTCCCAGGTTACGTTATGTTATTGACTCATGTCGATCATTAGAAATATTTTGGAATAGGCTCATCAATTAAAAGATGTATTGAGGCTGGTTTGGGTTTCAAAATCTTAGGCAGATCAACACAAAGGAAGAACATACACTATCATTAAGAAAGTAGGTTATTATGATCAACTGCGCTGAATCAAAAGCAATTAAAACCCCAAAAGTCCTACTTTAAAAGCACTTGATCAACCTCTTTGAGAAAATATTGTAGATTAGATACCTTATTTGTAATGGGGCACAAATGAGAAGGAAGGATTAAAATATTCCAGCATCAAGAAATTTCAAAAGGCAAGCCATAGTCTATGTTATGCTTCTATCGAATCTCAGACACGAGAAATGTGAGGCAGTATATTTTAAGAATAATCGATAAGAGTGATGGGAGAAAATAAGAAACAAGGATGATATGGAGATTTGTAAGGGTTTTTCATGAAGAATTTTATAGTGAACATGCATTTGCAAATTGTAGAAGCACTCAAGATATCTCCTGCATCCTCGCAGGATGCAAATAAAAGAGTTGCGGTAATGAGGTAACTTGACAAGTCTATCCCACATTCCTGCAAAGGCTAGGGAAAAGACTTGTGGTATCATGGTGAAGCCAAGTTTTGTGGTTGATATTTAGAAATATTTATTAAATCGCTACGTTGAAATTATTCTAAGGAGATATAAATTTTACCACGAGTGTGATTTGAAGTATGGAGTGGTGACTCGAATATGTTTCCTGCATTACCACAAGCGTAACTTAAAGTGTGTGCAAAAGAGCAGGATAAGATTTTTTTTGCAATAAAATATGGTGATGTTTTTGAGGGAGATTTATTAAAATTATAATTTTTAAATTTGGGGAAATGTAATTTTCACCATTGGCATAGCTTTCCTAGCATTCCCACAAAGGCCCAAAATTAAAGTTTTATAAAATCCCGTGAATTTCTCCAGGAAAATACATTAGAGTTACAAACATGAAATATTATCTTGGTGAGAATATAAATTTCATTGATGGTAAATTGAAATAAAATAATTTCACAGAGGAGGTTAAAGAATGGGTAATTATATTTACTCAAAGAAGTATTTTACACTAGGTGAAGATGCACAAATTAAATAACAAAGTGAAATTACCAATGAAAGGAGAATATTAAAATTAATTCTTGTGGGAAGACAATAAGATTAAAATTAAATATTTTAATTCACTGAAGACATATAATGAAGAGTTGTAACAAATGGGCATGCAAAGGGTCATAACCCTAAAAATTTAATGTATATATGTAAGATGAAATCATCATTAGTAGGGGTACATTAGATTACATATAGGAAAAAGTAGCAGGCGAATAGGGATAGATATAATGCTTACATTTTAAAAGACCATGATGCATGCATAAATTTTGAAGAATTCAATGAAAGATATTTGATTTTGCTTCCTAATCTTGGTATCAACTGTTTGTTGGAATTATTCAATTATCTAGTTGTCTCCATTTTAATGCTTCTTCATTATATAAATTGGTATATCAAGTATATATTCAATTTATCAATGCACATTTTCTCTATTTGTGTGATGTGATTAATTCATTTCCCCAGAGGAATTAAACATCCTTCTAGTCAATCATAGTAGTCTGAAAGTGTTAATTGGATCGATAAGAAGATCCAAATAGTTAGGGATGTTAATTTGTCTCCAATATGGTATTATCTATGTTCTTGCATAATTTACTCAATTGGTTATTTCAAGTAAACATTAAATCATTTTGATAAATTATAAGTAACCTGGTTGTGTTAGTTGGATCCATAAGTAGATTTTGTTAACCATTTACCTAGACGTTTATACAAGTTATAAACCAATACTAGTGTGCCAAACAGTTTGAGTTATTTCCAATACAGGTCACATATTCAATATCTTCATTTGACTCCATCTACCTAACAAGGCACTAGTCATATCCATTTTATCATTTAGTTTTAGCCAATTTATTTTCAAAAACTTATGTAATGCCCCGTCATAATAACCTAAGGAATGTTGCAATTGTGTTATAAAGGTGCAATAATTTTTTTTTAAAGAAATAATATTAAGTTAATTAGTTGCATACATTCATTAAGTTACACGATGTTACACTACTTTGAGTTTCCATAGACGACTTTAGTTTTCGCATTGCACATATTTAATTAATCATAAACTTAAAATATACATCACATAACATTGAATTCCATTCAAGATAATATAAAGTACAAACATGTTTCCTTACATTGCATTTGATAAAATAATACAATTCTCATCCATCTGATGAGGAAGATCAATAATAATTACATTTTACAATGTTCACCTCATAAACAATTAAGGGAAGTTACAATACAAGTTTTACAATAATGCAATAAAGAAAGTACATCTGTATCCAAGTACGAGCTCTCCATCCATGAAGCTCTCATTGCCATGATCATAAACTGGGGACCCAATGGAGTAAGGTGCACGTTCCACCCAACCATGTGGTACCCATAGGTCCACCCCCCATGCTAGGAGATAGTAATATGGTTACCTAGACATAATCTACTAACCCTAGACACAAGTACATAACTACTGATGGTTACATTGCTTCCAGATTTTAGATAATCGAATGTACTAAGTACACAAGGTTAACTATTATTTTAGGTGGAGTTTCATCACAATATTGCAAAGGTTACCCTAGTGTTTCTTCCTAGGTTTCGGCCCCCAACTTGGGTTAGCCTGGTAACCTCTTACAAAACCCGGCCCCTATTGCATACTATTGCAGAATTGAATGTCTTTTAAAGAAAAAAGACACCAATTTGCTATTCTAGGCATTCTCATCTTATACTCAAGATTGAACTAGCTCAAGAGTCTATAAGGGAGGCATAAACATCTTATTAAGAGTTTTAATTCTAACTACTGTGTTATTTAGTTATCACTGACTTACTAACTCTTTGTAAGTTACCCTGACACCACTTTGTGTGTCGGCCCTCACAAAAAGCCACTCCCCTAAACATAACAAGGAAATCTAAGTTTTCTTGACTAAGGTTTACAAGGTGCACAAAATTCAATCACATAATAACAAATGACACACACAACAGTCATTAGAACTTTTATCATAAACCAGGTAACAAAACACCATATTCTAACACGTGCACAACCCAAGTCAACTCATGAAATGCATTTGAACAATAATACACCCTTACTATACAGATCATACTGGAAGACTTACACAACTTAGACTTTCCCAATTTGCCTAAAAAGAAACACGATTAAAAGCAAATCAAGAAAAGCAAATGTCTACTGTTCGGATATGCTAAATCCATTCATTCAATAGAATCAACAATATATTATAACATCTTAATTGTGAATTTTTTCTCAAACAATAAAGGAAAATGCATCAAATTAATCTAATTTTAATTTCCTCAATTCACATAATTTTTGAAGACTAAATTTACTCTTTTATTCATAACATTTAGAACTAATCAATCTCATACTTCACATATATCCGCATACATCTTATTTAATATATTATCATTTAAATTCCCAAACAAATATTTAAATATTCAATTTCCTATATAATATTAAAATCAAATATATATATATATACACATATATACACATACACACACACACACACACACACACACACACACACACACACACACACACACACACACATATATATTTGATTTTAATATAAATCATTTAAATTAAAATTTCGCATGACATACGTTTAATAAAACTGTATGCACTCCATTCAAAATTTCAGTTTACATATCATAAAAATGAAACCAAGTTTTTTCGGCCACATCCGCAGCCACTGGTATTACTAGTCGCCGGCTCCAATATGGGGCCGACCGTTGTGGTGGGGTAGCGCTGGGGCTGCTCCCATCGCCGTCTCCCTTAGGGGCGGCGGCTGTGAGAACGGCTTCAGCCCTTCCCACCGATGCCTCCCTCTTCGGCGGCGGCTATGGGGTAAACAACCCCCGTGGCCATGAAAAATATAGAGATTTTTTTCTTTTTTTCATTATAAATATTTTTAATCACAAAATTTCTGAACTATAAATTTCGCGTACAACGATTTTAATTTATTAATTCACTACTATTTAAAACAAAATAATTATATATATATGTATTTGTATATGTATGTATATATATTTAACACTTATATATATACATATATGAATACATATATAAAATTCAAAAAAAACAATTTAATACTGTAACTGGGCAATAACTTTCAACAAGAAATTGAAAAATTTCAAACCCTTCAAAGATTTTAACAATTTTCTTTTGTAAATCTCTACTATCAATATAAAACTTTGTTTTGCCCCTTTTATTTCTTAATAATTCGTTATTTTCACAATTTTCACAAAGATTTAAAAAAAATTAACAACAGAGAATTTCTTTTCTTTCACAACTAAAATCCTTCATAGATCTTTCCTACTTCCTTGAGAATCTCCTACTATTTAAACAATTTTTTTTTTTACAAAATTCCTGAGAAGAACACAAGAAACACAAAACTAATATTTTCTCAATCATTCTTTTTCAAAAGGAAACAAATTAAACAAAATAAAATACCTGTAAGTTGAGAATTTCCTGTAGAAAAGAGAGCCTTTGTTGCCTATAGCGCACAATCCTCCAAAGCTTCTTCAATCAAACACAAAAAAACATGCCACCAAAGGGATCTTCCACAAATATACAACCAAAAACAGAGAAAATAACAACTTCTTTAAAATTTGATTTTTACACAGCAAATTATTCTTTCTTTTTCCGTGAAGAAAAATCCATAACCCTTATGTATTTCCTAGATCCAAAATAACCTCCGAGAAATTCCTCAACAAAAATAATAAATGCCACTTGCACACATGTCGAGAAGTGCAAAATATCTTTTAACCACTTCTCGACAATCTTGCTTCTCAAGATTTGCATGGATTCAATTAATTTATTTAATTTTCCCATTTCCAAATATAAAACTTATTTACAATTTAAAATGCCATTTCCACATAAATATTTAATTTAAATAAATCTATCCACACACAATTTAAAACAATTTTAATTTAATTAATTAATTTGTTTAAATAAATAAATTTAATCTTTATGATCAAACCATTTAACCAAACAAACTAATTAATTAATTAAATAACATGCAAAACTAATTTCTTTAACATTTAAAAATTAATTTAAATAACAGTAAATTAAAACATAATAAACTATTATTAAAATTGACATTTTTCCTTTCAAGCAATTAAACCAAATAGAAAAGTACAAGGCAACCTATGACTCTGAACTAAACAGACGATGTACTATGACCGGGTTATAGACTAGACTAGGATGAACCAAACTACTACCTCCCAATCAACATATCGTTGAGTCTTGACATGCTCAGACCTGAGTAACCAGGTGGAGTCGGTGTCATGTACCTACAATCCTGCAACCAAGCAATTGCATGCATATATATATAAACCATTGAACATGCACACCGTGCGGAGAAAATTACGGACATCACAAGGCACTCGCAAGCAAGTAATGCGATTCCGTTCTCCACACCAATACACGTCACATCAGACTGACGAATTAAATAACTGTTAGTCCATCATAACATATATATAACAATAACATCTGAAAGAAAACATCTACGCTATCTCAAAGCATATCATAAATCAAATATCACCATACAATGTATCATCATGTCACAGAGTAAATCCACTGTCGCTCAAAACCAGCAATCAAAATATCCAAACAAAGTACCATAGTCTAACAGTGTAAAAACATAACAACATAAAACATAAGCATAAATGGAGGGGTACTACATCCTCCCCCCCTAGGATTAGGCTTGCTCCTGAAAGCCTGTGAATAGATAGGGATAAAGTTCCCTCATGCGTGTCGCATCCTCCCAAGTAGCAGAAGCCTCATGGCTAGGATCCCATTGTACCCTCACCTGATCAACATCTCAACCCCTGAGACTGAGCGTCTAGCGCTGTAGAATGGCCACGGGCTCCAAAGCCAGCTTCCCATCCTCTACCTGTAACGCATTCCAATCAAGTACATGAGAAATGTTGGGATGATATGGTTTAAGAACTGTTACATGAAAAACATCATTAATATGTGACAAACTGGGTGGTAAGGCGAGTCGATGCGCCATAGGAACAATTCTCTCTAAGATTTCAAATGGCCCAACAAAACGAGGTGCAAGTTTAGAGCCTTTTCCATAACGGATTGGACTCTTTCGCGATCGCACTTGAAGAAACACTCTATCACCAACAGCAAACTGTCGGTCTATCCTATGCACATCGGCATACTTCTTTTTCCTATCTTGTGCTGCTATCAGATGTTCTCTAATATGGTCAACCTGTTGCTCCATGTCTCGAAGCATCTCAGGTCCAAGTAATACTCTATCCTCAAGTTGATCCCAACTCAATGGAGTTCGACAAGGACGACCGTATAATGCTTGAAATGGTGGCATACCTATGGAACTCTGATAGCTGTTATTGTAAGCGAATTCTACTAAGTACAGATAATCCTCCCAATGTGATTGTTGGTCCATTACGTACATTCTAAGCATATCCTCTAATATTTGGTTAACTCTCTCTGTTTGTCCATCGGTTTGAGGATAATACGCTGAACTAAAGTTCAACTGTGTACCTAGAGCATGTTGTAACGAAGTCCATAGGGCTGAAGTAAATACATGATCTCTATCCAAAATAATCCTACATGGAATTCCATGCAATCTAACGATGTCCTCCATGAATATCCTAGCTACGGATGAAGCATTGTAAGATGATCATACTGGTGAAAAATGAGCTACCTTAGTCAATTGGTCAACAGTTACCATAATGGCATCATGTCGACATGATGACGTAGGTAACCCAACAATAAATTCAACAGATATAATATCCCATTTCCATTCAGGAATGAGATGTGGCTGCAATAATCCTGCGGGATGTTGATGCTCAGCTTTGACTCACTGGCATTCAAGACATCTCGATACATAGTTAGCAATATCACATTTCATGCCAGGCCAGAAATACAATTGTCGAAGATCAGCATGCATTTTCTTAACACCTGGATGAGCTGAGTACGGAGCTCAATGAGCTTTAGTCATAATTAATGTACGAAGACCCTCGAAATGTGGTACATAAATACGACCTAAATGTCATAATATACCATCTGGTTCAAGGACATACCCTACAAATCGACCTTCTAAAGGTCTACCAGATTCAATCTCCGACCTCACTTCCTAATATAATCTATCAGTAGGAAGTGGAGCTAATATTTGACCTCTCAAATCCACTTCAAGAGTAGTAGCAGAAATCTCATGTCTATGACGACTAAGAGCGTCAGCCACTATGTTCTCCTTTCCTTGAACATATCTCACTTCAAAATCGTACTCACACAAGAACTCCATCCATCGTCTTTGCCTAGCATTCAAGTTAGGTTGCGTAAAAATGTATTGTAGACTATGGTGATCGGTATGAAGCTCAAAACGATGACCTAATAGGAAATGCCTCCATCGAACTAATGCATGCACTACCACAACTAGTTCTAAATCATGAGTGGGATAGTTTAATTCATGATCCTTGAGTTTGCGAGACTCATAAGAAATCACATGCCCATCTTGCATCAGAACTGCTCCCAAACCCTCTAAGGATGCATTAGTGCAAACTACAAAATCCTTAGTAGGATCAAGAACCATCAACATAGGCGCATTAGTCAGCTTTTCTTTAAGTGTCTGAAAAGCCAACTGACACTACTCTGTCCAAACAAACTTCTTCCCTTTTCTTTGAAGAGAAGTAATAGGATGACCGATTCTAGAAAATCCCTCAACAAACTGCCTCTAGTAACCAGCTAGACCCATAAAACTATGCACTTCACCTACATTAGTAGGTGCTGGCCAATCTACAATAGCTTGAATCTTTGAAGGATCCACAACAATACCTTTTCCTGAAATCACATGTCCAAGGTATTTTACCTCAGTTTGAAAGAAGTCACACTTCTTCAGGTTCGCATATAATTGATTTTCCCTTAAACATTGCAATACCTGTCTCAAATGTTCTTCATGTTCCTTCATGTTTCTCGAATAGATCAAATATCATTGAGAAATACAAGGACAAAGAGATCAAGGTATGTACGAAATACACCATTCATTAAACTCATGAATACTAATGGTGCGTTCGTTAACCCAAACGGTACTACTATGAATTCGTAGTGCCCACAAAGAGTTCGAAAAGCAGTTTTATGAATGTCAGCTTCAGCAATTCGCAATTGATGATACCCAGATTTCAAATCGATTTTAGAGAACACATTAGCTCCCTTGATTTGATAAAAAAGATCATCGATTCTAGGAAAAGGATAACGATTCTTAATTGTAACCTTGTTCAATTGATGATAGTCAATGCACAACCTAAGAGATCCATCCTTCTTCTTTACGAAGATGACAGGTGCTCCCCAAGGGGAAACACTTGGATGAAGGAAACCCTTTTCTAATAGTTCCTCTAACTCCTGAGTCATCATTCTATATGGAGCTCTAGATATAGGCTCAGCTCCAGGGACTAGGTCAACTCTAAAGTCAATATCCCTCTTCAGTGGCAATCTAGGTATATCATCTAGACATACCTCAATGAATTCCCTAAGAATAGGATGATCATCAAGAGATACCTCTCGACTCTCACCTTCTTCTAAATCAGTAACTATTGTTGCAAACAGTTGACAAGCCTGACGAAGACATCTCTTTAATTGCATAGCATATATCATCTACAAAGAGATAGGTCTTTGAACACCTATAATTTCCACTTTCGCACCTAAATCATTAATGCAACTAACTATCTTAAGTCGACAATCAATCACAGCATGATACGATGCTAACCAATCCATACCTAAAACTATGTCATACGATCCTAAAGGTGTAACATATAAATCTACTAAGGTAGTTAACGTACCAATTTTAAGTTCACAATTATGCACTAAGTTTTCTACTGCTACTTTCACCCAGAGGCGAATTCAACCTGCCACTTACCACCTTGTTTTACCGCCACAAGACCACATCGGTCAATGATGGTCGGTGAAATAAAGGATTCGGTAGCTCCGGAATCAAAAAGAATGGAAACACTAACACCATGAAGCTTACCTGAAGTCTCAACCTCTGTGTTCTGGTGATCGGCTTGGTGGTCATTAACCGCAACATATGCTATATGTGATCATCCTGCATCACCCACTATAGGCTCTAAAACTGTAGGTCGAGGCCCAAAACCAGTAGAACCTCTCATCAGACACTGCCTAGCTATGTGTCCCTGCTGCCCACATGAGTAACAACCTGTGCCTCTACCGAATCCTCTGCCACCTGAAGGTGCATTAGATTGCTGGAAACTACCTCTACTGACAGTAGACTAAGCACTTTGTGCAGGCTGGTCCTACCTATTGCGCTTGTTGCGCCACCAGTTGTGACCCTTTCCTGGTTGAGGACTATTACCTTGCTGTGGTTATGGATTATTATTCTTTTGAGGTGTACGTTGTTGTTGTTGCTGCCCACCCTTTGTGGGTGTCTGTTGGTTCCTAGAGGAACCTCTTGTCTATGCCTGTCCACCTCGTGGACTAAAACCTGCTGCAGGAGCACTGCCAATCTGTACTCCTATATGATCACCTAACGCCATGACAAGGTTCTCTTCCACTATTCGAGCCTTCTCCACCGCAACTTCCATAGTCTTTGGCTCAAAGACTCTGAAACCACCACTAATGCGGGCGTTTAAACCCCTGATGAAGTGCTATACTAGCATAGGCTCATCATCGCCAATACCTACATAATACTTGAGTTCATAGAATCTACGTTCATATTGCTCAATAGAAAGAGCCAACTAACGTAGATCATGGAACTCGTCAGCCTGTCGCTACCTCCAGTGTTCCCATAGGAACCGTGCTCTAAACCTCTTGAGAAACATCTCCCAAGACACTGACCCAATATCTAAGTGGAGCTTCTGCTCCTCCAAGCGCCACCAAGTAGAGGCGAATCCTCTCAAATGCATAATAGCGCATCTCACATGGGTATTGCTACCATAAGGGTGCATGGCGAAGCATCTACCCAAATCCAGTAGCCAGGTCTCTGACTCTAAGCCACCTCCTGTACCATCAAAGGTAGGAGGGCGTGCCCTTAGTAAATCCCTCATGTGACCTGCAATAATAACATCCTGATGCACTGTATCATCCACTCTCCTAGGAGATCTATCTCTCTCTTTGACAACCTCTTGCTCAACTTCCTGTCTAGGTCCAAGTCGAGCTAGGACCTCCTCTAATAAAGGACGTATCTATGAACCCTCTACTCCTGAATGTTCAGGATTCTGTCCCTCATTCCTCTGATCCAACTGTTCTGCCTGATCACTGTGATGAGGGCTCGGAGGGGGAGTAACTTGAGGGATTGGCCCTCGGCCTCCACCTCAACCTCTACCATGACCTCTTCCACCACACCTAGGCATGTTCCTACACATAACAATAATGAGTCTTAGATACTAATCAACCAAGGCTAATAGATAGCGACACTATGTACTAGGTCAACCTAATAGGATCGCGATTACCCAGAGCGTCCAGTGTTTGTAACCATGGCTTTGATACCAATCTGTAATGCCCCGTCATAGTAACCTAAGGAATGTTGCAATTGTGTTATAAAGGTGCAACAATTTTTTTTAAAGTATTAATATTAAGTTAATTAGTTGCATACATTCATTAAGTTGCACGATGTTACACTACTTTGAGTTTCCATAGACGACTTTAGTATTTTGCATTGCACATATTTAATTAATCATAAACTTAAAATAAACATCACATAACATTGAATTCCATTCAAGATAATATAAAGTACAAACATGTTTCCTTACATTGCATTTGATAAAATAATACAATTCTCATCCATCTAATGAGGAAGATCAATAATAATTACATTTTACAATGTTCACCTCATAAACAATTGAGGGAAGTTACAATACAAGTTTTACAATAATGCAATAAAGAAAGTACATATGTATCCAAGTACAAGCTTTCCATCCATGAAGCTCTCGTTGCCATGATCATAAACTGGGGACCCAACGGAGTAAGGTGCACGTTCCACCCAACCATGTGGTACCCATAGGTCCACCCCCCGTGCTAGGAGATAGTAATATGGTTACCTAGACATTAATCTACTAACCCTAGACACAAGTACATAACTACTGATGGTTACATTGCTTCCAGATTTTAGATAATCAAATGTACTAAGTACACAAGGTTAACTGTTATTTTAGGTGGAGTGTCATCACAATATTGCAAAGGTTACCCTGGTGTTTCTTCCTAGGTTCCGACCCCCAACTTGGGTTACCTTGGTAACCTCTTACAAAACCTGGCCCCTGTTGCATACTATTGCAGAATCAAATGTCTTTTAAAGAAACAAGACACCGATTTGCCATTCCAGGCCTTCTCATCTTATACTCAAGACTGAACTAGCTCAAGAGTCTATAAGTGAGGCATAAACATTTTATTAAGAGTTTTAATTGTAACTACTGTGTTATTTAGTTATCACTGACTTACTAACTCTTTGTAAGTTACCCTGACACCACTTTGTGTGTTGGCCCTCACAAAAAGCCACTCCCCTAAACATAACAAGGAAATCTAAGTTTTCTTGACTAAGGTTTACAAGGTGCACAAAATTCAATCACATAATAACAAATGACACACACAACGGTCATTAGAACTTTTATCATAAACTAGGTAACAAAACACCATATTCTAACACATGCACAACCCAAGTCAACTCATGAAATGCATTTGAACAATAATACACCCTTACTATACAGATCATACTGGAAGACTTACACAACTTAGACTTTCCCAATTTTCCCAGAAAGAAACACGATTAAAAGAAAATCAAGAAAAGAAAATGTCTACTATTTGGATATACTAAATCCATTCATTCAATAGAATCAACAAGATATTATAGCATCTTAATTGTGAATCTTTTCTCAAACAATAAAGGAAAATGCATCAAATTAATCTAATTTTAATTTCCTCAATTCATATAATTTTTAAAGACTAAATTTACTCTTTTATTCATAACATTTAGAACTAATCAATCTCATACTTCACATATATCCACATACATCTTATTTAATATATTATCATTTAAATTCCAAAACAAATATTTAAATATTCAGTTTCCTATACAGTATTAAAATCAAATATATATCTATATATATATACACATATACACACATATATATATATTCTCATTTAATATAAATGATTTAAATTAAAATTTCACATGACATACGTTTAATAAAACTATACGCACTCCATTCAAAATTTTGTTTTACATATCATAAAAATCAAACCAGGGTTTTTCGGCAACATCCGCAGCCGCTGGTATTACCAGTCACTGGCTCCAATATGGGGCCGACCGGTGTGGTGGGGCAGCGCTGGGGCTTCTCCCACCACCATCTCCCTTAGGGGCGGCAGCTATGGGAACAACCTCAACCCTTCCCATCGATGCCTCCCTCTTCGGCGGCGGCTGTGGGGTAAACAACCCCCGCAGCCATGAAAAATACAGAGTTTTTTTTCTTTCTTTCATTATAAATATTTTTAATCACAAAATTTTTGAACTATAAATTTCATGTACGACGATTTTAATTTATTAATTCACTACTATTTAAAACAAAATAATTATATATATATATGTATTTGTATATGTATGTATATATATTTAACATTGATATATATACATATATGAATACATATATAAAATTCAACAAAAACAATTTAATACTATAACTGGGCAATAACTTTCAACAGGAAATTGAAAAATTTCAAACCCTTCAAAGATTTTAACAATTTTCTTTTGTAAATCTCTACTATCAATATAAAACCCTGTTTTGCCCCTTTTATTTCTTAATAATTCCTTGTTTTCACAATTTTCACAGAGATTTAAAAAAAATTAACAACATAGAATTTCTTTTCTTTCACAACTAAAATCCTTCATAGATCTTTCCTACTTCCTTGAGAATCTCCTACTATTTAAACAATCTTTTTTTTAACAAAATTCCCGAGAAGAACATAGGAAACACAACACTGATATTTTCTCAATCATTCTTTTTCAAAAGGAAACAAATTAAACAAAGTAAAATACCTGTAACTTGAGAATTGCCTGTAGAAAAGAGAGCCTCTGTTGCCTATAGTGCACAATCCTCCAAAGCTTCTTCAACCAAACACAAAAAAACTTCCCACCAAAGGGATCTTCCACAAATATACAACCAAAAACAGAGAAAATAACAACTTCTTTAAAATTTGATTTTTACACAGCAAATTATTCTTTCTTTTTCCGTGAAGAAAAATTCATAACCCTTATGTATTTCCCAAATCCAAAATAACCTCCAAGAAATTCCTCAACAAAAATAATATATGCCACTTGCACACATGTCGAGAAGAGAAAAATATCTTTTAACCACTTCTCGACAATCTTGCCTCTCAAGATTTGCATGGATTCAATTAATTTATTTAATTTTCCCATTTCCAAATATAAAATTTATTTACATTTTAAAATGTTATTTCCACATAAATATTTAATTTAAATAAATCTATCCACACACAATTTAAAACAATTTTAATTTAATTAATTAATTTGTTTAATTAAATAAATTTAATCTTTATGATCAAACCATTTAACCAAACAAACTAATTAATTAATTAAATAACATGCAAAACTAATTTCTTTAACATTTAAAAAATTAATTTAAATAACAGTAAATTAAAACATAATAAACTATTATTAAAATTGACATTTTTCCTTTCAAGCAATTAAACCAAACAAAAAAGTACAAGACAACCTATGACTCTGAACTAAAATAGACGATGTACTATGATCGGGTTATAGACTAGACTAGGATGAACCAAACTACTACCTCCCAATCAACATATCCGTTGAGTCTTGACAAACTCAGACTTGAGTAACCAGGTGGAGTCGATGTCATGTACCTGCAATCCTACAACCAAGCAATTATATGCATATATATATAAACCATTGAATAGGCACACCGTGCGGAGAAAATTACGAACATCATAGGGCACTCGCAAGCGAGTGATGCGATTTCGTTATCCACACCATTACACATCACATCAGACTGACGAATTAAATAACTGTTAGTCCATCATAACATATATATAACAATAACATCTGAAAGAAAACATCTATGCTATCTCAAAGCATATCAGAAATCAAATATCACCATACAATGTATCATCATGTCACAGAGTAAATCCACTGTCGCTGAAAACCAGCGATCAAAATATCCAAACAAAGTACCATAGTCTAATAGTGTGAAAACATAACAACAGAAAACATAAGCATAAATGGAGGGGTACTACACCTTACATCTATTAACTAAACATATTCATAAACTCCACCTTGATATTGGTTATACAATTTATACCAAATATGTTTGCATCTCTCCACTTCCAATTTCCATTGTGGATAGATTGCTTAAGTAGGAAACACACAATTTAGGTCTGATCCATTTGCATAGGTATACCTACCTAGGTCTGGTAGAGCCTGAAGAGAAGAAGGTTTAAATACACCATTGGGCCTTGTACGTTAGCCTAAAACGTTCCAAGAGCTTTGAAATCTCTTGTGGTTTTTCAACCATCATTTTTGAGAACTAACATAATCTGTAGCTTTCAGTCTACACTTCCCTTCCTGATAGGTCTCTGGTTCAAATTCTATAGAAAATAGTCTGAAAGAGGTTTGCAAGCTTCAATTAGGGCTTTGTTGACTTGAATGAATTTGATGGATTGTTGACCACTTTTTAACACTTTTCTCTTTGAAAAAATCTGCATACAAGACCTACAAACACACATGCAAAGAGGGGGAAAAGGGTTAAGGGTTAGAGTATAGGGGTTTTCCTTGGTCAAACCCTGATTTGGTAATAAAACCCTAGATAATGAATTGAAAAAAAGAGAGAATGATGAATGACTAACATGCAATGTCACAAACTCACCAAACCCTTGATGTTGAAATCTAAAGATATGCAATAAGATGCTCTAATGGATGCTTGAAAGTGCTTAGAATGCTTGAGAATGGTTAAGTAAATGAATTAATTTCTTGAGTGAATGAATGGGGAATTAGGAGATGCAAAATTATGGGAAAACCCTTTATTTATACTTGATTTTTCAATATTTCTTGAAAATAACACATCACAAGCTGACCTCAAGGTTAAGAGAATAAAATCCTGCCAAAAAATTGAAATAATTTTGAATTTTGTGCCCAATGGGACTAAGTCACCCCAGGTGGTGACTTAGTCCTACCAGGACAATTTTATTGGGTGTCAGGAATTAAAGTGCATTTAATGTTGTTTAATGTGAATATTCTAAAAAATACACTAAAGTATGGTTGGAAAGTGCATTAAGGGGTAATTTAAACATAAGAAAGGGTTGAATTAGTGATGAAAAGTCTAGAAAAGCATGAGAGCTTGTTACAACTCTTTACAACACTTTGAAATAAGACTTAGTAAGTGATAAAAAGAGGTTATTTAGGTAAATTATAATGAAAAGGTCCTAGAAAAGTGTGAAAGTTGGTTACAACACTTCACAACACTTTTACAAGACATCCTAGAATTCTTATTGATTCTCAAGGGTCCAAGACCTAATGTGAATGTGTTGACCACATTACAACATTAAATCTAGGAAAAATCAACCCAAATTCCATGAGAGAGACTCAAGTGAGCATAAAAATGTCCAACTATACATCTTTTGGCAACACATATGCATACCATGAAACAATGATTTACGTTGGAAAAACCCTTTTAGGAGAAAAACCCCACTCAAAAAGCCACCCAATATATTATTTAGTAAATCACAAAGATTATAATATACTTACAAAGCAAGCTTCTTATTGGAGTATCACCACTTAGAGATCAAGAGACAACATGATTTCTATCAGACTCTTAGAATACATCACCATCTCTCTACTACCGTAGCCATAATACAACACTCTCATAAAGTAGGGTTACATTCTAGGGCAAGACAAGCCAACAAAATATCCACCATTAGATCCAAAACCTAATAATTAACAATCTATATTTACAATGTATCATTTATCTAATGTATGTTGGTCATTCTAGTAGTTTCCTAAAAAAATTAACAAAATTTCTTTTACACACATCCCACTCTCCACCCCTTATACCATTGTATATTACACCTATTTGGTGTAACTAGGAAATATATATATATATATCCTATAAAAAATAATCATTATATAATTGCAAGGTTGAGACACATTTTCCCAACAAATCTCCCACTTGTTGTAGACCTTGCAAGAGCATCGGGAGGGACTAAACATTGTCTCTTAATTGCTAGGGGCTGAAAGGCCCATAATCTCCAAACACCATCCAAAATTCTTTTTGCTTATAGGCTTAGTTAAAGAATAAACAACATTCATCAAAGTCTCTACCTTAACTAGCTTCACCCTACCATCTTTGACCATATCTCGAACAATTGATATTGTACATCAATGTGCTTGGTTCTGGCATGAAATGTTGGATTCTTGGTTAGACATATCACACTCTAATTGTCACAATAAAATGTCACTGCAACTTGTTTTATTCCAATATATGAACATAGTCTGTTAAGCCAAATGGCTTCTTTACAAGAATGATTACCTGCCATATACTCTGATTCAGTAGTGGAAAAAGTAACCATATCCTATCGCTTACTCATCCAATTGATTGCACCACGAAATAAAGTAAACACATAAAAAATGGTGGATCATCTGCTATCAATATCACCTGCCCAGTCTAAATCCACATAACCATGAATATAAAAGGAAATCCCATCTTCAATCACATTACTATGATAACCTAAGGAGTAATATGAGGTACCACACAAATATTTGAAGACCCTTTTAACTACATCCCAATGAACTCTACCAAGATTAGACATATATCTGGAAAGAACTCACATTGCTTGGGAAATTTCTGGTCTAGTACAAACCATAACATACATCAAACTTCCAACTGTACTCTGGGAAGGAACTCTGCTCGTATCTTCCATCTCTAATGGAGATGTTGGACAATCTGAAATAGATAACTATGTTCCAACTAAAACAAGAACGCACAATGGTCTACAATCCTACATGTTAAATCTCTATAAAATTGAATTGACATACTTAATTTGGCCAAGACATAGCTTTTTGTTCACTTTATCTCTTTTAATTTCCATCCCAAGAATGTGTCTAGCTACACCAAGGTGATCCCACAATACTAGTTTATAATTTTTGGCCAAATTGGACATTGAACTGAATTTTTTTAACCAAATCTTCACTTTCAAGCACCTATAGCTGCTAAACCACGAGGAATTTGAAGATGATGTGAACTAGTGGATTGTGGAATTTTGTCTATAGATTCTAAATATATTTTTTATTTTTTTTTAATCAGATTGCATTTCTTTTTCCATCTCCTTCGAAATCTAGTTTTTATCAGGAAACACCATTTATAAGGAGTGATGCTCACCATAAACAACATAACCTTTTTTATATGAAGGATTAAATTCTAACTTTTTCAAATTTAGCTTTGTAACTATGATATCTAACAAGTTCATTTGGTTTCATAGTGTTTTATTGGATATTTTTTCCTAATCAAGTTTTGAAGTCAAACCAATTACAATCTAGACATAGGTGAACTATAAACAACATAACCTATTTTGTATGTATCAAAATTCTTTTTTTTTACTAGATCAAGGACATCAATACCTAGCCTAAACATATTTTTGAGATTTTTTTTTTATAATCTACTATTTTTCCACATGTGCAAAATAGAGAGCTTGATTTTCGGTGAAAAACCTATGTTTAATTGAACTAAAAATAATAATAATAAAACCAAAATATATTAAAATTATATTCAATGGATAGATCGTTCTAAGGGCTGCCATCATCTAGTTGGTTTTGTGAAGTTTCCTCCATTTTCATCCTCAACCCGAGCTTCAAAAGGATTTTTTTGTAGAAATTTGGTGCAAGAAGGTGAGAAGGGAAAAGAAGGGGAGTTTGCTCGAACCCCCCTTCAAGTGAACCTGCATTGAAATTTCAAGTGAAGGGGGGTTTGATCAAAGGGGGGTTCAAGCGAACCCCCCTTTTTTCAAAAATTTCCTTTGTTTCCATTCTGGAGAACATGCAAAAAGTGGGTCCCATCATTGAAGAGCGTTCACTCAAAGGGGGTTCAAGTGAACTCTTTTTGGGTTAGAGTGAACCCCCCCTTGAACAAATACCCCAAAACCAAAAAATTTCTTCATGGGGGCAGTTTCTACAATTTTCCTTCTTCAACAGAATTGTAAACCAGTTTTGTGGGATCACCCACCAAGGTCTTTCCTTTCAAATTTTGCAGCAAGTTGAGATTTCATTTCTAAAATCATACCTTTCCCTTTTCCATTAAATAACATACCATCAACATATAATGCAATAAATAGGAAATGATCACCATTAATTTTATAATAAACACAATGATCTAATTTAGAATGCTCAAATCCCAAACTCAACACATATGTATCAAATTTCTAGTACCACATCCTAGGACTTCTTTTTGATCCATACAAATATTTCTTCAATTTGCAAACCAATTTACTTTTACCTTTCACCTCGTAGTGCTTTGGTTATGTCATATAAATATCCTCCTCCAAGTCACCATGAAGGAAAGCAATTTTCACATCTATTTGCTCAACCTCTAAATCATAAGCAATAGCAATAACAAGCAAAAATCTAATGGATGTCATTTTTGCAATAGGAGAGAATATCTCACCATAATCAACACCCTCAACTTGAGAGTAACCTTTTACAACTAGCCTTACTTTGTACTTCTTAATACGTCCTTTTGAACCAATCTTTTTATTGAACACCCATTTGCAACCAATAGGTTTCTATCCTTTAGGAAATAGTACAATATCCCATGTATCATTCTTTTTCAAAGATTCCATTTCTTCATCCATAGAAATTTTCTAGGATACTACATCAATCATACCTAATTCCTCTTCTACCGATTTAGGTTCATCCATGTTAGTATTCAAAGAAAAAATACATCTCTTATCATCAAGTGTATACTTTTTAGGTGGTTGTGTATTCCTTGTAGACCTATGAAGAAGTTGAGTTGGAGGTTCTTCCTCCTCATCTGAAGATCAAGAGCTAGATGGGATCTCCTCAACTTCTTGTCTATCCTTGGGCCTTGATTCAAATTTCTCAGGTTTAGAAGGAAATTGAATCACATCTTCCTATTTAGTTATTTCTAGCTACAATGTAATAGAAGAAAAAATAGTTTCTCTAAAATAGACACTTCTATTACGTATTACCTTTTGTGCAATAGGATCCCAAAGATTGCATCCATTCACACCATAACTATATCCAATGAAGATACATTTCACATCCTTGTTCTCCAAACTTGTTCTCTTCTCCTTTGGCACATGTGCATATGCCTCACAACCAAAAACTCTAAGATGTCTTAATGAAGGCTTGTGACCTGACCATGCCTCTATAGGTGTCTTATCAATAAGAGCTGATATAGGAGACCTGTTAATCAGGTAATAGGTAGTGGCAACAACTTCAACCCAAAACCTTTATTCTAGGTAAACACCATTAAACATACTCCTAACATTCTCCATTAGTGTCCTCTTTATTATTTCTACAACTCCATTCTATTGTGGAGAATACAGAGTTGTCTTCTGTCTATGAATACCACAATCTTTACATAATCTATCAAAATAATTAGAGAAAATTCACCGCCATTATCAGTTCTCAAAAATTTTATTTTCTTTCCAATTTGCAACTCAACAATTGCTTTAAATTCTTTAAATCAATTGAAAACTTCATATTTACTCTTTAGAAAATATATAGCCATGCCATTCTACTATAATCATCAATAAATGAAACATAATATGTGGATTTACCAAATGAAGAAACATCTATGGGACCAAACACATTAGAATAAATAAGATCCAATACACCACAAGATTTATGAGAAATAGAGTAAAACTAAACATGGTTTTGTTTTCCATAAATGTAATGCTCACAAAAATTGAATTCAAGATTACAATTAGAAAAACCTTCAACAAGGTTTTTATTTTTCAAGGTCCTTAGACCCTTTTCTCCAATTTGGCCAAGTCTCTGGTGCCATAACATAGTTTTATCTATAGGTAACTTTGTTTTAGAAGAAAGAGCACCCTTGGGTACCCAAAATCAATGACCATCTGCTAAAGGTGAAACCCTCACTTCTTCCATAGACTTGATTTTCTCAGAAGTACTATTACACTCAACAGTGCATGTATCAAGCTTATTCAATGTGCCATATCTAACACCTCTAGCAATCACCATAGAAACTCTAACCATCTTGCATCCTACATCAAAAAATACTACTTGCACACCCACATCTATTAATTTTCTTATAGATAACATATTTCATGCTAATCCAGGGATATGCAACACACCATTAATCCTTTTTATTCTACCATCAAGAAACCCTATTTTAACTTTACCAAAGCCAACAATGTCTAAATGAGAATCATCACCCAAGTACATCTTACCTCCATCAAATTCTTCATATTTCGAAAACCAATCTATATTAAATGTCATATGGAAAGACACACCTAATTCAATTAACCATGCATCATTACCTACATGAATTGCAAAAGTTGAAATGAATGCATTGCCATCTTCCTTCTCGAACACATAATCAGAATCAAATTTATTCTTTTTCTTCTTCTTTTCTTCTTTGCATTCCTTATGAACATGTCTAGGCTTACCATAGTTCTAGCAAATAACTTTGGACTTTACAAGAGATTTAGATCTCCCCCTAGACTTGGATTTGTCATGCTTCTCATTCTTCTTACCTTTTTCCTTAGGTCTTCCATGAACATTTAGGGCCTCCTTGGTATTGATGGATACCTTCCTCCTCATCTCCTTAGAAAGCAAAGAACCTGCCACATCTTTAGTCTTCAATATAACATAAGTACTCCCAATAGCCATAACAAGAGAATCACATGAATCAAGAAAATAACAAAATAAGATCCAACATTTCTCCTCCTCATCCATTTTGATACCAACGGATGCCAGTTGAGCCACCAACATATTGAATTCTTCCAAGTGGTCTATGATTCATCCACCCTCTTCCATTCTCAAGGAATACAATTTCTTCCTCAAGAAAATATTGTTCACTAAATATTTGGCTTGATACATCTCACCAAGCTTCTTCTATACTTTCTATGCAGAGGTCTCCTCATGGACATTAATTAAAATGGAGTCTTCCAAACATAATCTGATTATACCCTTGGCTTTATGGTCCATAGAATAATATTGAGCAGCCTAAGTAGGATCTGGGGGCCTTGAAAAATTCTCATCAATAACATCCCATAGATCTT
This sequence comes from Sequoia sempervirens, assembly GCA_007258455.2. Taxonomy (NCBI): domain Eukaryota; kingdom Viridiplantae; phylum Streptophyta; class Pinopsida; order Cupressales; family Cupressaceae; genus Sequoia; species Sequoia sempervirens. The sequence continues at coordinate 98,927,961 of VDFB02105785.1, read as the reverse complement.
GATCTATCAACAAATCCTCCATCTTTAGCTTCCACATTTAAAAATTATTTCTAGAAAATTTCTTCACCTCTATAATCCATGATGAACTTTCCATCTAAAAATTCCTACAATGAGATCACAAAGTATCTTTTGCACAAGCTCCCACTCAAAATAGAATTAGTTCAAAAAACCCAACAACCCACAACTAAAACCAAAGGTGATCAAGCTTTGATGCCACTTGTAAGGAAGATAAGGTAGAGGAACAACTTCCTACACTAATCTTGAGAGGAGAATAATGCAAAAAAATTATAGATCTTTAAAATTTACAAAAGCTAAAACAAAAATAAACATAAATATCATGCATACCATGACATAGTTATTTATTAGGCGAAAACCTTTTTGGGAGAGAAACCCCACACTCCAAAAGCCACCCAATATTATTTAGTAAATCGCAAAGATTAAAATATACTTCTAGAGTAAGCTTCTTATAGGATTATCACCACTCAAAGATCAAGAGACAACATGATAGCTTTCAGACTCTCAAAATACATCACCATCTCTCTATACCATAGTTGTAATACAACACCCTCATAAAATAGGGTTACATTCTAGCGCAAGACAGGCCAACAAAATATCCACCATTAGAACTAAAACCTAATAATAATTGGTCTAGATTTATAATGTATCATTTATCTAATGTATGTCAGCCATTTTAGTAGTTTCCTGAAAAATTTAACAAAAAATTGTTTACACACATCCCACTCTCCCCCCTTATGCCATTGTATATTACACCTATTCGTGTAACTAGGAAATATATACATATATATATATCCTATCAAAAAATAACCATTATATAATTGCAAGGTTGAGACACATTTTCCCAACATAGTGGATAGATAAAAACATAAAGTAATAAAATGACTTCATATCTGAGGTTTGAGACACAAAGAAATTGCACTATAAATTTGAGCTTAATTTGTAAGGACAAGGGTGCAGTGCACCCAAAAGTATCTTACTTCTTTCCTAGATCTACAAATATTAGATTGAATTTTTTAGTTTTCACTCTATTTCCTATGACTATCACCTACTAAATCTTCAAATATGACCTACACACATAAAAATAGGAAAAAGGTTGTGTTGTATACATGCTTTCCTAATTAAAACCCCATGTTGGTATTCCTACCTCCACATGCAAAAATTGTTGATGATCAAGAGGGCATACCCTAGGTTAGACAAAGGAAAAAACAATAATAATTGAGTGAAATGATGAATGGCAAATGACAATGTTACCTTATTGTTAAACCCTTGATGAATTGATGTCACAAAAGTTTCCAAAAAAATCTATTGATAATTCCTTGATTGCTTGATAAACTTGCAAAAGGTTAGCTCATAAAACATAATGAAATGTTACAATTAGCATGTAGAGGATAAATCAATACATCCTAATAATTTGGCATGACAGATAATAATAGATCCTTGAACATAATTTCTTCCTTAATCTTGATGACTTGCAAACTTAAAATTTATTTATGGAAGTTTTGTAACAATGCTCCTAAAATTCTTAATAATTTTACTCTTGATTGCCCTTGATTGATTTTCGGATACTTGATTTTCTTAATTGAAGTGCTAGTTCTCCTTCTAATTGAAATAATAAAAATGAAATGTAGTTATATGAAATTCTTCTAATTTCCTGAAAATAAAATACCAATAACCAACATTTAAAATTGGGAATTAAAATAATAAATTACCGACATCAACATATTCAAATTTTGGGCCAAATTAGGTGGTCTAGGGTGCAGTACGCCCTAGAATAGATCAACCTTTTTCAAGGTCTAAAAGTGTTGTGGGGGAATATTAAATGTCTAGATTTATTTGCCATGTTTTATTTTCCAAGAATGTTTATAAAATGGGTAATTAATGCATAATTAGGTCCAAGAACATAGGGGAGAATAACCTAGTGTGAAATTGTAAAGCGTAACAATTTTTGATGCTACAATAAATAAAGTGACTAGTAATGAAGATCTATGTGGTTAGAAAGGGGCAGCATAATAAACTAGTTTGTACATGACTACATAGTATTATTATTTCATGTAACATGAGATATTCATGTTAATATAAAGAATGCATTACATTACTGTAGTGTAAAATAATGTATCCCTTTACATTTTTGCACTTATTTGGCCCTCCTTGTGGATTTTTGCTTAATATTGCCTAGATTTAGTGTTGTAATGTGGATGAAACATTCACATTAAGTCTTGGGCCCTTGTGAACTAATGGATTTCAATGGAACCTTACTAAAGTTTTGTAACTCACTTTCACACTTTTCTATGGTTTTATCAAAAAACTAAGCATAATAAACCTACTTTTAATTAAAATTAACCTTAATCTTGATTGGTTTGAAGTGTTGTAAAATGTTGTAACACACTTTCACACTTCTCTAGGCTTGTCATTAGTAATTGGATCCTCTTATGCTTTAATTGGCCCTATTTGGCATCCAAAATCCTCATTTATTGCATTTTTCAAGGATAATCCAGACACCAATCAGTATCCAATCATAATTCAGGTGTTTCTGGCTTGTGTGGCTCATATTTGGTGATCTGGGACTCATTCACCACCTTGGGTGAATGGGTCCCACTAGATATTTTGGCCTCGAACCAGATTTCACACACTTTTGGTTTTTGGTCCCATACATTATGCTTGATGGGACTCATTCATCACCTTGGGAAAATAAGTCCTGTGTGACCCAAAATTAAAATTAATTCAAATTTCTAGCATGATTTTATTCTCCTAGATCTAATGTTGGCTTGTAGTGTTGTAATTTTGAGAATTCTTGCATAATTGAGTATAAATACAAGATTCTTCCACTCATATTCGGGTATGTGCAGGATCATGATGCGCCAAAAAGTGGCAATATGATGGGTATGTGGCTGATGACTTTTGTTTCACCCAAAATTGATGAAACAAAAAGGGTTTTTAAAGGAGATTCTTAGCTTTCCACCAATATAAATTATGCTTTACTTTGAATTTAATAAGTAATTATTATTCATTTTCTATTCAAATTACAACTAAAGTCCTCATTGATAGACTGATTGAAAAACATCTATAGCTTTCAAACGGTATCACCTTTTTTGAATCCAAAACATGTCACATTCTATGCTTTGCATAATAGGATTAAAAAAAAGAAAATTGAATTTCATGAAGTTTTGACCAAGTTAATGGTTAGACATACGAGTTTTTATATTTTTTAAAATTTGTACTAAAAAATTCATAATTAATTATTTACTTGGAAAAAATTACAAAAAAATATGCATCACATCGACATGAGTCATCTACTTATATCTAAAATATTAGAAAAAAATATTATAATTTTATTATGGTTAGGGTGGTATCACCTACTTCTTATTTTTCCCCTAAATTTAAGTACTCTGCATTGAAATTTCAAATTTTCACCAAATAGATTTTTTAAACAAACCTAGTAGTTTAAAAACTACATTCAATTTGCTACAAATTCTATTCTTACATATTTTTAAAATAATATAGGTAACTTATTCAAATTTTTATGTCAAGTTGCCTAACTCTGATTTTTCTTATTTTTTTGCCACTTAAGGGCCTATTTTTTCCATGATGATCCTATACATACCCATTCAAGACCTAGCATTCAACATAGTTCACAAGAGAATTTGAGAATTCACAATAGCATTCAAGAGATTTCAATGGTAGATTATCAAACATTTTAGAATAGTCTTCAAGTGGCAATCATCCTATCAAAGATTGCATCCATCATGTTTGTTATTGTGCTAATAATTGTGATGTAGGCTTTATGATTCAAGGAAGTTATTTGAACAAGATCAACATCATTCAAGCAAGAGTCAATAACCACATCCACTGTAGCCATTTCAAGAATTCTTGCAACACCTTAGTGCTATGGTTTGGTGAGTTGCAACATTGTCTTTTGTTTATTCATCATTCTCCATTCATATTTTCTTTCATTTCAAGGTTTGATTACCAACAAGGGGTTTCACCAAGGAAAACCCCTATTCATTAACCCAACAATATTTTCCCTCTCCTCTATGTGTGATTTTCAGGCTTAGGTTGCATATTTCATAAGGATCAATATTGGAGAAAAGTTGCAAATCATCTAAAGTTGTCAAAGTTGTCATCAAGCCTTAGAGAACATTGGAGAAGACCTATAGGCTGCAAATCGGAGATTCAGATCTAGAAACCAGTCAAGAAGGATAGAGAAAACAAGGAATAGAAGAATTATCTTTGAAATCTTCATAAAATCCTAACTAATTTTCCATTTCTGGCCAATGAGTCCTAGTTCCAGTACATTTTTAGGATTTTGTAGTTTTGGACACCCTTTGGCAGATTTTTGTTCCTACATAGTTTCCTTGAAACAAGACCGATTCACCCAGCTTGGAGAATGAGTCCTAGTCAACCTTGATAGTATTTTTTTTAGTGATTTAGACCTCCATTCAACCTTATTTGGATTTCCAAGTGCACACATTCTTTTTTACAGTTTTTTGTTGCATTTTATTCACTTTTCTAGGTCATTTAGTATTAGTTTATATTCAATTAAGGTCTTGCATTATCTCTTGCATTTCATTTTATTTTCCAAGTTTAGACTTGGTGGTTAACTCCTCATTAGATCATATTCAAACCATAGGAAATCCCTTGTGCAAGATCTCTTTCTCTTTTGAGATCTCAAGGGTTTGTTCTTGAGTGAAACTTAGCAAAAGTTTCCCCTTTTGGTCCTAAACCCTAAAGGTGAAAAGGGCTCCAATTTTCCACCTTTCATTTTGGTGAACCTACATTTAGAACATAATTCTGATTTGGGATTGCATTAACATCCGAGATTTCACTTGTATTAACATTTCATTAGGATTTGCATTAGTTAATTTGCATTCTAGGGTTTCAAATTTTGCATTAGTGAAAGTTCATTTAGCTTGCATTTTTGCATCCAATCATTCAAATTATGCATTTGCATCTTAGACATAGATCAAAAAACATAAAAAGCATAGAATCCAATTCAAATTTTTTGAAAATTTTGAAAAAAATCATCACTAGGACTCATTCGCCACCTTGGGAAAATCAGTCCCTTTGCACATACTACATTGTATTTTCTAATATTTACAATTTAGATTCTGAGTTTTTGTTCATTTTTATTGTCTTTCTGATTTAGTTTCTAGAACTTCTATTATAAGTATTTCATTCTTCTTAGCTTACATTGCATTTTCATTCACTGTGCATTTAATATCCTTTGTATGAGTGTTTGATGTCCTATTGCTAATACTATAGTGAGAAAAAGTTCAAGACTCATATCATCCCGTGATAGCACAATCATTGTGGATATTGGGTTGTCTAGCTCTTTCACTCTTAGTATTGACATTAATCCACTAGGCATGTACAACACCTTTAACAACTCTTTTCCTTCAAATAGTATGCAAGTTGAAACAAGGAATGATAGTGTCTCAAAAGAAAACATTATTCACATTCATGAGGACCTAGCAAACCTACAACATCAATAGAAAAATGACAACATTTCAACTCTTTCCATCCCTACTATAGACAACATTCACTGCATTCTTGAAAGTGAAGATGGACTTGACCTTTTGAAAAACATAGTTGAAATCTTTGGAAAACACCTTGCTTCAACAAGTAGTTCCCCTTTACCAACAAGCAATGTCACAAGCCAAGGAGGAACTCAAATTCCTCCTCCCACAACAATTTCCTCAATACCTACCTATACCAACCCTTAAGTCACAACAACAATGCAACAAGTTAGTAATGTGATTCCTTCCTTGGGTATTCCCGCTAGCATCCGTAGTTTCCAATGCGGTATCACACATTATATCTCCTACCATTTTACCACCTATAAGCATACCATTCACTTTTCCTATGAACACATACACCCCTTCACCTTTGTAAATTCCATCTCATAACATGAGTAATGACTCTCTCATAACTCAACTCTTCCAAACCATTTCATCATTTCAAAAATAATTATCCACCATCAACCAAAAAATGGTCCACCTACATATTATGTTAGAAGTAGTCCATTGTCCTTGGAGATATTGCACACACTGATGCCACAAAGTGTAGAGGTTCCTAGATTTGAGAAATATAAAGGAAAGGGAGATCCTTCTAACCATTTTAACACATACACTGCTTTATGTAGTGAATTTTTCCTTGATGATAACATTTTGGCTAAACTTTTCCCTAGGTTGTTGAAAGATACTACCTTGGAATGATTCTCTTCTTTACCAAACAAATCAATTTGTTCATTTAATGAACTTGTTGATGCATTTGTAAACCATTTACAAGTGGACATGACTCCCAAAATTACCTTGGCTGATTTCATGAGATGCAAGCAAAAAGAGGAAGAAAAGATAACTGATTTTATCTCATGCTATCAATCACTTTATTCCCAAATCGATGTCAAGGTCCTCGAACCACGCCTTCAAAAAATGTTCATAGAAAATTTGTAAAGAAAGATTCAAGAAAAAAATATCATGATGCAATTCAAATCCTTCATGAACTTTTGTACTGCCCTCTGTGATTATCAAAAATTGGCTAGTAGTCGAGATACAAAGTCCACCTCTAGCCGAATTGAGAAATCCGATCCTACAAACCACAAAAATTTCCAACCTTTCAAAATAAAATAAAATGGTTACTTCAATTTAATCCCCCTCAACAAACAATTCAAAATGTCAATAACCAAGTAGTTGTTGTTAAGGCCATGACACACTTTAGCTATGGAGAGTCAAAAAGACAATTCACTCCCCTACCTAATACCCTTCATAACACAATGACTCAACTTTTAGAACAAAAAATGATTACCTTGCCTCCCATCAAAACAACCGGCCCTAATAATCCTTTTCCCCTAAGATTTAAAAAAAATGCTTATTGCCATTACTATTGATAAAATGAACATGACACAAAATATTGCAAGTTTCTTAAACATCTTGTGCAAGACCTCATTGATTCTGACTGTCTCTCCATTCGAGGTGTTAGTGATCAAGGAAATAAGTTTGCTGCCCCTCCTAACCAAAACTTGCAAATTTTCACCTACTCAATTCCAAAACATAATATTTCATTTGTCAGAGCCAGTGAAACTACAATGAATGATGTGATGAATGTTGACATAGATGATGATAACAATGATTCTATTTAGTAGGATACTATCACTAATAATCCTATAGATGAAATGGTAGGGGTGATAGAAGTAATTCATCGTAAGGGCCGAACTAAGAATCCTCTTGAAATTGCTTCCTCCTCTAAAGATATACTTAAACATGCACCCGATAGTCCTCTCTACATAGTTGGACGTATCTATGACAAGCCCACTAATGGGATACTAAATGATCCCACCTGTGGAAAGAATGTGATCACCGAGGAATTATTACTTTTGTATGAGCTCTATCAAGACATATACAACAAACTGAAAGCATGGATCAAGACACACAATGGTTTTTCTTTCTCTACAATAGGATCAATCCCCTTACCATTGTAAATAGGACCAAAAAAATATTAGATGCCACATTCTCCATCATCCTGCAGTTAGACCAATTTTGTATGAAGCTAGGCCACCCATGGCTTTGCTCCATGAAATCCATCCCTTCGGTTGTACATAAATGCTTAAATTTTCCCTTTGAAAATGAAATGTTCACTGTCCACCATAGTGGCTTTAACCCATTGTCCTCCAAAGGAAATTTTTCCTTAGATATCGTTTGGCTAGAGCCCATGGAACCTATAAAACCATAAGAAGACTTCTTTTTCTTGTCCTCTGAAAAGTTCAAAGAGAAGAAAATAGCAGAACTATCCCTCTGAAACATGTCCCCACCCACCACCGACCCTACCATCCTAGATGAAACCATGATTCAGCCTAAAGAAGTTCCAAATAACCAAGACCAACCTAAGATAGAACCTTCACCTACATCTTACAAGTGACCAAGAGATAATGAAAACAACCATGTCACACCTCCTAAAATCAAACAAGTATACAAAGTCAAAGAGAAAGTGGTCAAACAAGATCCCGTGGTTCCTTTCATTCCTCTCCTTAGGGAAGAAAAGAAACCTATGGTTAATCAACCCACTCCTACACAAATGCACCTTGAAAAAAAAAAAAGGTTGTAGACATCGGTCCCTTGCTTGCAGGTTACATGAAGAATTAAACAAAGAAAATCAAGATCCAAAATTGATTGAAGCGATGCATGATGACCCTTTTCCCCAACCAAAATAAATCAACCCAATACAACAACCAAAACAAGAGTTGAATTCTTCAACGAAGATTATCATTCGACCTCCTGTTGTGGTTAACTTGGATGATGACTATGAGGTTGATAAAATTGATGAAGAGGTGCATAATGAATTGGATACATTGTTTTCCTCTTCCATGAGCTTAGATGAAAAATCTCCTACAAAGAGTGTTGAACCATGAAATTCCCATAGTTTGGCACTTGCTCTTGTCCCTTTGGCTAATTTCCTACCTTCATTATTTAATGAACATGATTGGGAGGTAGATGACCTTCTCATAGGTTGACTCACATATTCCTTACTAGTCTTTTGTATTATTTCATTTTCATTTTTCTTTTGTGTGATTACATGTGCATAATGTGATCCCCCTGTGACATTTTCATTGATGTTCTCTCTCTTTGTGTCATTCCTCTCTCTATACCTCCATTCTTCTCTATGTCGTAAATCTTTTAATTTTCACTTTTATCTTTTCTTTTCATTTATCTTGTGTTTTCCTTTTGGGGATGATGCAAGGCATCAAGACATTCATGTCTCTTCCATGTTGACACAACATATTTTTCTTTTCTTTTATTATCTCTTTTTCATTTTTCTTGTGTTTTCCTTTTGGGGATGACGCAAGGAATCTAGACATTCATGACTCTTCCATGTTCAACTGAAAGGTTTTTCTTTGTTTACACTGTCTTTTGTGACATTCTTCTAGTTCTGTGTATTTTTGGAATGATGATAGTTTTGAGCTATTTCTAAAAACATTGCAGCAAAGAACATACTGACCCAAAATCCATAGATCCATTATGTGTTTGGTGTTTTTATTTTGGGAGAAACCCCTCTCTTTTTCTTTTTCTCTTACATGGTGTAGCTTTACTCAGAAACATATGACTTGGGGGTTTCCAAGTTATCTCTCATATCTTATTCTTTTTTGCATTTTTCATTTGCTACTTTAAAGTAATTTCTTATAGTATGGTGTTTAGAAATTTCTTTAAAGTGGGAGCATACATTGGCATTATTCTTTTGCAATTTTTATTTTTTTTTGGTTCGTGATGCAGTCTTCTTACTTTATACGATGCATTTTTCAGTTTGTGGATGACATTGGGTGTTATTTCCTTGAAGATCATGATCTCTCTTATCATATTGAATTCCTCTTAGTGGCTTGATGTGACACACTACATCCCCTAAGTTATTAATTTTATATCCGTTGATTGGTCCTCTCTTGGAGACATTAGGAACAATGTTCCCTAAGTTAAAGACCTCACATGAACTAAGCAAGAATCCCTTGGAAAACTCCTATTTTACATTATACATTTGTCATTATATGGCCACCTTGCATAACACAGCTTCCACATGCCTGTGAAGCCATCTTGTTTGTTCATGAGCCCCAAGCATATAATGTTTTGCTTGCCTCATGAAGCTTGAAAATCATTTTTTTGTGGCACCTTATTAAAGTTATCAAGAGGTATAACTTTGGTATGGTTTGAGTGAGAAGTGCAACCAAGGCATGAATTTCCCTATAGCCACTTGCATGTGTGTGTGAGTGCGTACTAGCCATGAGTGTATGTTTCTCACCTTTTTGGACTTCTCACCCGACGAACAACTAGGAGTTATGTCGCCTTAGCTTGAGTATGCATCTTTCAAAAAAACAACCTAGATCTAATCCACATCAGGATGGACAAATAGTTGAAGCTTGATCCAATTCTCTTTTACTTTCTCTCTCTTTCATCTTTGGCAATGTATTCTTGTGCTTTGTTGTTTTTCTTTACATTGTTCTCCAGTGTGTTCTTTTGTGCCTATGTTGGTTTACCATGCGATCTTCATCCTGGGGGCTTGATCACCCCTCTTGATCATTGTCATCCCATCCTATTGGCATTGGTACATTTGAACCCTTCTTGATGCATGATTGTCTACTTTAGTGTGATTTTGAAGCAAGTTCCTCCTCTCACTAAAGTGGGGGCTAAATTTAGTGTAGAAAAATGTATCCCTTTACAGTTTTGCACTTGTTTGGGCCCTCCTTGTGGATTTTTGCTTAATATTGCCTAGATTTAGTGTTGTAATGTGTATGACACATTCACATTAGGTATTGGGCCCTTGTGAACTAATGGATTTCAATGACACCTTGTTAAAGTGTTGTAACTCACTCTCACACTTTTCTAGGGTTTTATCAAACAACTAAGCATAATAAACCTATTTTTAATTAAAATTAACTTGAATCTTGACTTGTTTAAAGTGTTATAAAGTGTTGTAACACACTTTCACACTTCTATAGGATTTTCACTAGTAATTGGATCCTCTTATGATTTAATTGGACCTATTTTGCATCCACAAGCCTCATTTATTGCATATTTTCAAGGATAATATCAACACTAATCAATATCAAATCATAATTTAGGTGTTTCTAGCTTGTGTGGACCAAATTTGGTGATCTGGGACTCATTTTCCACCTTGAAAAAATGACTCCCACTGGATCTTTTAGCCCCGAATTGCATTTCACACACTTTTGGTTTTTGGTCCCATACATTATGCCTAATTAGACTCACTCACCAGCCTGGGAAAATGAGTTCTATATGGCCCAAAATTAAAATTAATTCAAATTTTTTACAAGATTTTATTCTCCTAGATCTAATGTCAACTTGTGGTGTTGTAATTTTGGGAATTCTTGCATAATTGAGTATAAATACAAGGTTCTTCCAATCATATTGAAGACCTAGCATTCAAGAGAGTTCACAAGAGAATTTGAGCATTCACAAGAGCATTCAAGAGCTTTCAAGGGAAGATTATCAAAAAATTTAGAGCAGTCTTCATGTGCCAATCATCATGTCAAAGATTGTATCCATCATGTTTGTTATTGTGCTAAAAATTGTGATGTAGGGTTTATGATTCAAGAAAGTGCTTCAAACAAGATCAACATCATTCAAGCAAGAGTCAAGAACCACATCCATTATAGCCATTTCAAGCATATTTGTAACACCTTATTGCCAGGGTTTGGTGAGTTACAATATTTTCTTTCATTCATTCATCATTCTCCATTCATATTTTAATTCATTTCATGGTTTGATTACCAATAAGGGGTTTGACCAAGGAAAACTCCTATTCACTAGCCCAACAACATTTTTCCCTCTCCTTTGTGTGTGATTTATAGGCTTAGGTTGCATATTTCATAAGGAGCAAGATTGGGGAAAAGTTGCAAATCATCTAAAGTTGTCAAAGTTGTCATAAAGCCTTGGAGAACATTGGAGAAGACCAATAGGTTGCAAATCGGAGATTCGGATCTGAAAACTAGTCAAGAAGGATAGAGAAGACAAGGAAGAACAAAATCAACTTTGAAATCTTCAAAAAAGCCCAACTGGACTGATTCACCACTTCTGGTAAATGAGTCCTAGTTCCAATATATTTTTAGGATTTTGAAGATCTAGACACCCTTTGGGCAGGTTTTTGTTCTTGCATAGTTTCCCAAAAATAGGACTGATTTTTCTAGCTTGGCAAATGAGTCCTAGTCAGCCTTGACAATAGATTTTTTAGTGATTCAAACCTCCATTCAACCTTCTCCAGATTTCTAGGCACACACTTTCTATTTTACAAATTTATGTTTCATTTTATTCACTTTTCTAGGTCATGTAGTATTAGTTTACATTCAATTAGGGTCTTTCATTTCTCTTGCATTTCATTTTCTTTTCCAAGTTTACACTTGGTGGTGAACCCCTCATTAGATCATATTGTAAAACCCCTCATGTTTTTTGGATTTGATACTTTGAGACTGTGATAGTTACTATCTATTGGTTGGATTGGTGGATTGGATAGTTTAGATTGATTGATGATTATGCTTCTTCATTTGATGACATGGATATTTGATATGACATTATGGTTACATTTGTTTTGGTGATGTTTAATTTGATTTCAGTAATACATTGTGATGCAGTGGTTTAGTAATTATTTTATGATGTGATCAGTTAGTTAAAATTGTTACTTTATATTTAATGTTGTAATTGTTAGTATAGTTTTGGTGAGGGGACAATGTAGCACCACTCGTTTGCAAGTGCCCTACTGCGTTGCAATTCCTTCTCATGATATGATATTTTGATTATAGATATATATACATGTTGTACACAACCTTGTTTGTATGAAGGAATTGCAGGTACAGAGTCTCGATTCCACCTGCTTCAGCAGGACAGGGCGAGCATCAATTTAACCCAACGGGTAAAATGTTGAAAAAGGGAGTTGATAAGGAAGCGTCCCCATCCCAAGTTCGTCATCCCGTTATGAGTTTTGTTGGGTCATGATTTAAGTTTTGTCCTTGCCTTTATATTGTTTAATTTTTTTATTATTTATTTTATTTATGGTTAGTGGTTATTTAATTAATATTATTTATAAGATTAATTAATGTTGTCTTGTTGCTTTGATTAATTGTAAGTTAGTAAAATGTTGAATTTAAATATATTGTAAATTAAAATGTTATTTAATTAATTAAACGTGTAAGTAATTAATTTAAATTAATAATGATGATGATAATTATATATTATCTTTTTCCTCATATTAAATTAGAAAAATCTATAGAGAATATCTTGAGAAAATAATTAAATTTTAATTAAAATTGTGAGATAAGTGTGTGCTTTTAAAAAGCAAGAAAAAAACCAATGAATGGAGAGGATTTTTTGAGGAAAAAGATGATGAGCTTTATTTATTATTATTGATTTTTATTGTGAGAAATTTTTTACACACACAAGGGTTTTTTTCTGGTTTTTTTCTGTAAAAGAAAAGAAAAGATAGTATTTTTTTTGTTTCGTGCTTCTGGGTGAAAGTTGTTCTGTAAGAAAAGATTAAAAAAAAAACGATTGATTCAGAAGAGAGCTAAAGGAAGGAAAACTGAGAAGAAGCTGCAAAGGGGATTCTACTTGCAAGGAGAAAGAAAGCTATTGTGTTTGGATTCTACATCAAACGAAGGACTCCAGGTTCCCTTAAACTTCTTGTTTTCTTCTTTTTGGATTTTGTGAACAAAATATTGTTGCCATGTTTGAAAATTAATTCTCTATGTTTTAAAAGAGTTTTTCTGTTATTGAGAATTTGATTGTTAAACCCTTGAATTTCTTTGTAGAAAAACTATAGTTAAACATTTTGAATTTCTTCAATAAAATTGAGTGGGAAAAATTATTGTTTGGAAAGAAAATCATTTTTATTAGTAGGTTGAATTTGAATGCCCAGGGGTGGGGGCCCTAGCTCGGTTGGCTAAGTCTTTCCTGTTGCAGGAGGTTGGTCACGAGTTCTAGTCTCCCCCATCCCGTGGTACTGGAGGGCGTGTCACGCCAGCGCCACTAGTCACGTTAAAAAGTTTACCAGGCGCATTGCAGTTTATAGGGGGCCGTGCTATACAAACCCGATTTGCGCCTAAAAAAAAAAAAAAAAAAAATTTGAATGCCCAGATTTATATTGGGTCTGTTAAAAAAAAAAGAGAAATAATTTATTTATATTATTTGTTTCGAATCTTTTGATGAATCTATATATATATATTATACTATTTCCTTTTTATAAAAAATATATATATATATATATATATATTTTGAATTTTGAATTGGAGGTATAGAATAAAATATGCATTTAAATGTGGTTTATTTGAATTTCATTCCAAACGAAATATTTTAAAAGAAAAATTATTATAAAAAAATTATATATTTTGGGGTGGGAATGGTCGGCCGAAGCCATACCACCCCCACTACCCCGTGGTACTGTTGCACGCAGTCACCACTGACTGCGCACAGTAGCCATTGGGGATTGCAGTCTCCCCACAGGGAGTACACAGTACCTACGTACTATGGCCTCCCCATAGGGGGTACACAGTACCATTGGGCTGCACATTTTGTTTTATTAAAGTTTTTTTTATTATTATAAATTTAATTTAATTTAATTTGTTTTATTGATATGTATATATATATAGTTGTAATTACAGTGGACTATAAGGTTAATTTTTATAATATGATTTAAGTACATGATTTTAATATATGTTTTAGTATATATGTACGTATATATGTATATAATATATATTTATATATATAAATATAAGTGGTTTTTATATGTTGTATTATGGAGGAAATTTTTTTATATAAAATTGTAATGTTACAGTGTAATTGTGCAAATTAGAAATAAATTATGTGCTTTGAATTGAATCACATATTTTCTCGAGCAATTGATTAATTATTGGAAAAATTTATTGTGTTTTGGAATGAGTTGTATATCGTTGTTTTATGCAAATTGCTTACTCTTGAGACTAGTCATTGAGTCGATCGTGGTATTCTTTTGTTCAGGTTTATGTCTTGCGGGAAAACCCTAGAGTTAGCTTATTTTGTTATAGGAACTTAAGTTGTTGTTTAGGAATTCCAGAGGTGGGGATACTGATGGGTAATTGTGATCTCGTATTTTGATGCTTGGCCTATGTTTTGACCATGGTTGTGATTTAGTTTGCACTTGGATTGTACTATTTTGTGGATGTGTTTCATATGTTTTGGTGAGATGGTTATGCCTCACAGAGGATCCATTTGATTGGTTTAGTATTTCTTGTTGGTACAATCCTTTTGTTTTGGATACTTGTGTTTGAGTGTCTAGAGAGAGTGGCTCTAAGTGGGGGTCGGTGCACAAAGGGGCTATCAGGGTAACCCACATAGAGTTAGAGTAATCAGTGATAACCTAAGTAATTAATTATGGGTGGGGGTTTAAACATTAATAAGATAATTGTGATGCCTCATCTTCTTGTTAGTGCTATCACAGACCAAAGGGGACCGAGAAGGCCATGGTTGGAAAGATCGTTGCCTTTTCTTCACAAAAGGTTAACGATTCTGCATGAGTAACCCTATGGAGCGGTGCCTTGAGATAGTCTGTCAGGAGAACCATAGATGGAGGTGGCACCTTAAACTAGGTTGTCTGGATAATCCATGTATAGATGGAGGCATCATCTTGTGATAGGTTGTCTAGATAATCCATGTGAATCCATGCGATGACACTCTCCTCTAACATTCCATTTGTGTTGTTTTATTGAAGTCCTCTGGAAGTAGTCTTTTAATATTATGACTTGAGATTTAATGATGATGTGTTTTGTGACTTATTGTTGTAATATTTGGAAAGTGATTTATTGTTATGTTTCAAAGGTGGTCTATTTTTATGACTTGTGGTGATTTATCGTTGCTTAGTTTCTGTGTGGTCTTTTGATATTATGTCTGGAGTTTAGTCTTGTGTTATGGTTAGGTGTGCTTGGTCTGGGATCCTTCCTTGTTTACTCCTAGTGTGGGGGTGGTTGGGTGGAATGTTCTTCGCACCTAATTGAGTTCCCTTTGGATGCAGTTGTTTCTTTCATTACAAAATTTTGCAGGTGCAGTTGATCCAGTGTTCTTATGTACAAGATGTATGTTTACACTTCAGGTGTAATTTATTTATTGATGTATCGACCACCATGTATGTTGGGAAGATTATGATGTAATTTTTATAGGTGATTATTGAGATGTATTTTTAGATGGATGTATTGTACTATCACACCATGTGATTCATTCTTGTACTACCATTTGTAAGCATTGTAAAGTTGTGTTGTATCTGTCAAAATATATATACTTTATATCTTGATGATTCATTTATTGTCATATGCATGTATGGTTTTATTTGGTATATTCACATTTTTCTTGATATCGTGAATGAACATTTTAATTGATGTCTTGATGATTGGATTTACGTAATTGCATACATAATGTTTAATCTATTATCTTTGTGATGGGTTAGTTTAGTAATGTCGTCTCGTGTACCCCAAGGGATTTTTTTGTGGAACTTAGAACATTGTTATGTTGGAATACTTAAATATATTTCTTATGTTCTTTAAAAAAAAAAATTGCATGTTTACTTGTTCCTTTGGGGTTTGCGCGGTGGGGCGTTACACATATTCAACCCCTAGGATAGCGCTCTTGTATGATATCTTTCACTTTTCAGATTTGAAGGGTTTGTTCTGGAGTGAAAGTTAGCGAAAGTTTCCCCTTTTGGTCCTAAACCCTGTGAACAAAGAAAATGGGGTCACAACTTCCCTTATTCACACCTAAAAGAGGAATGAAGGAATAGGAATCCAATTTTGTAATGCTCACATTCAAGAATAATTCTATGTGATTCCAATGCAATATAGATTGAAATCTATCAAAGGAGATTGTTCTTAAGGTAGGAAAGTGATAAAGAAGATAAACTATGAATACAAAACTAAGAAAATGTTTTTTTTTAAACACAATGTGATATGCAAAATGAACTAAATATGCAAACAAACTGTACTAGAAATTAATGAAACTAAAGAGGTTCACCTAGGAACTAGAAAGTGATGGAGAGGAGATCTAGAATCCTGTATAAATCAATGTTGAAGCTCACAAGGACACTTACACCAAGTTGGGTGATTTAGTCCTATTTTAAGGAAATTCTGTCAGAACAGGTTTTAGCCAAAAGGGTAGTCAGAACTGTGCACAGAAACCACTTTTCCAGCCTGGCAGTGGGACTAATTCACCATTGGTGGTGACTTGGTCCACTTCCAAATTTTTGGAAATTGAAAGGTGCAATTTGTAGCTCCCGGTCTATACTTCAACTCCTGACAAGTTTCAGATCTGAATTTTTAGAATCTAACCTATAGGTGCTCTCCAAGCTTCGTTTAGGGTTTTGACCACTCTAAAAGACTTTGAAAAATTGTTGACAACTTTTCACACCTTTCTCTTTGACAAATCTGCAAATAAGACCTGCAAAACACATGAAAAGGGGGGGAAAAGTGTTAAGGGTTAGTGAATAGGGGTTTTCCTTGGTCAAACCCCAGTTTGGTAATTAAACCCTTCAAAATGAAATGAAGTGAAAAGAGAATGATGAATGAAAAAATGCAATGCTACAACTCACCAAACCCTTGAAGTAGAAATATGAAGATATGCAAGTAATGGCTCCAAAGTGCTTGAATACTCTTGTAGAAAAAATGCTTGAATGCTAAATCACTTGACTGCTTAATTAGAAAATTAAGAAAGTGTTGGAGATTAACGAGAATGAAAATGAGAGGAAAACCCTATATTTAATACATGATTATACAAAATTTCCTAAAAATACCACATCATAGGCTGAGCTCAAGTCTTAGAAAAGAATATCCCGCCACAAATTTAAAATAATTTTTATTTTTGAGCTAAATGGGACTAAGTCACCCCTAGTGGCAACTTGGTCCCACTTAGTCATTTTAAGTTGACATTGGGAATTAAAGTGTATTAAATGATGTTTAACATGATTATTCTAAAAAATACACTTAAGTAGGGCTTGTAAGTGTATAATGGGGCCATTTAAACATAAGAAAGGGTCAAATTATTCATGACAAGCCTAGAAAAGTGTGAAAGTTTGTTACAAAACTTTACAACACTTTGAAATAAGACTTGGTAAGTGATAAAAAGAGGTTATTTACATAAAATATATAAATAAGGTCCTAGAAAAGTGTGAAAATGTGTTACAACACTTTACAACACTTAAGTAAGGAACCACTTGAATTCTTGTAATTTTCTAGGGCCCAAGACCTAATTTGAATGTGTTGACCACATTACAACATTAAATCAAGGAGAAACTAAGCCAAGATCATAAGAAGGACCCAAATGAGACAAAAAAAAGTAGAAGGGTTACTTTTTTGGTGTACACTTTGAACCCCAACTTTAGTGAGAGGATGAACTTGCTTCAAATTCACACTAAAGTAGACCCACGTGCAATCAAGATGGGTTCCCATGAACCAATGCTAGAAAGATGGGAAAACAATGATCAAGATGGGTGATCAAGCCCCTAGGATCAAGATCTCATAAAAAACTATCATAAGTGCAAAGGGAACACACATGATATCAAGAATAATGACAAGGCACAAGCACATATTGTCAAAGATGAAAGAGAGAAAAAGGAAAGAGAAAGAATGAATCGGATCAATCTTCGACCATTTCTCCAACACAATGTGGATCAAATCTAGGCTATTTGTCTAGAAAAATGCATACTCTGAGGCAACAAAACTCCTGGTTGTCTGTCAGGTGAGAAGGCCTAAAAGGTGAGAAACATACACTCATGGCCGGTATGCACTCACACACATGTAGGTGGCTATGAGGAAATTCATGCCTCGAAATGGGCTTCCCACTCAACCATACCAAAGTTATACCTCATAATAAATTTTATAAGATGCCACAAAAGAAAATGAATTTTTGAGCTTCACGAGACAAGAAAAACTTTGTATGCTTGGAACTCATGAACAAACACAATGGCACCACATGCATGCAAGCTATGTTATTCCTAGTGTCCATATAACAAATGAAAAATGCAACATGCAAGGAATGTTCAAAGGAGTCTTGCTTAGTTCATGTGAGTTATTTAACTTAGGGAACATTGTGTCTAATGTCTCCAAGAGAGGACCAATCAAAGGATAGAAAATTCACAACTTAGGGGATGTAGTTTGTTGCATCAATCCACTAAGAGGAATGTAATATGCTAAGATATATCACACTCATGAAGTACACTACACCCAATGTCATCCATAAAGTGACAAACACATCATATGAAATAAGAAGGCTACACTAAGAACCAAGAAAAAGGAAAAATGCAAAAGAATAAGGCCAGTGTATGCCCCCACTTTAAAGGAATTGCTAGATACCATACTATGAGAAATTACTTTAAAGTAGAAAAATAAAAAATGCAAACAAGAAGAAAGACATGAGAACCAACTTGGAAAGCCCTATTCCAAGTCATATGTTTCTGAGTAAGGCTACGTCATGTGAAGGAAAAAGAAAAGAAAAGGTTGCACCCAAAATGAAAACACCAAACACATAAGGGATCTATGGATTTGGGGTCAGTATGTTATTTGCTATAATGTTGTTTAGGAAGCTCGAAACTGTCATCATTCCCCAAATACATAGAACTAGAAGAATGACACAAAGAGAGCGAAAACAAAGAAAAAGAAAGAACCTTTTGGGTCAACATGGAAGATACATAGGGTTTCTCGACACTTTGCATCATCCCCAAAAGGAAAACACCAGAAAAAGATAGAAGAAAAGGAAAAGAAAAATAAGAGAAAATCCGCTTAGGTCAACATGAAAGAGACATGAATGTCTCACTGCCTTGTGTTATCCCCAAAATGAAAGCACAAGAAAAATATAAAGAAAAAGGTGAAAGCAATGTATGGAATAGAGAAGAATGAATATAAAAATAGAGGAATGTCACAAAGAGAGAGAAAAAAACAAACATAACATCATAGGGGATCACATTACACACATGCAAAAGAAAAAGAAAAAGAAATACAAAAGACTAGTAAGGAAAATGTGAGTCAACCGTCAAGCAAGTCATCCACCTCCCAATCTCATTCAGTATAAGCGGAAGGTGAATAGCATAGCTAAGGGATAATGAAAAATGCATTACTAGGACAAAGCTAGCAATTTTTTTCCCCCACTAGGTGCAAGGAAAGAATGAGTCGAGGCAGGCGATGGGAAAGGGTCATGTTATAGTGAGAAGGGAATGTTCTACAATTGTGACATGACAAGGATTGGGAGAGTGTTTTATGGGATTATTGGATAACAATTATTTCCGTCGAAATGATACTTAGTTTTTATTTCAATGTACGACACATATCACTTCTATGTCTAAGAATGTGATGATATGCACAATGTGGAATGCTAACATCTTTAGGATATATTACCAACCTGTTCATAGGAGGTAATAGTATGACTTCTTTATTTAAAAGTATTTGTAATTTCCTTTCACATTCAGGTGGTGGACGAAGAGGAAACTTTAGTTTTGGTAACTTGTAAGGCCTCTTGTGTTTGCTAGATTCACCCTTGTCTCAAATTGGAGGAGGACCCAAAGTGATCCTCTCATCCTTGTCATCGTTATCAGTCAAGGGTTTCTCTCAAGGAAGGAGGAAATTCAAGTAGGGAGGGGAATCAAATATCACTTTTCCATCATTGTGAAGCCTCAGATATTCTCTAGGAGGCTTGATGTTATGAGAGGGGTCTTGATAACCTAATCCCATTGTGTTTTCGTCTAATGGATTTTTCTCTAAGAGTTGATGAACTTCATGTTTAGTTTTTGTGTCACATCCTTGTTTGCTCAAAATGGTAAAACCTTTTCCATAGGTTTCTTCAAGGTTGATTGGAGTATTTGTTACTTTGTTATCATAAAATGGTTGATTGGTTATTTGTTTAGAAGAACTATAGTCATCTTGTGTAGGGAACTTAGGTTCTACATTTGTTTCAAGATGTAAGTAACCAAACATATTAGGAGGTGGTATTGTAGGAAGGTCTTGTTGTTTCATGGATGGACAAAAGGATGCATTAACTTCAAGGTTGTCAAGGCATTCATTTAGAACTTATGCATGCTTTCATCATCTTCTCCAATGATGTCAACATCATGAGGAGGACATTCATGATGAGTTGAAGGAGCATGTGGAAGTTTAATGTCATTAGGATTAGTTCCAAAGGAATAACTTGACATGTCAACTAAGGATTTTAATGAAATCCAAAGCTTATTAAAACACATATCCATGATGCAAATGAATGAAAGCAAACTAAGTGCAAGAAATTGAATAAAACAACAAATCTAGAAATACTAATAGAAATGTGATAATCGAAAGTAGAAATGTAAAGAATGAACAAGAAATGGTAGAAAATGGAGTGCAAAATGTGCAACTGGACTAAGTCGCCCAGGGTGGCGAATGAGTCTAGGGAGTGATTTTTTTGAATTTTTTTAGAATTTTTAAATTGATTTTTATGCTTTTTAGGTTTTCAAATGTGGATATAATATGAATATGTAGAATTTTATTGATTTTCAATGAAATACAATACAAAAATGTGTGTTAGATGAGCTTTTTACTAATGCAAATTTTAAAACCCTAGGATGCAAATTAAACAATGAAAAATGAAATGCAATGTAATTCTAGGATGTAAATGCACTTGAAATTAGAAATATAATGCTCTAAAGTTGAGTTCACCAAAATGTGAACAAAGAAAATGGGGTCACAACCTCCCTTATTCACACCTAAAAGGGGAATGAAGGAAGAGGAATCCAATTTTACAATGCTCATATTCAAGAACAATTCCGTGAGATTCCAATGCAATAGAGATTGAAATTTGTCAAAGGAGATTGTTCTTAAGGTAGGAAAGTGATAAAGAAGATAGAATATAAATGCAAAACTAAGAAAATGTAATTTTTTTTGAAAACACAATGTGATATGCAAAATGAACTAAATATGCAAACAAATTGTAACAAAAATTAATGAAACTGAAGATGTGCACCTAGGAACTAGAAAGTGATGGAGAGGAGCTCTGGAATCCTATAGAAATCATTGTTGAAGCTCACTGGGACACTTACTCCAAGCTGGGCAACTTAGTCCTATTTCAGGGAAATTCTACCATAACAGGTTTCAACCAAAAGGGTACATAGAACTGCAAAAACCACTTTTCAAGCCTAGAAGTGGAACTAATTTTCCACTAATGTTGACTTAGTCCACTTATAGATTTTAGGAAATTCAAAGGTGCAATTTGTAGCTCCTATTCTGCACTTCAACCCCTGATAGGTTTTCAGATCCAAATATGAGGAATCTAACCTGTAGGTGCTCTTGAAGCATCTTTTAGGGTTTTGACCACTTTGAAAGACTTTGAAAAATTGTTGAAAACTTTTCACACCTTGTCATTTGACAAATCTAGACACAAAACCTGCAAAACACATGCAAAGAGGGGAAGAAGTGTTAAGGGTTAGTGAATAGGGGATTGCCTTGGTCAAACCCTAGTTTGGTAATTAAACCTTTGAAAATGAAATGAAAAGAAAAGAGAATGATGAATGAAAAAGCATGTAATGCTACAACTCACCAAATCCTTGAAGTAGAAATCTGAAGATATGCAAGTAATGGCTCCAAACTGCTTGAATACTCTTGTAGAAAAAATTCTTGAATGCTAAATCACTTGATTTCTTGATTATAAAATTAAGAAACTATTGGAGATTAAGGAGGATAAAAATGAGAGTAAAACCATATATTTATACATTATTATACAAAATTTCCCAAAAATACATCACAGGCCAACCTCAAGCCTTAGGATTTAACAATATCCCACAAGAATTTTGAAATAATTTTGATTTTTGAGCCAAATGAGACTAAGTTGCCCCTAGTGGTGACTTGGTCCCACATAGGCATTTTAAGTGGATGTTAGGAATTAAAGTGTATTAAATGATATTTAATGGGATTATTCTAAAAAATACAGTTAAGTAGGGCCTTTAAGTGTATGATGGGGCCATTTAAACATAAGGGTCAAATTATTGATGACAAGGATAGAAAAGCATGAAAGTTTGTTACAACACTTTACAAAACTTTGAAATAATCCTTGGTAAGAGATAAAAATAGGTTATTTAGATGAAATATATTAATAAGGTCCTAGAAAAGTGTGAAAATGTGTTACAACACTTTACAACACTTAAGTAAGGAACCACTTGAATTCTTTTAATTTTCTAGGGTCCAAGACCTAATGTGAATGTGTTGACCAAATTGCAACATTAAATCAAGGCACAACTAAGCCAAGGTCACAAGGAGGACCTAAATGAGACAAAAAAAGTAGAAGGGCTACTTTTTTAGTGTCCACAAACCCTAAAGGTGAAAAGGGCTCCAATTTTCCACCTTTCAATTACATTTACAAAATAAGAATAAGAAGCATAACAAATACCCCATAATCATTACACTTCTAACTACTTGTCAATGGTGATTCTTAATGATTGGCATGTATGATGGGACATGATTACACAATGTGTGAAGTCATGATAAATTCAAAATTGTAGGTCCTTGTGTAAGAATAAAATTTCATATAGAGGATTTCATGATAGCATGTGAAAATACATAAATTATTACATAGGGTGCAAAGAGTTGTTGAAGCTCGTACAATAGGAAGTGTAACAATTTAAGTTCTAGAACACAACACAAAGGAATAGTGAATATTGTATGGGTATGTGTAGGATCATAATGGGGCAAAAAGTGGTGATACATGATGGGTATGTGTAGGGTATGTGGTTGACAACTTTTTTTTACCCAAAATTGATGAAACAAAAAGGGTTTTTAAAGGAGATTCTTAACTTTCCACCAATATAAATTATGCTTTACTTTGAATTTAATAAATAATTATTATTCATTTTCTATTTGAATTATGACTAAAATCCCGATTGATAGGCTAATTGAAAAACATCTATAGCTTTCAAACGGTATCACATTTTTTGAATCCAAAACATGGGCCACATTCTATGCTTCACATACTATAGGATTAAGAAAAAAAAATGAATTTCATGAAGTTTTGACCAAGTTATGATGGTCAGACATACGAGTTTTCATATTTTTTAAAAGTTTTATTAAAAAAATCATAATTAATTATTTACTTGGAAAAAAATTACAAAAAAATATGCATCACATCGAGACATGAGTTCTCTACTTATATCTAAAATATTTTTAAAAAATATTATCATTTTATTATGGTTAGGGTGGTGACAAACACCTTCTTTTTTTTTCCCTGAAATTTAAGTACTCATTGAAATTTCAAATTTTCACCAAATAGATTTAAAAAATAAACCTAGTAGTTTAGAACCTACATTCAATTCACTACAGATTCTATTCTTACATATTTTTGAAATAATATAGATAAATTATTCAAATATTTACATCTAGTTGCCTAACTCTGATTTTTTTTAATTTTTTGCCACTTAAGGGCCTATTTTTTCCATGATGATCCTGCACATACCCGTATGGAGATGTGAAATGATGTCCTCCTAGTCATTTTCCACCTCAATGCATTCAATTTGAGCATAGTCGCAAGTTGGGTCTAATGAATTGTTCATGCACCAACCCAAGGTGATCTCTCTAGATGGAATGAGATAGAACAATAATATTCATCTTACACCATTGACACTAGTGTGTTGTGCTTATTTATGGATTTGTGTAATTTACTTTCGATTTGAAGATGTATCTGATTATAACTAGGAATTATTCACTTTCACAATTAAGTGGACCTCCTTGAAAGATCTCCTTGTACTCATACCATTTGTTATTACTTTATGTGCTAGTTTTAAGTTCCTAGGTGATGGGTTGAGCCAATTATCCTAATGTGAATTCCTAGGAATGCTAGGGGATGTATGTGATATCCTTGCACTCTTAACACTAAGAAGAGAGGTGTATGAATAACCTATATTCCTCTAAAAGGGATGTGTGAATATTCCCTATACATGATAATGAATTACACAAATATTCAACACTAATGTTGTTTTTTTGCTTAATTTGGATGAATCCAATAAGGATAGAAAATATTTTGATACAATTATGTGAATACTAAGGTATTTTAAATAAAAATTATATGGATATAATGTGCTAAAATATTCTCTAGGATGGACCAATTAGAATTACATAAATTTTATCCCAAGGTGATCTAATCAAAGTAGTTCTTGATGTCAATCTTGTCTAGTGTGGCATGATTATAGTATCTATTTCTAATAATATTGATGTACAAGAGTGAAATTGACATAACTTTTCCACTCTATCTATAAGAATAATTATGAAGATTTCTATTGATGGTGTATAACCATATAGGTGTTGATACTCAGACAATAATAATAATAATAATAATATTTATGTGGATGTATAATAATAAAAGTTAATATCCAATGTGTTATTGATGTAGAAATATTTATTCTTATAACCATGTAGAGAGGAAGTGATATTTCCCAACTATATTTGTAAATATACAAATAATATTATTTCAAAAACTGTGTAATCCTTTGCATATTAATTTAGAGAATTGGGAAGTGGACAAGGTGGCATATATAAAAAGGTAGAAAGATAAATATAATGTACCTTAAAATTCAAGATTCGATTTGACAAACTACATAATTATGTCTAGTTCATCTTTTTTTCTTCAAACACCTCAAAAATTTGAGCTTTTTTCCAAGTTCCTTCATTTCAAATGTTCAAATCTATATAAATATAATATAATTAGTAAATAATATAAGAAGAATGAATCTATATCATGAAATTAAAAGAAAAATATATAATTAGCATTCCAACTCTAGAAACATGAAAATATTAGTTCATATAATCAAATTTGATCTAAAGGCTCAGGCATTCAGATCTTCTACATTGTCAAACAAACAAAATGTGGTGGGAAGGTGGTGTAATATGTAAGTTTTTCTTGTTATTTTTTCAACTCCATGAAAAATAATTTATTTGTGGGATAATGCATTGAAAGAAGAGAATAATAGCATGTGGCCTTTAATTATGACTCATATTCCTTTTCACTATTTTTTATTATTCCCTAAAATATGATCATGTTAAGGTTAATGAATGTTTTAATATGTATAGAGCATGAGCATGTTATATTATTTATGGAAACATATAACTATAAACCTAACACCCTCAATCCTAAACCCTACACCCTCAACCCTTTATCTTATTCCCTATACCATATACCCACAATCATAATCCCTATATGTTATACCCTCAATCCTAAACACCATACCCTAAACCCTAAACCCTAAACCCTATAATCTTGACCCTATATCTTATACCCTCAACCATAAACCCAATACCCTATACCCTCAACCCTAGGCCCTAAATCCTACACCCTATACCCAATACCCTCAACCATAAACCCTATACCTTATACCCTTAGCGATAAAACCTATACCCTATACCATATACCAAATACCATCAACCATAAAGGATAAACCATATACCCTAAAACCTATACCCTAAACCTTATACCTTATACCATATACCCTCAACCTTAAACCTTATGACTTATACCCTTAATCATAAACACAATATCCTCGACCTTTTACCCAATATCCTCAACCCTAAACCTTATACCCTATACACTCAACCATGAACACTATCCTTCAACCCTAGGCTTTATAGCATATATGCTAAACCTGCAACCCTAAACCATATACCCTTAATCCTATACCCTCAACACTATACCTAATATCCTCAACCCTAATCCCTTTACCCTATAAAATCAACCCTATACCCTCAACCCTAAAAAACTATACTCTCAACCCTATACCCTACACCCTCAACCATAAACCATATACCCTCAACCTTATACCTAATACTCTTAACTTTAAACATAAACCCTCAAACCTATACCCTAAACCTTATAACTAGTACACTCAACCATAAACCCTAGACCCTCAACCTTATACCCTCCATCATAAATAATATATCATTGAACCTCTACCTTATACCCTAAACTATAAACCCTATATCCTCAACCCTATATACCCAATACCCTCAACCCTAAACCTTAAACCCTAAACCCTCAACCCTATACCCTAAACCCTAAACCATATACCCTCAAACCACAATCCTATAACTTGTACCCTTAATTGTAAACCCTATGCCTTGTATCTTATACCCAATACCCTTAGCCCTAAATCCTAAACCCTATACCCTCAACCCTAAAACCTAAACCCTAAACCCTCAACCCTAAACCTGATACCTTATACCCTCAACTATAAAATAAATACCATCGAATCTATATTGAATATCCTCAACCTTAAACCCTATACCATATACCCTCAATCCTAAATACTATCCCTTAACCCTAGTCCCTAAATCCTATATGCTAAATCGTCAACCCTAAAATACATACCCTCAACCATAAACCCTATACCTTATACCCTCAACCCTAAACCTTGTATCCTCAAACCTATACCAAATACCCTTTACCCTAAACCCTATACCCTAAACCGTAAACCTTATACCCTCAACCCAAAACCCTATATATTCTACCCTCAACACCCTTAACTTTATACCCTCCATTGTAAACCCTATGCCCTCAACCCTATGTATTCAATAAAATAAACCCTAAACCCTATACCCTATATTCTCAACCATAAATATTATATCTTATATCCTCAAACATTAAACCAATACCCTCAATGCTAAACCCTACACCCTCAACCCTATACCTTTTACCTTCAACCTAGAAGTGCTACTTGAATGGGAAGGGTCTACAATTCATTGTTAAAACTAGAAGTAAAAAAAATGATGTCTTCTATTTTTTTAAGAGATTGATCCTATGGAATACATCACACCCACAACAATAGTCCATGGTATGAGTGAGCTAAGGGTAAAATATTTAGATAGGTAGATAAATTGGGTGAATATAAGTATCAAATAGTAGAGGTAATTTACAAATATTATATCCTTGATTATTTTAAAATAATGTCAACATTTTTTTGGTCAAATTAGAGCATTTATATTACTATTTTTTTGACCTAAGGAGGTAAGATCAGTTATAGTAGTCACTCATGCCAAAAGAACCATTATGCATACTAGAAAAAAGTAAGTGAAATACATATTATTAAACGAAATGAAGTTTTATTCGCCTCACTAAAGAGGGAAACCTTAAACTATCACATACAACATTTGATTTATCTCATTCCAAAGATTCTTTCACAAAATGGGCCACTAGACATAGAAGATAAATGTTAGAGGATGAGGAAATCAAATTATAGATTTAGGAATTGATTCAAAAGGGGCACATTTGACCAAGTTCCTCACCCTATGAAAACTTAATTACTCTTTATATGAATAAGCATGGAAATTGATTCCTCTAGATTGACTATTAACATTTGAACAAAATCACTATAATGAATAGGTATCCAACTCATTGGCCTCTTGGATCAACTTAAGGGGGATAATATTTTCACTAAAGTTTAGGTACCATTAAATTAACATTGAGTCATTAGATGTGTTAAATAATACCTTCAAATACAAATGAATTTTTCAAATAACTAGCCTTGATCTTTGGCTTCACCAATATAATTTCCACCTTCATGTGAGTGATGAATGACACATTCAATCTTCTCACTATTTTATTTTTTAATTTATATTTAGATAACATACTTATATTAAGAAATACATATGAGGAAAATCTACATCATGTTAATATATACTTTCAACTCTACAAAAATATGGGCTCTATGATAACAATTTAGAAAAGTATGGAAAGTATTATTGAACACCTAGAATACTGAGAGGGGGGTGAATCATTATTCACTAAAATCCATTACCTTTAATTTTAAACATTCATTCAATGCATCACATTAAAATTACAGTAATAGAAAGGAACATAAAAATCATGTTGAACACCTAGAATACTGAGAGGGGGGGTGAATCAGTATTCTACTAAACCATTTAACTACTAACTATTTAATTATTAAAATATATCTAGTTGCAACTATAAAAAAAATATGAAAGGAATCATAACATCACATGACACATGAACACTAGGATTTTTACATGGAAAAGAAAAAATGGCAAAAACCATGGTGAGGATTAGTTCACAATATATTATAAACGATCATAAGATATTATAGGGCACACTTCTAGGACACACTATCCTTGAAAGGCTCGCAACATGAAATGATTACAAAAGAGTGTGGCTCACTGCAAAAAAGATGAACTTATGAAGTACACCTTTTGTGTGCTAAGTTCAGTTCTAATTAAGCTCTGGAAAAAAAAATCTTGCACTAGTTTGCAGGTTCACAGAAAATGCATACAACTTTGCACAATATCACACAATCACACATTATTGTGTATTACTTGTTACATATCTCATTACTATTGTGTCATATTTTTTTAATACAATAAAAATGTTTTCATATATATGAGATATTACATCTTCATACATTAATTAGGTCGACTTAAATCAAATGTAGCTTGTTCGCTCAAACAAAAAAAAATTTCTTCAAAACCAAACATGCATGACATAAATTAAGTCATTCTGGATTAAATAAAGACTTCTTCAAATCATCCATGAAGCATACACCACTTAACTATGTCAACCATAAGAAGATCCATACCATTTTGCACCAATATTGAGAAGAATATTGTAAGCCAAAATTTTGACATTTATGTCTTCCATCCCATTCAACCAAAATCACTAAAAAATTATCTAGAGATGTAATTAGTAGTCCTTAAAAACATATTCAAATCTCATGGAGTGATCTTCCATTGTGAGATGTTCCAAAACAAATTATCGGATCAAAATAACACAAACACATTTTACTGGATGGACAAATACTGCCACCAACGAAATGTTGGCATTGATGATAACACATCAAAGGGATTCTTCTTCACTCTTCCAAAAAAACATGCATCACATCAAAGAACACAAGAACACCATATTTATATGGAGAACCCAAAAAGGGGAAAATCACAATGAGTATTAGCTCACAATATATTATAACCGGTTATAAGATATTACAGATTGGCTCACTACTAGGTGGACTCACTATTTGGAGGACTCACTATCTAGAGAATATAAGAAATGGCTCACTGGTAAAGATTGGACTAATACAATGCATCACAACTATCACACTTCCAATTAATCCCTATAAACCAACTTAACACACTTCATGCTTCACAACTATCATACTCTACTCTATCACATTACATTTTCATCACACCTTTTTACTTTTCAATCAATACATTCACTCTGCTACCTCGACTCATCTAAAAATCTAAAATGATCTTAAATTTATATGAATTACATCCACAAACACTTGCAACATCTATTAGTTCAGCCTAATTATGTGTACTGTGCATTCTCATAACTTCTTAGCTCAAAATTGAACCACACACACATCACAGAATAAACCAAAACATGTGACACATCAAAATAGGTGGGAATTACCTATAATTAATATCATAGGTCTAATCCATACATACTTTAATTCTACATGAACTCAAACCCTTTAGGTTGGAACCCCTAGTGAAGCAACAATGGAATGAACCAACTGTTCATTCACAATTCAACACACTAACCTTCAAAATACTTGCCACATGGAGTATACACACTTCTAACACATGTAAACACATCCTCAAAACAACATAGCATAACAATCATCCACGGTGGAATGTGGAGCATTCCAATCAGGTACTCTATCACTGTAACTCTACCATATCCAGAGTGATACTATCATAACCCAATTTTATTGCATATTTATTATAATATGGTAAATTGAATTATTGAAGAAATTCAATATATATTAAATGGAAATTTTTTGAATTTTTGAAAATAGATTGAAAGAAGTTGACTGATGTTGACTATGAGATCTTTCAAAAAATATCTTATATGCTATGGGGAATTGAATGTTACTGATGAATTTTACAAGTACAAGTGTGTGCAGTTGTAGGGTGACAGGTTGAAGGACGAGAATGCAGTTGAAGTAGGATTGTTTAGCTGGATCGAATGTTAAGCTAGATGGAATCTAGGTGCACACAACACAAATGCCATAATGACTTGCATTTGAACCATTTTACATATATAGAAGAATGTAACTACATGATCTGAATTGTTTTGGTGATTGAAAATGAATGGCTTGTAGATTAAACTATCTACCTAAACCCTATGTTTTGAAGAAAAAAAGTATGTATTTTAAAGTATGATTAAAAAGGATAAGAGTTTCATTATGTGAAAATTATATATGGATGATCGAAGTGAAATAAATTTCTTATTTAATTCAATGGTAGCATATGCAACTCATAAATTCCTTCAAACAAACAATCTATACCTATATATATATATATTTTATATATATACATGTATGTATATAAATGTGAATACAGATATACATATATATATATATATATAATGAAGAACAAATATAGTAAATGTGAATCAATGTCACATAAATACATATAAATATATATATACATATATACATATATACTTATACATATTGATATTCTTTTGAAAATTGAATTCAATAACCGACATTATCCCTAATCAGACTATCTAAAATCTAATGAAATCATGAAGGCATCCCATGAAGGACGTGGTCTACCATACACATTATGGTAGTATTTGAAACAAGATAGCAACCAACGGCTATGGCAATAATTCCATAATGGTAATGCCAAACAACATGCAAAAAATATTGTTTCCATTTTGAATTCATAACCCTAGAAAAAAGCACAGTGAATTGACTCAATTTTCTTGAAGGAAAAAAGTAGAGAAGAGCTTGTGGAATTGGAAAAAATAGAGGCAAGCTTCACAAAAGCTTGATTAATAAGTCTAGTGTAGAAAAATGCATACCTTTGAATTTTCACACTTAATTTGGACCTATTTTGGCACCCCTTTGTATTAAATTCCCTTTAGGTCACTTGTTATGGGACCCTAAGACCCCTTTTTATGCATCTCAAGGAATATTTCAATTGTAAACCTGACCAAAATCCATAAAAAACCATCAATCTTGGTAGCCCACCCTTCAAAGTTACAATTTAAGCCTTATGGGACCAAGATGCCACCTAGGGCCTATTAGTACTGGGTGCTTTGTTTTCGGGAATTAAGAGTGGGAAATGAAAATATTTGAATTTATTTGGAATTTTTTCAGCCTTTGGGATCTAATAGTTAGGTTATTAGATAAGGAGTTCCTATAAAAGTAAGATTTACACCTCATTTTCACATAAGCTGAAAGAAGCAAGTATTAGGTGAGAAGCAAGTGTTAAGTTGAAGCAAGTGAAGGAGAGTTTCAAGTCATGGAGCAGCCTTCTATTGTTTTTGTAGGTTTTTCAATTCTATTTTCAAGCCAAGATCAAGCATTTCCAAAGATAATAATGGATTCCTATTGATGATCATGAGAGATTCTAGGTTGGAGATGAAACTAGCCATTCTTCCAAGCCTAAGGACTTGTTTTTTGATTGATTCCATCTTCAATTGTTGTTCTATTTTCTACCCAAGGAAGGTACATTTCATGTTTGTATCCTATAGCCTATTAGGGTGATTAGAGATCTCCTTTATAGGTTATTTTCATTTTCATTCTAGGAATCCTATTCTAACACACTTTAATAGGGTTTCTTCATATTCTAGCTTGCATAATCTTAGACAAACTTAAGATTAGGGAACACACACATTTTCATTTTCAGATCTATGCTTTTTCATCAAGGTTTAATTACTAAACAAGGGGTTTCACCAAGGCAAACCCTCATAAACAATCAGCCCAGTTTCCTTTGTATTGCAAGTCATTTCATAGGTTCATATTCGGAAACAAAGTGGAGAAGGAATTACATGCCTTGAATCTTAGGATCACACTCAAAAATTTAAGAAATTTAGATTAGGACTAAGACAACAATAAGGGCATCTTAGTCCTCCAGGTGAAATTTTGTAGAGATTCTTTCAGATCTTGTTCTGGCATCCGAAGATTCCGCATCTGCCCTGAAAAATAGTAGTGGAACTAAGACAATAGTAAGGGAATCTTAGTACTCCATAGAGCTTTTTGGTAGCTTCTTTGCATTTCTAGAATCCTCACAACATTTCTAGACTTCCCAGGTACATACATCCTAACTCCTTGTTGCATAATTTCATCATTTGCATCTCTCATTTAGCTTGCATTATTAGGTTTTATGAGTTGAATGCTTATTTTTATTTTCCAAGATTTTGCTTGGTGGTGAACCCCTTAAAGCTGAAAAATCCCCCTCCTAGGTCTTCCTTGTTGAGAATTGACTCACCTTGCGGGGTTGATAGTCAATCCAATTAGGAATCCTAGGAAATTATTGAATGATTGTGTTGAGAAGAGTGATATATATTATCACCCCCTTCTCCATACATTTCATTTTGGTGAACCCAACCTTTTTGAGCATTCATTTTCTAATTTTGATTTCATTAAAGTCCTAGATCTAGATTGCATTCATTCGTGCATTGCATATTGCATTAGTGAAATTGCATCTAGGGTTTCTCATATTTGGTGAAATTTTCATTTAGGGTTTCTCATATTTGCATTAGTGAAAGTGCATATAGGTTCCATTTTTTCTTTCTTGCATCATTTCATTTCATTAAAAAACTAAAAACTGCATTATTCATAATCTTAATTACATTTAGAAACATTCTTATTGCATCCAAAATTGAAAAAACTTGCATTAACTTTGCATTCAATTTCTTGTTACTAGTTACTTTTTCTTGCATTAATTTTCACATTTTATTGTTTCTAAACATCAACATCTTGAATAGGAAACCTAGGAACACTTCTATCAATTCAGATCTTATTATTTTTTTTGGGAAAAAACCTTCACTAGGACTAAAATGCCCTTACTAGCATCTTAGTCCCTCTCAAGGCTTTTGATCTAGAATCCTGTCTAAGTTGTGTGATGGTCTATTCCAGTTCCTAAAA
This sequence comes from Sequoia sempervirens, assembly GCA_007258455.2. Classification (NCBI taxonomy): domain Eukaryota; kingdom Viridiplantae; phylum Streptophyta; class Pinopsida; order Cupressales; family Cupressaceae; genus Sequoia; species Sequoia sempervirens. The sequence goes on along the minus strand of VDFB02105785.1, from coordinate 98,894,553 downwards.
CCTCCAAATTTCATCAAGAGGACCAAGATTCCATTCCTAGTCTATTAGTCCCTGTGTAGTTTGAGGTTATAGTTTTTTGGGCTAAATAGTGCATTTCTATGCTTCTATTTGTTCTAATTAGTTTGCTACTTCAATTTTCCATTTTATTGTTTCATGCATTTTCATAGTTTATGTTTACAATTACTTGATAAGTATAGATCATTGCATTCTCATATCATTAATTGTAGACTTCATTTTACACTCATTAGAAAACCAAAACACAAAAAAACATTAAACAATTAAAAAGGCATAGATGTATTGCTAGTTAAGCATGTTAAAACCCCTCTTCAAAGTTAGTTTAACCCTCAAGCCTTTTGGTAGTGATGACCTTGATATGTTAGACGAAGCTTTTGAGGGCTTCACCTCGCAAGTTTTGTCCACTAAGGCTTGTTCAAACCAACCTAACCAAAGAGAAGTAAATGTCATCAAACCTCAACCTATAAGAAAACCCAAGCCTTTTAGTACTTATGACTTTGATATGTTAGACGAAGCCCTTGAGGACTTCCTCTCACAAGTTTCATCCACTAATACTTTTTCAAAAAAACCTAAACAAAAAGAAATTAATGTCATTCAACCTCAACTTATCCTTTATCTACCTTCAAACAAACCTCAACCTTCAAAAAAACTTGTCCTTATAATTGAAGCACCTAAATAAAATGTGTCACAACAATTGAATTATAATACTGTTGCTCATACATATAACACAAGGAATAATAGACAACCTCAACCTAATTTCATTTCATTACCACTTCCTAATACTATGTTGCCTAGTGCCCCTTGTTTACCATCACATATTGGAAAGGAGTATGATCTTGTTGAGCAACTTAAGAATACTCCCGCTAAGATTTCCTTATGGGATCATATTCAAGCGTCACCTAGTTACCACACCATACTTCAAATAGATTTGCAACAAGTTGTGGTTCCTCCTAATACAAATTCAAATGATGTGGTATCTCTAATACAAGGAATGCATATAGTTAATGTAGACATCACTTTTCATCAACATGAGCTCCTTCCCTTAGAAATGAGAAAGAAATATGATGCATTCATGATAATAGCCAAATACAAAACCATGGGAATAAAAAGGACCCTTGTTGATAATGGCTCCACTCTGAATGTATGTAGTGTAAATCTTTTAGATATGTTGGGAGTGCATAAATAAAAAATAAAACATGATTCCCTATTGATTCAAAAATTTGAAAATATCGGAAAGCAACCACTTGGTTTGATCACTTTTCCTATTTTAGTCAGAAAGGCTACCTTACAAACTTCTATTCATTTTATGCCTCATGAAATTTCTTACAATCTTCTTTTAGGAAGACCATGGATTCATTAGATGTATGTGATTCCTGGATTAATTAGATGTATGTGATTCCTTCGACTCTTCATCATATCATGAAGTATGTCTATAAGAATAAGATATACCAAATTGAAATGGACCCCGAGCCTGAAAGTTGCTTGCAAATTGAAAAATGAACTACTAGTCCTCTAAAAACATTAATTCCAACATCAAAAATAAAGGAAATACAAGAGATCGAAATAGTTTCAAAATTAACAGATGATGATTGGGGTTCCTTGGATTTCACACCTTCATTCATGGGAGAATATATAATCACATGAAAAGAGGATGAAAAAAAGAAGCAACCAATGGTTATGTCAACATAGAAATCGGGAGAAAACTCACAAACATCTACCTCATCTACTCCTAAAAAAGACATGAGCTACACAACAAACTTCGATGAGATAGACTATCAATAACCACCAAACCCAAAAGAAATGGAAAAAATTTATGGGAGAGGCTATGAACTTCTGAAACAATTAGGTTATAGTGGAAAAGGATTTGGAAAGAAATAAAAAGGAATGTGTGTTCCTATAGAACCTAACACACAAGAAATGAAAAAATGGTTTGGGATACTTTCCTTCTAAGATTACACATGCAAACAAGAGAGCTTAATTAAACATCAACACCATTTCAAGTAAACCAAAAATCAATCTCACTATGAAACATCCTAAACTGCTTAATATGGATTTACCACCATCATGGGATTATATTAAAGATGATGAAGCCTTGAAAAAAATGTTAGGAGTTTATGATAAACCATCTACTCTTCATCACACGAAAAAGGCTACATGTGCTATGATAAGCACCAAATAAAAATATGGAGAAAAAGAAAGCAGTGAGATAGGAATGAATAATGAAGAGTACAATCTTGAATTTTTGAGATCAAATGCACTTCCTTTAGGGGATACCATGGATATATCAATGGAAATCAATGATAAAGAGAAATTAATTAAAATAGGAAGATGCCTCAATGATGGAGAACAAGAGGATACTGCAACTTTGCTTCATGACTTTCCTAAACTTTTTGCTTGTACTTATTCGGACATGCTAGGAATTAACCCTAAGATTGTAACACACAACATAGTCCTTGCTAAAACACTAAGCCTGTTAGGTAGAAGATTCAAAAAATGAACCCTAAAATAGCCTTGCTAGTTAAGGATGAAATTGAAAAGCTTCTTGAGGAAGGTTTCATAAGACCTATAGATTATTCTCCTTGGATCTCAAACATTTTTGCAGTCACAAAGCCTAACAATCATATTAGGATGTGTACAGATTTTCGTGATTTGAATAAAACATCTTTAAAAGATGACTTTCCCCTTCCTAATATTGACATGATAGCAAACTCGACTACTGAACATGCTTTGTTGTCATTCATTGATGGATTTTTTGGATCAATCAAATTTTCATCAACCCTCAAGATTAGTAAAAAATAGCATTTGCAATTGTTTGGGGAACATTTTGTTGGGTTATTATGACTTTTGGATTGAAGAATGCAGGCACAACATATCAACAAGCTATGACACTAATATTACATGATTACATACATAATATTTTGGAAGATTATGTTGATGATATTCTATCTAAATATTTAACATGACAAGATAATGTGAGTGTTCTTCAGAAGATATTTGAGTAAATTTAAAAATATAACATGAGATTGAATCCAAAAAGGTGTCTTTGGTGTAGATAGTGGAATTTTTTTAGGTTTTATCATATCTCACAGAGGCATCGAGGTGGACACAAAGAAAATTGATGCTATAGTTAACATGCCACCTCCTAGGAATATCTCTTAATTTCATACCTTACAAGGAAGAATTCAAGCAATTTGATGATTTGTAGCATCCTTAGCAGATCAAACATTAACATTTACACATCTTCTCAAGAAAGGAATACACTTTGATTGGAACAAGGATTGTAAATAGGATTTTGAGATTTTGAAATATTATCTTATCACTCCACCTATTTTACAATCCGCTATGCAAAAAAAACCATTCATCTTTTATACATCAACATCAACCCATTCTCTTGCAGCATTGTTGGCTCAACAAGACGAAAAGGGTAAAGAACATCATGTTTATTATACTAGTTGAACATTGGATTGATTATGAGAAAATATACACAATAACAAAAAGACAATGTTTGGCTCTTGTATTCGCTACTAGTAAGTTGTGACATTACTTATTGAATGTGGAAATACAAGTGATCATGAAGTTTGACCCTTTGAAACACCTTTTCACTAAAATAGATGTATCTGGATGCTTAGCTAAGTGGGTAATGTTGTTGACCAAGTTTGACCTTAAATTTGTTTCACAAAAGCAATTAAAGGTCAAGCCTTGACCGACCAGTTAGTTGATGCTCCTTCTCCTTTAGCATTACCTAGTAATGATTCTTTCCTTGATGATAATGTGTTGATAATCAAATAAGATACATGAGAATTGTATTTCGGTGGATCTAAGTGTAGAATTGGCTCCGACATGGGGGTTATAATAAAACTGCTTGCAAAAGAGCCTATTCCCTTATCATTTCTCTTAAATTTCCTATGTACAAACAATACTACTAAATATGAGGCATTTCTTGAAAGATTACATGCCACTCTAGTTATGGGCACTAGAGATATTATAATATTTGGCAATTCACAATTATTCATCAAGCAAATAAACGAAACATATCAAACAAAACATGAAAAATTATCAAAATATAAGGATCTCACAATGAAATTGTTAGAGAAGTTTGAATCATTTACCATAGATAACATCCCTCGGAAAGATAATTGTCATGCAGACGCAATGGTAAGTGTGACTTCTCTTATCTCCCCTCAAGATCCTTCAAAAGACTTCAATTTTATTATGCATATGATTATGAAATCATCAATCGATGATAAAGTAGAAAAAATATTAGCAACAACAATCAAAAACTAGAGTTAATGGTATGATACGATATTCAATTATTTGAAAGATGGTACCTTTCTCGAGCCAACAAATAAAAACACTTTCTCTCATCTTTGAAAATTTGCATCTAGATATATCATCCTAGTAGATATCTTATATAAGTGATCCTTTGATGCCCTTTTTCTTAGGTGTCTTAAACAATCTAAAATCTCTATAGCACTTGAACAAGCTCATGCAAGTGCTTGTGGGGGGCATTTTGGAGGAAGATGATTGGTTCAAAAGCTAATCCACATAGGATATTATTAGAAGAACATGGAACAAGATTGCTTTGAATACGTTAAGAAATGTCACAAAGTGTCAAGAGAATCAAAAATTAAGTCATGCTCCTACCTCTGAGCTTCGTGCACAAGTTCCTATTTGGCCATTCTCAGTATGAGGTTTGGATATTAAAGGAAAAATGTGTCCATCTTCATCCACAAGAAATATGTTTATAATCATAGTAATAGATTATTTCACGAAATGGGTAGAAGCTATTCCCTTGCATTCAACAACAACTGATGTAATATGTCATTTCATATTGGAACACATTATCACTCACATTGGACCTCCTTCCTCATTAGTTTCAGACAATGGAACACCATTGAAGATTAATGATGTGAAGAATTTCTTGGAAACATTTAATATACAACATTGATTCTTAATGCCTTACTACCCACAATCTAACAGACAAGCCGAATCAACTAATAAAACTCTTAAGAAAATTCTAAGAAAAATAGTGAACAAACATAATAAAGATTGGCATACACAATTAACATATACATTATAGAATTATCATACTAGTATCAGAACTCCAATGGGAAACAAACCTTATAGCCTTGTTTATGGTGTCAAGGAAATTATGCCCCTGGAGTTAGAGATTCCCTCCTTAAGAATCACTCTTCAAGGGCTAATTGATGACAATAACTATAGGGAACAATAATTACACCAACTTGAAATGCTCGATGAAAGACACATCAACACCCTCAAACATCTTTAAGATTATCATAAGAAAATTCAATGAAGTTACAATGACCATGTCATCCCTCATTCATTTAACAAGGGTGATTTGGTACTATACAAAAATCAATGAAATGTCAATGCTAACCTGACAGAGAAAGGAAATTTTAGCCCTAATTGGTTAGGACCTTATGTAGTTCAAGAGAGCTATGGGTTTGGAGCATACCTAATATTCAAAATGGATGGAACACCTCCTCAAGAACCTATTAATGCCACACATTTACGTTGGTACTATGTGTATCCTTTTTGAATAGCGCAATTTTTAAAGTAGTGTTGTTAGAGTTAGTGGATAGTATGTCATTTCCTTCCACAGCTGCTTCATTCCTGACACATCGTCCTTTATGTCTTGAATTGCAGGGTAGTGGATCCAATGTGGTTTTGGATTCTTACTTTAGGTTTCATTCTATTCAAATCTTCTGGTGTATGTTATTTTACATTAAATCCTTAGTGGTATTTAATGTTTTATAATTAAATCATAAGTGCATTTAATTTAGCATAACATACTACATCATAAATTTAAGAAAACTTAAGAAAAGACATGTTAGATCATGGAGATATTTATTGAATAGTCTAACTCAGATTATTTAAAAAATCACATTGTCATCTAACACAAAAACATAGAATCCAAGTACACTTGTGTATATATATATATCAAAATTTTCAATACATCTCATCAAATAGTACAATGTCACTACGACCTATGACTATTGGATCCCTCGAGATGTGGTGTTTGCACCTGCCAAGAGACAGTGATGTGTGACTGTGATTTGCTCATGTTGGTCATTTGCTACATATTTTGTAGTAATCCACATAGCTATCCCTTGCGTATCAGTGCCTCCACACACTCTCACTTTATGCGGTCTCTATTAGCCTAGATTCTAGCATTCTCTCTTTGTAGCCACTTGACCTCTAACTATAGGATAGCCTCTCTCTCAAATTATCGAGCTTCTCAAGCCTCCTCTAACTCTATTGTCAGTGTTGATAACTGACCCTCAACCTTATGAGTGCACCTGGAAAAGCCATCATATGCTCCCCTAAGCCTCACATAAGGCTCGAATAGGTCCATGCACTCTGCCACGAAAGGTGGGGCATGCACTTTATCACTGTAGCATCATGTATAGGAAGGAATGACACTATCTCTACTGCTATACATTGGAAGAGATTCTTAGGATCTATCATAGGCCCTACAAGATAGAAATCATAAGAATAATTAGTATACATCATCATAATATATATCTACATGAGCATGATATACATAAAAACATAAAGCATAATAATAATAAATATCATCACCTAGGTTTGTAGCATGATCCGTAGGAATCTTTGATGAATTACTACTCTCCCCATGCTCTCAAACACTAGCACATGTAGACTATGACCTTGTAACCCCTGTGGGAACTGTATCTCTCCACTCAGGTCTAGAAGGACTAGTCTCATCTATGTCACTGTCCTCACTCATTGGTTGGCTCTTCTCATCCTTTGTCTCCTAGTCATCCTCCCCCTCATAGTCGATGTCCTCCTCTGACTCCTCATCCCCCTCTAAGAATAGATATGTTGGATCTACCCTCCTGCCTAACTCTCTCTCCTCATCCCCTGGATCTGGTAAAGGTCCTACAAAGCCCATAGGATAGTCAATAGGAAAGATAGCTCCTGGCTGAGCCACTTCCCACCACTCATCATACTCCTATGTCATGTCAATGTAGTCTGAATCATAGACTGGGGGCATGTCTATATCCTCCTCCTTTGCATCACTCAGGATAACATTGTCTTTTGTTAGCTGTTTGAGGTCCCCTCATTTGTGGGCACTTCGTATTGGTTTTCTATATCAATCTCATAGCTGTGGTCAATATTGTACCTTCCTAAACTGTCTCATGACGTGATCACAGTAAAATGGTATCACTACATGATCACACTATTCTAGTAGAAGCATGTCCCTCTGTATCCATCTCAACTATCTTGTAGTGTCTAGCTAGAATAGCTCCATCAGATAGGGTCTCCATAAAATGTCCTCCTTACTCAATCTGCCAAATCTAATCCTCTAGAATAGTACATCGTCGTGCTGTCATGCCTGCCTAAGGGGATAACTGAAGGATTGTGGGTATCCCACCACTATGGAAATTAGGAATCTTGTAGGCCTGGTGCAAGTAATGTGCTCTAGGATCTTGGTCTATAGTAAGGTGCAGTACAACATGTTGTGCAACTCTTCGTAGGTAAATCAACCCAATTCATAGTACAAGTGTGCTAGTATGATACAACCCCATGTGTAGATGATATGGTAGTGCTCCATGTCTCAAATCATGTGCTCTATCCCCCCCTCTAGATGTGCTCCATGGCCATTGGGGACTAGTACCAATGCTACTATGAAGATCAAGATGCATCTGACTAGTGGTCAATGTGCACAAAGAAGCCATGATAGCTTAATGTGCAGTCTGACGATCCTGCGGTGAACCGATTTTCCTAGGCAATACTCGGTGTCTGCCTGCATCTCCTCAAAGCTCATACCCTATGCTAGGAATACCCTCTCTCCTTAGAGAGGCACTCACAATATGCAATGCACTTCTTCCGGGGTAATTGTAATCTCTCCTATCTATAGATGGAATGTGCAGGTGTTTGTGTCCCATCTCTCTACTAATGCCATCAACATGGAATCATGATACCGCATGGTTGGCAAGAGATAGGCCCAAAAGAGACCCATCTCCAAGAGGATGTACACATCCTCCTCAGGTAGCTAATCAACAAGCTCTCAAAGTTAGCTAAATGTATGGCCTCCGAGGTGTTGGTGCAACTGGGGTGCAGTCTGCCATAAGAAAAGAAGGAAAATGTCATTTAAAATATCTTAAACTCTTAAATCTATGCTTTAATGGTCAAAAAGTGTGCCAAAGTTTCTCTAGGATATGTTAATTAAGGATTCTGGACACTTTATTCCTTAACTGGGATACTTTGCAACAAAGTGGGACACTTTATGAGAAAGTGGGACACTTTGCGATAAAGTGGACACTTTATGAGAAAGTGGGACACTTTGCGACAAAGTGGGACACTTTATGAGAAATTGGGATGCTTTGCGACAAAGTGGGACACTTTATGAGAAAGTGGGACACTTTACGAAAAAGTGGGACACTTTGTGACAATCTAAAAAAATTAAGAAAAACCCTCTCTAGCCTATAAATTCATCTAAAAATTTTATAGAACATTAAAATATTGATTAAATTGAAGTACAAAGAAGGTGAAATTCATTCACAATAGACTGTAGCTTGCTCCGTGCAACTGCCTCCCATAGAAGCTTGATCCATGGACAGGTGGATGGACATCTGCTCAACATGGTGATTCACTCTACAACAAGCTCACTCTAAAAAAGGTAAAAAGATAAAATGAATGTAATTTAGCTTCTCTTTTATCCTTTTATAGATGCATTTTTATCTCATGTTTTGTTAAAAATAAAAGAAGTTATTTTTATTTAAACTGACATATTTTGAGCTAGTGAACTCAATTTTAAATGTCATTTGTTGGATTGGAATTGTGGTTCCACTCCCGTTCTCATAAAATTTCTATCATCACATGGCATGGTACTTGGAAATTCCCTATGACAAGGACTTATCCAACTCGATGTGGTTGGATTGCTATCTTGATTCCACCTCCATAAAGCAAGAAGAATCAAGGGGGGGTATACATCTACCCTCGAGTGTAAATTGCTAGGAAAGTTAGATAAGAGGATTACTTTTGAGCTATTAAAAAATTTGTGATGTAGGATATGGTTCCTGACACTGTGGTTTTGCAGGTAACTATAGTGGGTGCTTCATTCTCCCTAACGAATCCATATGAGTATCCTTTTATAAAGTTAATTTTTGAAGTACTTTAGCTTGCATATGCATGTAGTGTCATATGGGCGCTAAAGTGGAGGCTAAATGTAGTGTAGAAAACTACATACCTTTCCATTTTTACACTTAATTTAGACCTATTTTGGCACCCATTTGCATTAAATTCCCTTTAGGTCACTTGTTATGGGCCCCTAAGACCCCCTTTTATGCATCTCAAGGCATATTTCAACTGAAAACCTGACCAAAATCCACAAAGAACCATTAATCTTGGTAGCCCACCCTTCAAAGTTACAATTTAAGCCTTGTGGGACCAAGACACCATTGGTGTCATATTAGACCCACCTAGTGGGACCAAGATGCCACCTAGGGCGTCTTAGTCTCAGGTGCTTTTTTTTCAGGAATTAAGAGTGGGAAATGAAAATATTTGAATTTATTTGGCCTTTGGGATCTAATAGTCAGGTTATTAGATAGGAGTGCCTATAAAAGTAACATTTACACCTCATTTTCACACAAGTTGAAAGAAGCAAGTATTAGGTAAGAAGCAAGTGTTAAGTTGAAGCAAGTGAAGGAGAGTTTCAAGTCTTGGAGCAACCTTCTATTGTTTTTCAAGTTTTTCAAGTCTATTTTCAAATTAAGATCTAGCATTTCCAAAGATTAACAACAGATGCCTATTGAGGATCATGAGATATTCTAGGTTGGAGATGCAACTAGCCTTTCTTCCAAGCCTAAGGACTTGTTTCTTGATTGATTCCATCTTTCATTGTTCTATTTTTTTCCCAAGGAAGGTACATTTCATGTTTATAGCCTATTAGGGTGATTAGAAATCTCATTTATAGGTCATTTTCATTTTTATTCTAGGAATCCTATTCTAACACACTTGAATAGGGTTTCTCCATATTCTAGCTTTCATAATCTTAGACAAACTTAATATTAGGGAACACACACATTTTCATTTTTAGATCTATTCCTTTTCATAAATGTTTAATTACCAAACAAGGGGTTTGACCAAGGAAAACCCCCATAAACAATCAATCCAATTTCTTTTGTATTATAGGCCATTTTACATGTTCAGATATGGAAACTTAGTGGAGAAGGAAGTGCAGGGCTTGAATCTCGGGATCACACTTAGAAAATTCAGAAATTCAGATTGGGACTAACATAACATTAACAGTGTCTTAGTACTACAGGTGGAATTTTGCATAGATTATTTCATATCCTATTGCGGCATCTGAAGATTCTCCATTTTCCCTAAAAAATAGCAGCGGGACTAAGAAAAAAGTAAGTGCATCTTAGTCCTCCATAACACTTTTTGGAAGCTTCTTTGCATTTCTAGAATCCTCACAACATTTCTAGACTTCCTAGTTACATACATCCTAACTCCCTGTTGCATAATTTAATCATTTGTATCTCTCATTTAGCTTGCATTATTAGGTTTTATGAGTTGAATGCTTATTTGTCTTTTCCAAGATTTTTCTTGGTGGTGAACCCCTCAAAGCTAAAAAATCCCCCTCCTAGGTCTTCCTTGTTGAGAATTGACTCACCTTGTGTGGTTGATAGTCAATCCAATTAGGACTCCTAAGACATTATTGAATGATTGTGTGGAGAAGAGTGATATATATTATCACCCCTTTTTCCATACATTTAAATAAGGTAAACCAAATTCTTTTAGAAATGAGCTCGATCTTTATTATCATTTCCTCAACAGGCTAGTGGTATTCTTTCAGTCTATCAAATGATTCATTAGTGCAGTAAAATGTAATTTTCTATTTGAGTTGTGTTGATGATGTTTTTTGCACAGCAACAACTCAGACAGAATATGAAATCCTATCTCTCTTGAAAGATAAATCTCTATCAACAAGCCTCAAGAGATAACCCCAAGGTCTCTAATGCCAGGTCTTGACAATGCATAAACAACTTAGTGATCAATGTGAAAATGTTGGTAATCACAAAGGGACCTTACTACAAGCAAATACTAAATCTTGAACTTATCAAATCTAGCAATGTAATGATACTTCAAACCTAAATCTAATTCAAATGATAAAAAAAATAACAAAAGATTAGGGTTTCAAAGAGATATGTAAGATTAAAAAAACTCCTAAGATTAACAATGCAAATGATGAAATACTTGAAATAGACAAATCCCTCATAAACTAATTCCTGCTTGATCAAGATAAATCTACAATCTTATAGAAACAGTGCAATCTTCTAAGGCATTAAATATTTTAGATCATGAACATTCATCCAAGACAACCCAATTGCAATTGAATTGAATAAATCTCCACAATTGAACTAAGAACAATGAATATAAAGGCCCAGGATAACTTTGCAAAGAAACTAACAATTAGCTAGCTACAAAAAGTATGGACTAGGGATTGCTACAACACTTCAAGCATTAAATCATAAACACCATTGAATCAGATCTAAATCTAAATCCAACATATATCTAATACCCTTGAGAAATTTGAAAGATAGAATCATAAGAACCATGCAAGATAAGTCAACACGAAAGAGATCACCAAAAAATCACAATGTCTTCAATTGTATTGAATCACCAAATTTCAGCAACAATTCCAATGTTCTGTTACAACACTTGCTCAAAAATTGACTAACTTCTAATTCTACTCTACTACCTAATTCGCTTGTATATGTCTATGTATTCTATTCTATATGTTACAAATGAGGTGAAATGCCCAATTTATAGGAATCCCCAAGGCATGTCAAACAAGCTAGGATTAACAATCATAAAATAGCCATAACAAGTCGTCCCAACAAATGTTTACTATAGTTAATGGCCATAAAACAGGTTGGCCCAAGGAGAATTCAGAATTAAATAAATTAGCATCAAATGCTTGAATTCAATCTAGGTCGACCTGGGATCTTCAATATAATTCAAACCAATGCACAAGATTCAATGCATCCCTATATTAACTACCTCCTTCCATTCTTATCCTGAGCGTACCTCACCAAGTCAGCCAAGGGGTGGAGTAACTAGCATTTCAAATTTCCTTTCATAGATTCAATTTCATCTCCAAAATTTCCTTGACGACTCAGCAAAATTTAGCCCGCACTTAGCAAAACCACCATTAATATTCATTAGAACATGAAAATCAAGATTAGCACATCACAAATAACATATTCATCATTCAAAAAAATCCAAACACAGATCGAAATCAGACCAGAAGCATCGCTAAATCATAGTCAATACAGTGTAGGATTTCATGCCAACCGCGGAATCCAGGCCGGAAAGGAAATTCGGGGAAATCCAGGCCAAACGGATTTCGGTGAAATAAGCATGAAATCAATAATATATCATTAAAAATGATTAAAGAATGCATAATCACTATGTAATTTACCAATCAAAATCATTCAATGACAAGTATTTAGCATTAAACTCATCCATTTCGCTCAATTTCGAAGTTACACCAAGTTTTCAAAAAATCCAAAAAAATCTGGCTAGACCAGATTTATGTGAAAATGACAATTGTTGCATGAACTCCGAGGGAACGAGGGGGAAAAGGAGGAACTAGAAAAATACGAGACTGACAGAAAATCCTGAAGCTGGAGGAAAATGCGAACATCAGCCATGACTTCGCTGAAATTGATCGAAGATCACAAATTTAAGGACCCCGAGCATAGAACCAGCTTAACCCAAACACTCAACAGATCTTCCTTGAATTCTGGGCCCAATCAAAAGAAAATCAAAAAAGATATGGCAATTCCCTAGGCATGAAACCCTAAATTTTAACCATGAATGCACAGGGAAAGCCAGTAATGCCAAAGCACAACTAGATCAAATATCCCAACTTAACAGGACACAATGAGAAAGCATAATGGAAAGAAAATCTCCCAAAGATCAACCAAATACAATTCATACAAGGAGCAATCATAAACGCAGTTGACCAGATGAGTTGAAGGAATCTGGAAACTTGACCGCAGGATGAAATTCTGGAAAAATCTGGCCCAAGGGAAATTCCACGAAGACTCAAAAATTCCCGAACAACAGTGTTGAAACCGACTTGCCGGAGTTTGGAAGAAATTCGGGAAAATCCGAATGGGGCGGAAAATCCCGAACTAGGGTAGAAACCCAAACTTCTCCAAAAGCTTAATATTTTCAATATGCAACATGGGGGAAACACTTAGCCAAGCAAGATAAACATTTAAGCTCATCCTAGGCAATAAAATTTCTCAAAATCAAAGGGGGAGAAACACAAAAGTGAAAGAAAAAGAGGGTCCCTGCTTTCAGCGGGGCATGTGTGCAAAATTGCACAACAAATGGTGACTCTGCTAGGAAAATGCTCCAAAGCATTTGATGATGAACAAGAATCATGAACCCAGAATCTCTAGTTCTGATCCCACTATTAGACAAACAAATCAAAATGCAAGATCAAAGAATCAGAACCAAAGGCAGACTAAACCTTCCATAAACTGAAAATCCAAGTGTGTGCACATGAGTTCATTTCCTTCCTTGAGCTACTATAGAAACCAAGTTCAATTAGGTCAGGCTACGTAAATATTCTAACTTCAAAAGCAACCTAGATAGAGCCTTGCTGCCAGTCAGGTGTCCATAGCTCCTACGAGGTTATCATTGCGACTCTCCCGAACATAGCTCTATTGCCAGCCAGGCGTCTATAGCCCCGATAGAGATATTTAGACACCCCTGATAAGTTGAATTCATTTTTTGATTTTCAATATTTTCCCTTTTCTTCTTTTGATATTCTTTTCTTTTCATTTTTTCTTTTCTTTTGATATTCTTTTCGTTTCATTTTTTCATTTCAACCTGTGAACAATGAAGTTCACACTCAGGGTTGAGAACCATAGTGGCATTGAAGCAAAAATAAGATTTTTCACCTAACAAGAATTCACAAGGATCCTATCGTAACCTCAGGATTTTTAAGATGTATAAAAGATATAAGATTTCAGAATACTTCAAATTCAAATCAAACTAGTGACCCATCTTCTTTAAATCAGACATTTAGACTGCATGACGATAACAAAGACCTCAACCATCCTTTCAAAACACAATTAAAGTTCAGCAAGGAAATACTCAGAATAGTCCCAGACAAAAGAATATTTTCTATGTAGGTGTAACACATCTAGAAGAAAACAAGAAGACCTCCAAAGCAAGAGCAAAGAAAAAAAACACCAAACTAAAAGCAAACCTAAACTAACCAAAAAAAAGTGAAAGAAAAATAGAAAGGGAAACCTACTCTAACCAAAGAAAAAACAAAGCAGACAAAAGAAGAAAAGGAAACCTACTCTAACTATGTACAGGAAAAGAGCTGAAAATAGCTCAAGACTAGAAATAATGCTTCAAATACTACCTATTGACAAGTAGTGAGATATCCTCCCCAGTGATAGTTTTCAAGTGAAAAGCATTATCTCCCAAGATTTCTAAAATCTGGTAAGGGCCAAGCCAAAGTTTGTCAAATTTTCCATGCTCCCCCTTACCGTCATGGGCTTTATCCCAGTATAGAACCAAGTCAAAAATCTGAAAGGCTTTTACCTTGGCTCTTTTATCAAACCATCTTTTGACTACACCCTAATGTTTAGCAAAGTTTTCTAATGCTTCATCTCTTTTCTTCTTCAAGGTGTAACAACTCCTGTAGGCAAGCCTCACACCTATTTTCTTCATCATAATACTCATTAATGAATTGTAAAGTGGGGATCCTCAATTGAATTGGAAATACAAGTTCCTATCCATATACAAGATGATAAGGGGAGGTCCCTATGGAAGTTTTCTGTCTTGTGAGATCTTCCCACAGAGAAAATCTAAGTTTAGTGTGCCAATCCTTGGGATTCTTCTCTAGTAACTTATGGATGACTGTCAAGAGGTTTTTATTGGAAGACTCAACCAACCCATTACCTTGTGGATAGTAATTAGATGAAAATTTAATTATAATCCCATGATCAAAGGACCAATTGGAAACTTTCAATGATGCAAATGTAGGACCATTATCACAAACTAAAGATAAAGGACATCCAAAACGATTGATAATACCTAATTCAATGAAATTAATTACCACTTCAGAAGTACATTGTTTGCATACAAGTGCTTTAGTCCATCTTGTAAAATAATTAGTAATGGTGAGAATATACATGTGACCAATAGAAGAAGGTGGATTGATGGGGCCTATGAATTCCATCCCCCACTGCACAAAAGGTTTTACCTCAAAGATCAGCTAGAATGGAAGAGTTGCATACTTCTCTCTGGTTGCTGCGGTCTGGCATATGTGGCAAGTTCTGACATGATTGTGTGTATCCTTGAACAATGCAGGCCAATAATAGCCAGCCCTTATAATTTGGTTTGCAGTAGAATGTGCAGACCCATGGCCAGTACCATATCTATCATGAAATTCAGCCATGACCCTTTCAGCCTCCTATCTTCCTAAGCACCTCAGGTAGATACCTTCATGATTTTTCTTATATAGAAAAGCTCCCTTCAGCATGAAACTGTCACCTTTCAAATGTAACCCCCTTCTTTTTACTGCATTCAGATGGTTAGGACATCTCTGAGTTAGGAGATAATGAACAATATCATCATACCACTCTCTAGGGGAGACATCTTCTAGATTGTAATGTTGAGCTGCAAGATCAAGGCCCATTTCTGCCATTGTCCTTGTAAGTCTTTGCCCTCTTACTAGCTTCATGGGATGGATCTCAATATCATATTCTTGTAACATAGTTACCCACTTAACTCTACACTCCCCTAGCTCATTCTGCATCAACAATAGCTTGACTGCAGGATCAAGAACTATTGCAAACAATTTGTTTCTTAGAATATAGTGTGTAAATTTCTTCACAACCCTGACCAAGGCATAGGCCAGATTCTCCACACTTGGGTACCTCAATTCAACATCTTTCAATGGTGCACTCATGAATGCTATGGTATGTTCATTTCCTTGATCAAACTTTTGAGTTAACATAGTAGCACATGAGTGATCAAAAGCAAATGAATATATATAGAATGTCTTAGCATAGTCTGGACTCACCAAAACCGGAGCTTCAACAATAGCCCTCTTTATCTCTGCAAATGCTTCCTTGGCTTCTACATTCCATTCAACTTTGGCCTCTTGCTTCAACATTGCATTCAGTGGCTTGACTATTTCTGTGAATCCAGTGATGAACTTTCTTAGAAAGTTGATCTTACCAAAGAATGACTTCATTTCTTTCTTGCTAGCAGGAGGTGGGATCTTGAGTATAGCTTGCACTCATTCTGGATCAATGGAAATTCCTTTATGAGAGATAACATGTCCCAGTAATTTTCCCACTGTCACTCCAAAGATGCATTTCTTTGGATTGAGAGATATACCAAATTCCCTGCACTTCTAGAACACCTTACACAAATCTGCTATATGGTCACCTCTCCTCTTGGAAAATACTATCATATTATCCATATAAATGATTATGCACTTACCAATTATGTCCTTAAACACAATGTCCATGGCCCTCTGACATGTGGCTCCAACATTAATCAAATTGAAGGGCATTCTTCTGTATGCAAAAGTGCCCCACTTGGTAGTGAAAGTAGTCTTATACCTGTCTTCATACTGCACCATGACCTGATTGTATCCTGAATAGCCATCTAAGAAAGACATCATCTGAGATCCATTAACAATCTAAAGTACTTTATCCAATGAAGGTACTAGATAATTATCCTTTTCTGATGCTCTGTTGAGGTTCCTAAAATATACACACAACCTGATTTCACCATTCTTCTTTCACACTGGAACCAAGTTGGCAACCCAAGTTGAATGTCTGACTGGAAATATGATTCTTGCGGATAGCAGCTTTTGCACTTCCTTCTATATTATAGGTTTTAGTAAGGCATTAATTGACCTTTGCCTCTGTCTGAAAGGTTTTTCTCCTGGATTGAGAGGGGTAGTATGAGTTATAATTGATGTGTCATAGGTCTTCAAATCCTCATAACTCGAGGCTAGCACATCTAGATATCTATGTAATGCATCAATTATTCCTTTTCTCTCTTCTGGAGTACATACTTTTCCAATGAAGACGTTCTTGGAATCATCCTAAGTGCCCATATTATACTTTCCACATTGTCCATTGATGGACTCCTTCTTGGCATCTTGTTCTTGATCTTTGACCCTATCCAAATAAAAAATCCTCTCTAATTGTACCATTCCTCTAGGAATAGTATTGGTCTTCAAATTAATTACCCCTTCCAAATCCATCTCTACTTCTTGGAGTTTAGTTTCATCTATAATTTGAGAAGCAAAAACATCTATACTTGTGATAAAATCTAGAATATTCTTATCATCTTCAAATACCTAGAAGTTGGTGACATTGTTAGGAACTGAAGGAATTGGGGTCAGCTCCACTGTAAACTTCTTCAATCTAGAAAGAGATAGAGGCTGCAATGTACTAGATGCCTGAGCAAGGGAGTCAACTATCTAATTTTTACTTTGTGGTATCAACTGAATGTTGAAGGCATCAAATCCTTCAATGAGGTCCCATACTCTATGTCTATAATTGGTAATTATTCTATCATGACAAGAGTATTGTATCCTAACTTGCTTCTACTAACTCAGAATCCCCAAAAACTTGCAGGATCTTGACCTTTTTCTTTAGTGCCATTAACAATCCATGGACCAAAGCTTCATATTCTGCTACATTATTAGTGCAACAGAATTGAAGTCTATGAGCAGCAAAGAAATTTTTACATTAACAAATCTTAAAGTCCAACAGCCAGTAACTGCAGATTTCCTTGTTGTATCTTTTACACTATTGCTGCTTGAAAACATCACTTTCTTCTCCTCAGGGTCTTCTTGGACATTCTGTCTATTAACTTTGATTGTTGGAGTGGGGTTGATACACTTCTTCACTTGTTCCACTTAAGTTTGACATAGGAAAAAATCCAGTTCAGAATGGGAAGCATTATGGACCCTACACCAATTTGGAAAAAGAAAATCTATGAAATTCATTCCCCTACCCAACTGAATCTGATCCTCAATGCACTTCTAAATGAATTCTTGGAAATTATCCAGTAAAATGAGCTAATTATCTTCAAGACCATCTTCATTTTCAACTAGTTCCACCAAGGCTTTAGTACTACTAGAATCTATTGTAAGGTCAGCAGGCATTGTGTGGAACATAAGGACTTCCTCCACATTTGACTCCTTAAAAGGGGCTGCAAGCACATAATTACCCATACTTACCTCAGATATCAGAATTTCATTGGAGGTATTTTGATATTCTGTGATCATATACTTCATCCTAGGTTCTCTTTCAATTCTAATATGGTTTGGCACTCCCTTCCAAGGAAGCCACATGTGAGAGTTATCAGTTTATACATATCCATTCAAGGCCCTGGTAAAGTTTCTTCCTAGAATTAGGCCATAAGCATCAGGTATATCTGCCACTTGTATATTGATAACTTACTGAACTCTAGGGTCAGAAGCAACCTACATATGAATCATATTTAATTCCCCTACAACATTAGCTTCAGTCATATCCAATTGTGTAACTTTCTTTTGGGAATCAGAAGGAGTAATGCCCAAAGCTCGACAGACACCAAAGGGCATTACATTGGTAGAGGCACTTGAATCTAACAAGCAATTGTGCAAGTGCTTACCAAATATATGTACAGAAAATAGGAATGCAGGAGTCTTTGTTTTCCCCTGAAATAGAGTTAAGGGAGTATCTACTTGAGCAACTTGAGTCCTATCTTTCTCTTTTCCCTTATCTGCAGGAGGCACATGAACTTGATTATGAGTCTAATTTTTCCTTCCTACTGTTTGAGAGTTAGATACTTTCACTAACTGATCTATCTTGTGATATGGAATTTTCATTATAAGCCCCTACATTTCTAATGGTTGGAACTCTCAATAACTCAAATGCAAATAGACTTACCTTTAGCTTCTTGAGTTCTTCTGCAACAAATATGGCTAGTTGTTCTTCACTCAGATCAACAAGAGTCTCTTTTGGATAGTCCACCATCCTGTCTTTGCTTTCTTCAACACTTCTTCCTTTTGACATGTCCATCTGTGCTTGTCCTTCCTTTGATAGATACTTTTTAGACACTTGAGGATATGATGGATTATTGCTAGCATTAGGATCTGGAGGAGTGGTGAATTTGTTCGGTGGAATGGAGGTGGTGAAGGGACCTCCAGCTGGTGGGTGTCTATGTGGCATGTCTCTCAAATCATACTTCTTAATAGGCATTTGGAAATTCTATACCTCTTCAACATAAGCTTCTTCTTCATCCAAGGGGCAATTGTCATTTACTAGATTTTCATCAAACAAATATGAAATCTCATCTCAATTACATACCTAGTCTGCCTCTTCCTTGAACTGGTTTGATTCTTCTTCAGGCACATTGTCTTTACTATATGGAAAAGGAGCATGGTTCATGACTAATACTGGTGAATCATAGGGAGTGGATGGCACCATATCCTGACTACTCGAATTGTTCTCCACTTCATACTAGAAGATTGAATTTGTTGTTTGGAACTCTTGACAATCTAACTTTGAATGTTTACTTGTTTTATGGAGCCTACACCATCCTGATAAAGAAACTTCAACTAAATATACACCACTAGGAGGCTTCTCTTGATTGAATGGCTGATTGACTAGTTGATCCAATGGAGTAGGGACTCCTCCATTGTTAGGCCTTGTATTCGAAGTCCCATTCT
Organism: Sequoia sempervirens; assembly: GCA_007258455.2. Classification (NCBI taxonomy): domain Eukaryota; kingdom Viridiplantae; phylum Streptophyta; class Pinopsida; order Cupressales; family Cupressaceae; genus Sequoia; species Sequoia sempervirens. The sequence continues at coordinate 98,874,764 of VDFB02105785.1, read as the reverse complement.
GTCTCGGTGGTTGTCTCCCATCGAACCCTTGTCCACCAGCTTGACCTCTATCAAAGTTCTAGCTTGAGCATTGTCCTTTATCATAATTTTGTCCTATGTCATTATTATATCCTCTATAATTACTATATCATTTGTTGTTGTTGTATCCTCTTTCATTGTTGTATCCTCTTTCATGACATTTCCCTCTGTCAAAGTGTTGTCCTTGTTGATTTTCTCAAATTTCTCTGCTCTGATTGGACTGCATATTTCTCTGAGCAGCTTGTAACTTATTGTTCTGGTTCCTTAAGTAATTCACCTCCATATTCAGCTTCTTCACTTGTTAAAACAATTCATCCAGTCTCTCCTGGTCAGGACTTCTAGATGGAGGCTGGCTCACACTATTTTGGGAATATCCTACTACAGTGCTGGTATTTAATGACTGGTTCAAGACTTCAGAATTTTGCATATATCGGGGATAGCTAGCATGAGATTATGGATGAAGAGGTTGATTCACACTTTGTTGGGGATAGCTGACCGTAGGTGGCATCTGACTCACAGGAGGCCCTGAGACTGATTAAGAGCTAGGACCTGTCTAGGGTGAGCAGCGGGTCCTAATGATGGTAAAGGTCCAGAAAAATGTTGTCTTAAGGCAGTGCTAACCTTTATTGCCTCTGCATATGCATCAAGTAGGGTATTGGGAGGATTTTTTCTCCATTTCATGAAGGTGGTTGTCAGACTATCAAGTCCCTCATAATAAACTTATAAAGCAGCGACATCATCAATAGCATAGGGGAGTTGCAGTCGGGTATAGGCACAATGAAACCTATTGTTAAAGGACCCTATCGACTCATTGACTTCTCTCTTAACATTAGTGAACTGGTGATAGAGCTCATTAGAAAAAATTGGAATCCTAAACTTTTGTAGGAATGCAGTCTCTAGTTTAGTCCAATGCTGGATAGATCCAGTAGGTAAGTGATTATACTAATAGAATGCATCTTCTCCTAAGGAATAAGGAAAGATCCTACATGCTACATCCTCATGATTGATTCCCCTATCCTTAAGGCTAGTATGAAATATCCTAATGTGTTCTTCACCTGTTCTATTGGGATCATTAACATGGAACTTTGAACAAAAGTGCTCAAGGTTCTTAGGCATAACATTGTAATTGGTAAAACTCAATGGAGATGGGTTATTAGCTAGGAAAGTCATTGGTGGAGGTGGTTGGGTGGATGATGATTCTCCCTTTGTACTATTTCTTCTTGACCTGGTAGGGACTGGAAATTCTTGAAATTCCTCCTCTCCTCTCCTAGATTTGGTTCTTCTTCTAAATATTTCAGGAGAGATAGCGTACAAAAACTGATCCAGTTTAGCTTATTCAAGCCCTCCTTCTAGCGCCAATTTGTTGATGATTTTTTTTGCACAACAACAACTCATACAAAATATGAAATCATATCTCTCTTGAAAGGTAAATCTCTATCAGCAAGCCTCAACATATAACCCCAAGGTCTCTAATTCCAGGTCTTGACAATGCATAAACAACTCAGTGATAAATGTGAAAATGTTGGTAATCACAAAGGGACCTTACTACAAGAAAATACTAAATCTTGAACTTTTCAAATCTTGCAATGTAATGATACTTCAATCCTAAATCTAATTCAAATGATAAAAAAAATAACAAAAGATTAGGGTTTCAAAGAGATATCTAAGATGAAAACTTCTCCTAAGATTAAAAATGCAAATGATGAAATACTTGAAATGGACCAATCCCTCATAAATTAATTCTTGCTTGACCAAGATAAATCTACAATCTTATAGAAATAGTGCAATCTTCTAAGGCATTAAAGATTTCAGATCATGAACATTCATCCAAGAAAACCCAATTGCAATTGAAATGAATAAATCTCCACAATTGAACTAAGCACAATGAATATAAAGGCCCAAGCTAAGTTTGCAAAGCAACTAACAATCAGCTAGCTACAAAAAGTATGGACCAGGGATTGCTGCAACACTTCAAGCATTAAATCATAAACACCATTGAATCAGATCTAAATCTAAAGCCAACATATATCTAATACCCTTGAGAAATTTGAAAGATAGAATCATAAGAACCATGCAAGATAAATCAACACAAAAGAGATCACCAAAAAATCACAATTTCTTCAATTGTATTGAATCACCAAATTTCAGAAAAACTTCCAATGTTTTGTTATAGTACTTGCTCAAAAATTGACTAACTTCTAATTCTACTCTACTACCTAATTCACTTGTATATGTATCTGTATTCTATTCTATATGTTACAAATGAGGTGAAATGCCCAATTTATAGGAATCCCCAAGGCATGTCGGCCAATCTAGGATTAAAAATCATAAAATAGCCATAACAAGTTGGCCCAACAAATGTTTACAATAATAAATGTCCATAAAATAGGTTGGCCGAAGGAGAATTCATAATTAAATAAATTAGCATTAAATGCTTGAACTCAATCTAGGTCGGCCTGGGATCTTCAATACAATTCAAACCAATGCACAAGTTTCAATGCAGCCCTATATTAACTACCTCCTTCCATTCTTATCCTGAGTGCACCTCACCAAGTCAGCCAAGGGTTGGAGTAACTAGCATTTCAAATTTCCTTTCATAGATTCAATTTCATCTCCAGAATTTCCTTGATGACTAAGCAAAATTCAGCCTGCACTCAACAAAACCACCATTAATATTCATTAGAACATGAAAATCAAGATTAGCACATCACAAATAACATATTCATCATTCAAAAAAATCCAAACACAGATCGAAATCAACCCAGAAGCGTCGTTAAATCGTAGTCAATATAGTCCAGGATTTCAAGCCAACCGCAGACTCTAGGCCAGAAAAGAATTTCAGGGAAATCCAAGCCAAGCAGATTCTAGTGAAATAAGCATGAAATCAATAATAGATCATTAAAAATGAATAAAAAATTCATAATCATTGTGTAATTTACCAATCAAAATCATGGAATGACAAGTATTTAACATTAAACTCATCCATTTCACTCAATTTTGAAGTTACACCAAGTTTTCAAAAAAATTGGAAAAATCCGGCCAGACCGGATTTCCACAAAAATGACAATTATTGCATGAACTCCGGGGAAACAAGGGGGAAAAGGAGGAATCGGGAAAATTCGGGACCAACAGAAAATCCTGAAGCTGGAGGAAAATGCGTACATCGGCCATGACTTTGCTCAAATTGATCAAAGATCATGAATTTGAGGACCTCGGGTACAAAACCAGCTTAACACAAACCCTCAATAAATCTTCCTTGAATTCTAGGCCCAATCGAAAGCAAATAGAAAAGAAATGGCAATGTCCTAGGCATGAAACCCTAAATTTTAACCATGAATGAATAGGGCAAGCCAGTAATGCCAAAGCACAACTAGATCAAATATCCCAACTTAACAGGACACCAATGAGAAAGCATAATGGCAAGAAAATCTCCCAAAGATCAATCAAATACAATTCATATAAGGAGCAATCATAAACGCAGCTGACCAGCAAGTTGAAGGAATCTGGAAACCGATGGTAGGATGAAATTTTGGAAAAATCTGGCCCAGGCAGAATTCTGCGAAGACCCAAAAATTCTTGAACAACAGTGTTGAAACCGACTTGCCGGAGTTTGGAAGAAATTTGGGAAAATCCGAACGGGGCAGAAAATCCCGAACCAGGGTAAAAACCCAAACTTTGCGAAAAGCTTAAGATTTTCAATATGCAACATGGGGGAAACACTTAGGCAAGCAAGATAAATGTTTAAGCTCGTGCCTAGGCAATAAAAATTCTCAAAATCGAAGGGGGAAAAATAGAAAAGCGTAAGAAAAAGAGGGTCCCTGCTTTCAGCAGGGCGTGTGTGCAAAACTGCACAACAAGTTGCTAGGGCCTTGAGCTAAGTAATGTGTTAATGTTGATCACCTTTTTTGGTCACATAGCTAGTGGCCTACCTTGCTTGAGTATTATTTGAGTTAGAGCCTTATTGGCTAGCTTATAGAGCTAGGATGAGGCTTAGAGAAATTAAAGATGCAACTATCACTTAAACTCACATGGTGGTGCTAGCCATACGATGGATATCAAAATTTCATTCTAATCAACTGTGTATCTATGTATACTTAATATTGTAGAGGATCGATTGTTGATCCTATGGGAAGGGTATAATATTTGTGTGCTCTTTTCAAATGTATCAATTTCCCTTTATCGACTAGGCCGATAATGGTAAAGGGGCTTAAACAAATGCTTGTGAATGTGTCATATGTATTATAATGTCACCATGGTTCAGTAGGAATGGTGGAGAAATATTAGTATAAGATTCATCAAACCCAAGTAGGGTTTGATCTATATGATCAACGGGCTGTTTCTTTGTAATTATTATAGATATGAAAACGCATGTCGATTATGAATGGTGTAAAACCAACGTTCCTTTAAGGGAATACCTGTATATGACCCTTGTTACTAAGAAAGAAGTGCATCTGACTTATAAGCAATAGTTGATTTCAGAGTGACGAATGAATGTTTTGTTTGTAACCTTGAAAAGGCATGAGTTCTTCTTAGAATCTTGAAACTTCTGAGTCTTGTATCATAACTGAATGCTTGTTCAAGATTTATATTGATGAGCATGTCAATATTAGAATCATTTCATTTATAAATAGTTGCACATTGAATTTCAGTAATGATAAGTGTTCAAAGATCTGAATAATGGGAATTATGCTTTCATGTATGAAGCTGGGCTAGCTTGATTTGTTAGTGAAATCATATTGGCTTGCTTTGATATTGACAGATGAGTTAGCTATAGACAATATTTGTTACTGGCATAACAACATTGTTAATTATTTGTTCATTGTAAGATAACCCCATTCTATTAAAAATAATGAACATTAATTTGAAATGTTATCATTTAGTATCTGAATAGCTTGAAACAACATAGTACTACCATATATAGTGAATGTTCTATTGGAAATCACATTGTTTTGTTATAAATTGTAATTGTTTAGCCTGAAATAGCATTGTAATGATGTAAACAGTGAATGTTCTATTGGAAATGGCATTGTCTTGTCATAAACTATAACTGCTGAGTCTGAAAGAGCATTGTAATGATGTAAACGGTGAATGTTCTGTTGGAAATGACATTGTTTTTTCATAAACTATAACTATTTATTCTGAAACAACATGAAAATGATGTAAATAGGGAATGTTCTATTGTAAATGGCATTGATTTGTTGTAAAGTTATATGTGTAGCTGAAAATAGTCTTGTTCATTAAACTGTTTAGTTGGGAATAGTCTTGTTCATTAAACTTGTTAGCTAGAACAACATTGATTAGTTGTAAGATGCGAACATTCTATATGAAATATCTTATTTTATAACTATTTAGTAGGAAATAGTATTGGTTCTATTAAAATAGTGAATGATCATATGTAAACAACAATGCTAGGGTATCATAGTTTTGAGAATTCAAAATAAGCAATGGTATGCATGACACTATTAATATATACTTGTCCTGGATTCTTTATTTTGACAAAAGAAACATCAAATGGAATATTATTTAATGGTTGCAATCTGATTTAATGGTTTATTTAAGAATGTATGCACAAACCAAGAACTTAAGTAGGCACATATATGTGTATGCACATAGAATTCATATATGTACATACACATACTTGTTACATACCTTCTTTTGTTCTTTCACTTAATTCATTTTAAAATGGATAATGCTTATGTTGAAAAGTAAACAGGAGTCATGTGAATGATGATTGATTATTGAATTGCTCTATTTAAACATGTATATGATTTCAGTTTAGAGAGGAAATTAGTAATCTGATTCTTCTTTTTTGAAGACATATGTGACAAGAATATTATTTTACTTGAATAGAATAGTGATACCTAGGTAGACTAGAGCACCTCAAAGTAGATGCTACTAGAGGGTGGATAGTTGTTATGAGATGTTGTATTGTAGAAAGTTACCTTCTGGGATGGGTGCCAAAATGGAGTTCAAAGATTATAGGTTTGCTTTAGACTAGAACCTATTGTTTGTTGTTGTTGCAACATATTTTAAAATGGATAATGCTTATGTTGAAAAGTAAACATGAGTCATGTGAATGATATAACCGATTATTGAATTGCTCTATTTAAACATGTATCTAATTTTTGTTTAGAGAGGAAATTAGTAATATAATTCTTCTTTTTTGAAGACATATGTGATAAGAATATTCTCTTACATGAATAGAATAATGAAACCTAAGTACACTAGAGAACCTCAAGCTAGATGCTGCTAGATGGTAGATAGCTATTATGAGATGTATTGTAGAAAGTTACCTTCCAGGGCAGGTGTCGAAACAAACTTCATAGAGTATAGGTTTTCTTTACCAGAACTTATTGTTTGTTGTTGTTGGAACACATATATATGCTTGGCCAGTAATATAGTTCATTTTGTATGTATGAAATCTATGATATCACTCTCTTCCATTCCTATCATAGATCTTGCATTTTCTTTTCTAACTTATAGATAAAAATTTCATGTTGATGTATGGGCACGCACTAGATTCCATCTTGCAGATTGTTCTCTTGCTAAACTTTCCATGTAGGGTCGGGTATTTTTCAAGTTGGAAGAATGTTGGGGAAGCATAAGCTTCCAGGTTGGGGGGTAAATCACTTCAACCATGTTATCATCCACCAGTGGAGGTGAGCACCAAGAGGAACCTTAGTTGTACACAAGACTATTTTAGTCGAAGATGTAACTTGATGTAATACTGCATGTATTTGATGTAAAGTTGTACAATGTAATGAATTTGTTACCTTAGAAGCCAAGTAAAACTTAATATTGTAATTTGAATTTTGAATTGAATATATGAATCATTGACTCATTTTAAATTGACATGTGTAGCTATGATTGAATTTAGCCACTAGTTATGTCTTTTTAATTTGAAATATATTCATGTGTCATTTACAATAATGTTAATTAAGTAATAATTTAGGATGGGTTATTACATTTGGTATCAAAGCTTAGGGTTCAACTCTAGCCCTTTGATTCTACCATAGTTTGACTAGGGATAGTTCAACCTTGACCAAAATTTAGTTGTCTTGAGAATTCAATGAACTTGGATTGAATGCAAGTGTGGGAAGGTCAAAGGTAGAACAAAGGAAAGGGAAAAATGTTAGAACCTCAAATAAGAATGACACAAAGGAAGAAAAATCCAAGATAGAAGTTCAATCAAAAATTCCTGAGGAGGAAACTCTAGCTCAGGACCTTACACAACTCAAGCTAGAGATAGGCTTGAAGATTGAGGAGAAGTGAACACGTAAGATCAAAAAGCTTTCAACAATCTAGGACTAGCCTCTAGGATGTGGACCCAATGCACTCTTGTTCACTAAAGAGGAAAAAGAAAGCCTACATGCTCAACCATCCTCTTCTATAAAGTTTGATGTAAATTTAGATGAGGACCTAGAGGAATGTCCTATTTCTGATGTGGAGAAAACAAAATTATGCAACAAGAAGCCTTTTGTAAATAAGGGTCTATAGACTCATCTTTAATATAAATAGAATCAAATAATAATTTTGGTGTGTTCAAATAAAGGACTTCAAAATGTGTTTATTATGCATGAATGTGTATGTCTTCTATGAGTAAGGGATGTATGCATTTGTGAATTATATGATGTAGAATAAGATTTTTTATTCGTAGAAACTAGTTTTGAGAAGTGATAAATGCGAATGTGTTGTAGGATTAAGTGTGAGTCAGCATGGTGACTACCAAGCAAGAAGTGGGTGGTAGTGGTTCTGATAACAAACCTAACAAGAAACTAGAGTAAATTCTAGAGCTTCTAAACCAACAAGATTCTCACATGGATCACATAGAGCAAGAGGTCTAAGTGGCACGTGAGGACTAGGACTTTAGGAATGCAGAAGGAAATCAAGGAGATAGTGGTCCAGGGGTAGGTCCATGAGGAAAAACTAAGGAAGAGCTCATAAAGGATCTCAAATGGGTAGCATCACCCAAGTTCGATGGTAAGGCTATTGGAGTAGGAGTTGAGGATTGGATTATAGAGTTGGAAAAATAATTTGGGATCTATAACCTTTCTAAACAGACCAAGGCGACATGGGCTATGTATCATCTCTCAAGTGAAGCAACTCCTTGGTGGGATAACAAGAAGTTAGAAAGGATTCTTCAACCCACTAAGCTCACTTGGGAACTCTTCCTCCAATCCTTTAGGAAGATATGGTTACCATAGCTTTTCTATGATAAGAATGTGACGAAATTTCACAATCTAACTTAGGGAAACATGACTGTGATCCAGTATAGGGAAAAGTTCACCAACCTATTGAAATATATGCCACAGTATCAGGGAGATAAATGGTTTTGTATCCAAAAATTCATAATGGGACTAAGACCCCACATAGGAGTTGAAGTTGATAAACATGAACCTCTTACCATGAATTAAGTCTTCCAAAAAGCCACAAAACAAGAACAAAAATTGCAACAGTTATCCAATCTCCATAACAACTTGAATCCTAAGTCATGGTATGGGAAAAAGAAATTTCATAAAGGATACAAGAGCCATCAAATCCACAATCTCAAGAGGGGAAGTGAGTTGCAGGAGATGGGTAAAGATGGTAATGGTGGAAAGAACAAGAAGGTAAAAAAAAGCAAGGGAAAAGATGACCATAAGCAGAAGGACTTTAGAGATGACAAGTTAGGAGGTCACAAAGGGCCTCATGATGGATGTTATACTTGTGGATGTGATTATTATGCCTAAAATTTTCTTCAATGGTTGAAGTCATGGAATGAAGGAAGCTATTAGTAGACTCAACATTACCAGATCCATGCTACAATGGATTATAAATAGGTAGAGTATCAGGCTTTTCCAATTCAGCTAATGGGTAAGCTCTATGGCCAATCTATCTATATCTTAATTGATATTGGAGCTACAAATTTTCTTATAGATCTTAGAATAATATCCAAGATACCCATTAGACTTGGATACATGACCAATTCATGGAAAATCCAGTATAGTAATCGAGAAGAGTGGAGGGTAGATACATATCTCTTTTGCAATCAGTTAGAGATTCCAACCTTTCAATCTCAGGTCAAATTGTATGTGGAACCTTTAGGCTCATATGATGTAATTTTGAGAATAAACTGGTTAACTAAGCATAAGGATATAGTAAACTCTGAGGATAAGGAATTCAATTTTTTGGATGATTATGGAAATCCAGTTGAGATTTGTGGAATGTAGAGACTCTTAGAGCTTAGATAGATTTTTGCGATGAAGCTTAAGAAGGCTCATCGAAAAGGATGTGCAATTTATGATGTGCATGTCAATGACCTTGATAGCAAGGAACTACATTTAGATGACTATCCTATTCTAAAGGAGTTCCAATATGTGTTCCTTTATCAACTTACAAAGTTGCTTCTAAAGTGGGAATTTGACTTTTCTATTAACCTTGTTCTAGGAGTTGAGCCTCAATCTAAGGCACCCTATTAAATGACTACCACAGAACTCTATGAGTTGAAGGCCCAGTTAATGGAATTGCTAGAGAAAGGGCTCATAAGATCCAGTGTGTCTCCTTGGGGAGTGTCAGTTATCTTTGTGAAAAAGAAGGATGGAACCCTACATCTATGTATATATTATCAAATATTGAGCAAGGTGACCATCAAGAACTAGTATCCACTCCTGAGGATTAATGAGTTGTTTGACCAAATGAAGGGAGCAACGATGTTCTCCAAAATTGATCTTAGGTCTAGGTACCATCAATTTAGAATTAAGGAAGAAGATATTCCAAAGATTGCATTTAGAACTTATTATGGGAATTACGAGTTCACAGTGGTACCTTTTGGTTTGACTAATGCACCAATAGATTTTATGAACCTCATGAATAGTGTACTTAGAAACTGCTTGGATGAATTTATTTTGATCTTCATTGACAACATCCTAGTATACACAAAGATTGTCAAAGAACATGATAGGAACCTAATGATACTTTTTTAGTGGCTGAGAGAAAGGAAACTCTTGGTAAGCTATCCAAGTGTTCATTCTATCAAAACATGGTGCAATATCTAGGCCATATTATTTCATCTAAGGAGTCTTTGTAAACCCCAAGAAGATCAAGATAATTGTGTAATCTACAGTGCCTCATAATTTGTTAGAAGTTTGTATCTTCATGGGCCTTGTGGGATACTATAGGAAGTTTGTGCAAGGTTTCTCCTAGATTGCATCTCCTATTACCTCACTCCAAAGAAATGGAATGTGGTTTGTGTTGGATGGGACAACTGAGAGTAGGGGGTGAATCAGTTGTCACAGATTATAACCTTATAATCAATTACAAAAACTAACACATAAACTAATTAAGTGATTAACCATCAACTGCAAATGCAAAGACACAATAACACCAAATTTATGTAGAAAACCCAACGAGGGAAAATCCATGGTGAGGATTAACTCAAACTATAGAGAATATAGAAAATGATTACAAAAAGGCTCACTACCTGAAATAAGACTCATTGCCTGAGATAAGGACTCACTATCCATAGGGATATAACCTGGAGGGCTCACTACCACATAGATACAAAGAAGACAAATAATACTTGTTACAAAGAGAGAACAATCCTAATGCAACAAATGATTCCACCACAATCACTGATCAACTTGCATGAATGATAGAGTTTTCCTTCTACTCACTACATCTAGAAACTTAGCATTAAGCTTCGCACTGATCAACCACACACATAACACACACACTTTCACACACATAACTCACACACTTTCAGAATAGCATCAAAGTCACATCTACTCTTTCACTTATCTTCCTTCTTTTCTTATATACAAATTTCATTACTAACACATTTTTTATTTATACTATCTCCAACCTTGAAAAGATACAAAGTTGGTCATCAAACTTCAAATTCAAATTAGGTCAGTGCCAAAAATCCTAGGGTGGAATTATAATAAGGGAGACCCAAAAACACGCTTCACCAGGACCCATAATAGATCCAACATGCTTCATCAACTTTGAAGATAGTTCTTGACACATGGTCGACCAAACTAGTGTAAAATGCATAGATCAATTAAGCTTGATACTTCCAAATGCCAAAACCATCTTCAATAGAACTAGGGAAACACAACTCTAGAACCACAAGTCATAAGACTTCATTAAAGATAAATCTGGACCAACAACAATTCTCTCGGACCTTAGCCAGAACACAAAAAAACATAGTTCACAAGTACCAAATCAATATTTTCAATAGTTAAATACTTGTAATCTTCTTTTAATATAGTTTTCTCAATATCCTCAACATATATATTCAACAATAACTATTAGATACCTAGTTGATCGGTTTACATCAATGACAACACTTTCATTCCTCTTTCCATTCTTGTAACAATGCCCCCTTTGTCATTGATGGAAACACATGATGTGAAAAACCATGAAAGACACCATATTAGTTTTGAAAATACTTTCTTTTTCTTCTTCCCCTTATAAGATCATCTTCCTCATTACCTACTTTCTCTTATTAGCTTTCTTTCCTTTTCACATGATCTCTCTCTCTCTTTTCACATGCTCCTTCTCTCTCCCCCTTTGAAATCAATGGAAAATGAAAAATATATGTTCACTGAAACTTCCTTTCACATGAAAATAGAATACTCATAATGACAACACTTAAAATTTATTGCTCCCCCTAAGAGGTAGCCACTAGAAACATCAGCCCAAAAAGATAGAACCATGAATCCACTGGACTAATGGATCTCCAAATGCATCTTAGTTTGTAAAAGGAGGGGAAATAACCTATAGCTTATCCTAGAGATACTAAAAAGTATCTTTAGGAAGAGCCTTTGTAAATATATCCTCAATTTGATCCTTTGTCAAAACATAATCAAGCTTGACTTCATTCTCCATGACCTTCTCTCTTAAGAAATGATACTTGATAGATATATGCTTTGTTCTCGAGTGCATTACATGATTCTTCAAAATTTTAATTGCATTTGTATTATCACAAAAGATAGAAATATGATCATCATATAACATTATGATATCCTTCAATGTCTATTTCATCCATAAAACTTGTGTATAGCAGGATGCAACAACAATATACTCAACTTTAGCAGTAGACAAAGAGATTGAATATTGCTTCTTACTCAACCATGCCACCAATCTACATCCAAGCAAGAATACACCACCACTTGTACTCTTTATGTCATCTATGCTTCCAGCCCAATATGCATTTGTATAAGCACTAAGTGTAAAATTAGTATCTTTAGGATACTATATTTCATAATCTAGAGTTTCATTCAAACATTTGAATATTCTTTTAACTGTAGTAACATGTGTTTCCTTTAGATCTTCTTGAGATCTAGCTACAATACAAACCACATGCATAATATCCAGTCTAGTAGTAGTCAAATACAGTAGTCCACCAATCATAGATCTATACTTGCTCTGATCAGCCTTAGGTGAATCATCATCTTTACCCAACTTTCAACTAGTCACTAACCATAGCCCAAGAGAGAAATTCATCTCACTAACCATAGACATTTCAAATTCTTTTTGCATATCTTTCAAAAAATCTTGCACGTCTTTTCATTTTCTCCAAAGATAATGTCATCAACATATACAACTACAATCGACATTTTGTAATTTTTGAGTTAATAAATACAAATTATTGTCTATTGTACCTTTGTTAAATCCTTGCTAACTCAAATACTTATCTAACCTTGCATACTAGGATCTAGGAGCTTGCTTCAATCCATATAAATCTTTCTTCAATCTACACACCATATCCAGTTGATCTATTAACTGAAATCCTTCTATTTTTTCCATGTAGACCTCTTCATCTAATTCACCATTCAAAAATGATAACTTGACATCCATTTGATAGAATTTGATATCTTTATAAGTAGCTAATACAAAGAACATCCTTATAGCTTCCATTCTTGCTACTAGGGAAAAAATCTACTAAAAATATATACCTTCCACTTTTGAGTAGCCTTTACACACAAGCCTTGGTTTTTTTCTAACAACTTTCCCATTCTCATTTAGCTTATTTCTAAATACCCATTTTGATCGAATGATATTTTTGTCTACCGGGCTTTGTAACACCCCACCACATAACCTTCGGGGATAACACAAATACAATAGAAATGTAACAATTTTATTTATTTTTAAGTGTAATTAATAACAAGTAAGTGAACTACACTTAACACATACATCCCCTAAGATACATGACAACACTTACATTCAAATCCCAATATATAAAAGTAAACTAATCCATAGACATTAAAGAATCTTTCATAGATTGCATTCATTCCATAAAGCAATTACAAGACTAATTTCCAAAATGAGGAAGATCGTATAATAATGTTATAGTTACATTGATACAAGAATCCTCCTCAAATAAAAATGAGTAGTACATATACAAAGTATCCAACTAATACAAAAGAACATAAAAAATACTACAAAGCAACAAGTACACACGAGCTCTCCAATCTAGAAGATCTCGCCATCATGAACATGAAATGCAAACCCAACAGTGTAAGGTGTACATTCCACCCAACCAAGTGGTACCCAAAGGCCCACCCCCTATGCTAGGAGATAGTAAAAGGGCTTCCTAG
>VDFB02105785.1:98838484-98861066 GCA_007258455.2 Sequoia sempervirens | reverse complement strand
TGTTCAAGGAAAAAAGAGTGCTCTTAGGAAGACTCACCAATTGGCCAGAGGTAGCTTCATAACTCTACAAAATTGATTTGATGGCTTTCACTACCACCACAGACAACTCTCCCATAATAATTGTGTCATCAATGAATTGTTAATGTGAATAGGGAGGAGAGGAAGAGGTGAGATAAATCCCCTTAATGAAACCAATAGATATCTGCTTCTAAAGAGATCTCCTAAGAGCTTCAGCTAGAATGATGAAAAGGAAGGGAAAAATGGGATCACCCTATCTCACCGCCTAGAATTCCTAAAGAAATCATATGGAGAACCATTCACCAATACAGAGAAAGAAACCATCAAGATGAGACTCAAAATCATCTTCAAGAAATTATCTAAGAAGCCAAAAGTAGATAAAAATTTAACCAAAATTTGCTAGTTCACATGGTCAAGAAGAAACTAGCCTTCTTAGTAACCATTAGTGAGTGGATATTTTCATGAACTATGATGATAGGATCAAGGATTTTTCTACCAAAAACAAAGCCACATTATTTATAAGAGATAAAAAAAGGAATTACTCTCTATAGACTTATATCCAAAACCTTTGAGAAGATTTTATAAATAGAGTTGCAAAGGATAATAGGAAAAAAATCATTAAAGGTAGAGGCACCAGGAATATTCAGGACAAGAACAATGAAGGTGGAATTTAGCTCCTTCAATAGATTGTACCTACCAAAAAACTCCTTGGTAGCATCCACCACATCTCTAGAAACAATCGTGGAGAATTATTGAAAGAAGAACATGGGGAAGCCATCCAGACTAGGGGCTCTATTCCCAACAAAAGAGAAGAAAACATTCCTAACCTCCTTGAAAAAATGGATCCTACACAACCTGTTATTTAAATCTTCAGTCACAATTCTAGGAATAACTTCCAACAATTGGTCTTGAACAACCAAAACAGGAACAAAATTGTTAGACAAGATATCAACAAAGTAAGTAGAAGCCACTTGTCAAGTTTCCCCATCATTCTCAATCAATACACCATTGTGACAGATACAATTAATCTAATTAGAGACATAATGATTCAAGGTAGTGATATGGAAGAATTTTTTGTTCCTATCACCACAAATGATCCAAACTACATGGGATCTCTACTTCTAAAACTCTTCCTCCTTATCCATAATATTGTGCAAACAAGATAAAAGCATGCTATCCTCATTAGTGACATTATCATTATACCTCAAAGCTTGAATAGTCTACTGCAAAAGATCAAATTCCTCCTTAATATGGGATTTCTCATGAAATATATTCCCAAAGGAAAACTTATTCCAAATCCTCACATTAGACTTCACCAACTCCAGCTTCTTAGTAATTCTATACATTGCCATACTGTCAACCTAGATATCCGACCATGTAGAAATATTATCTTTAAAATCAGGATGTGATACCCACATTTTTTCAAACTAGAAAGGGAAGGAGCACCTTTCACCAACCAAGTCAGTTGATAAAGAAATGGGGAAGTGATCTGACCCCAATCTAGTAAGAGTAGAGATGGAGCAGGAATAATGAATCATCCAATTAGGAGAAAGGATGGACCTGTCCAACTTCACCTAAATCAATGCATCACCAACTCTATGGTTTGACCAAGTAAAGGAGGCCCCTCACAAGTCAGCATCAAATCAAATCTACTCTCATCATCCACCTAGGATCCCCCCATCTTTTCCAAGCAACTCAGAGGAGTATTGAAGTCACCCATTACCAACCAATGACCAGTAGAATGATGATCTTTGAAGGAATTTAAATTCCCCCAGAACCACTTACAATCACTCTTCAAATTAGGGTCATAATTATTAGATGAGATCCATGACAAAATTACCCCTAATATGATAAAAAGAGGTAG
This sequence comes from Sequoia sempervirens, assembly GCA_007258455.2. NCBI lineage: Eukaryota > Viridiplantae > Streptophyta > Pinopsida > Cupressales > Cupressaceae > Sequoia > Sequoia sempervirens. Next base: position 98,859,184 of record VDFB02105785.1, on the reverse strand, counting down.
AAATATGGTTAGATTCACCAAATATAGCCCTCCCAATCACCACCTTCGTATTCCAAAAGGTTTTCACACCACTATAATCTCCCTCCACATCAAATCAATGAATCCCACATTCTTTGAACCTTTTCTTTAAACTATCCAGTCTATCCATAGGCATTTTAGTTTCCTGAATCAAAATAGTATCCGGTTTATGATCCCTTACCAAATTAGCAAGGAGATCCTAATTGTGAGGGTTGTTCAACCCTCTGGTATTCCAAGAAAGAATCATCATAGGAGATTCTGAGATGTGCTCTTCAAGCACATCTCAAACAGGTTTTTCTAAGAACCATCAACAATTTCTAGTTTACTTTCTTTCTCCCTATGCTGCTATAGAGAATTCCTTCCCATACCCCTTGAATCCAACCCACAATCATCTTTCTAGTGATTCCTAATCACAACACCCTGAGGGGAAGCATGTTTCTTCCTATTCCTAGTTTTAATAGGAAAAAAAGGAGGCTCCTTCATAGGCAAAGAGCAACCCATGTCATCCCCAATGACCAAAGAGGTGAGCACCACATTTTGTTTAATAGGAGAAATAAGGACATATGTAGGACAAGAAAACTCTCCCAGCTTAGGGGATTTTAGTCCCTTACCTTCATCCACTAGAGCATCCCATCCACTTCTTGACTCATTAGCCGCACCAAGGGAGTTATCCTTTGCATGAGCATTCAACTCCCCTTCTTCCAATGATATCATTTTGAGAAGAGTTAATATGTTTGAGTGTAGGCCATTGATTATTCTATTTCCAATTGATACTAAGTTTTATTTAGACACGTGTTATAAATATTATGATTATTTTAAAGAGATTTATAAGTTTCATTACACCATTTTTTTGGGTAGTTTGTTGTGTTCAATGGTTTGCATAACACCAAATATAGCCAAAGTAGTTGGAATTTTTAGTAGGTTTATATTGAACCCTCATAGAGAGCTTTGAAATTTTTCTTAAAGTGTGTTTAGATATTTGTGACAGACTTCTTATTAATATTTGGTCCATCATGGTAGTAATGATGTGGTTTAGTCATTGGACATGTAGGGTTTTATTCATGTAGATTGGGAAGGTGACTTGGATAGTCTAAGGTCCACTAGTGGCTATGTTTTCTCTCTATTTGGGTGTGCTATGAGTTGGATGAGTAAAATAAATCCTATGGTTGGTTTTCCCACCATAAAGCTATATTATATGGCTACTAAAAATACCTCTAAAGATGTGATATGGTTACAGATACTTGGTATAAGTATTAGTTTTGATTGCATGACTGTGAGGATTCGTTGTGGTAGTGAAAGTACCATATGTTTGGAAAAAAATCATATGTATCATTATTTTACTAAGAATTTTGACATTTAGTATCGCTTTTTGAAATAAATTATTAAGAATTGTAAGCCCTTGATTGAGAAAGTTGAAATCTTGGATAATGCTATAAATTTATTATGTAGTCAATGACCGTGTATAATTTATCTTGGTGTAGGAAGGCCATCAACCCTATTCGTTGTACTTAATTTTATTATGTATGTGATGGATGTAATTAAAATATATAATTTCAAGTGGGAGAATGTTAGGATATGTGACATTAAACTTACATTTCTAAGTCATATCATGTGTCTCCATACTCCTATGAAAGTGTTCTAGGGGATGTATGAGAGTTAGAATATTTAAATTTATTTCCTATGAAAAATTGTAATTGCAATTCATAGAGGTAGACACTTGTTGGTTGATGTAGGAGCATCGCGATCCATCGAATTTTGGTCATGTTTTAGTTTCTATGTGTTGTAGTTTGGTTGTGTTTTGTAGATGCATTTGAGTTTATTTTGTAAGCCTTGGCCCCTTGTCCGGTGTTGCTCTTTCATCAGTGTGACATTATGTGATCGACGAGACTTCAAATGGTGTCCCTTTGATAGCCTAATGTGAAGATTGTGCATCTTTAGTGAGACCTTTCTACTTTGGAGGGACTTTGAACATAGTCTCCTTGATAGCCTGATAAGAGATATATCTGCAATGCATGAGTGGTAAAGTCATTATCGGCATGACTTACCCTCATCGAAGGGACTCTATCTTGAGTCTCTTTAATGGCTCGATGGAACATGAAGGAAGCTCATTGAAGAGACTTAGATTTTTTAGAGGGACTCTACTATGAGTCCCCTTGATGGTCTGATAGTTGTGGTGGTTGGTGGTGGTGGTGACATATGTGAATATGAGGAGAATGATAACATATAAGAAGAGGCAACTATTATTTAAAGGTAGCAAAGACAATAAGCGGGCGGTTAAATTAAGAGGAAATGGTATGAGTAGTTGAAAGAGGAGTGACTGTTGGGCAGCCACATAAGGGAGAAGGTGGAAAAATGAAGAACCATTATGGAAGATTAAAGTGCATGGCCAGATGAGGAGTTCTAGGTGGTCTTATAAGGAGGCTGAATCCAAATAGTTAAAAACTGATAAGTGAGGAAAAGAGGAGTTGATCATGAAGAATGGAGGCATCAATCCTTAATAGATCTTAATCATTGTAATCTGAATCAGACTTTCCTGTATGAATAAAAGATATTTTTCTCATTAAGGCACATTTATTTTTTATCGTTTATTTTTTGTTTCATTTTTGTTAAAATATTGGTGAAGTCACAATTTTATAATAAAATGAATGAGAACTTCTTGTAGCTGTTTGGCATCTGAGAGATAGAGAGTGAGGGGAAACCACCAAATTGGTTCCATACCACATGTGTTTGTAATCTCTATCATCATTTACTTGCAAGTTAAAATTTATGGATGTTCAATTGTAATCGATTAAAATTGACACAATTTATTGTCAATTTTGGTTTAATCATTTTCTGAGTCATTGTAATTTGGAATTTGGGTGTTGTGTGAGTGATTATGTGTGACTTTTTCATCAAATGGTATCAGATTCGATGGTTCTAAGTGCATGGGTAGAGCACGGACAGTGAGGCAACATGTGCCAGGACCGGTGGGTGTGGGAAAAGAGTCAAGTGATTGTGTCTTGAGTAAACCCTAGGAGAATTTTTTGTAGGAGAGAGAAGACCTATAACTATAGAGGGTAGAGGAGGCACAAAAGATTTGTGGTAGATTTTGAGTTGGAAAAGTATTGCAGTAGTGAAGAGAATGAAGATTTTAGTTAGAAGACCCATTGTAATACCATCTTGGGATAGATATTGGGGTGGAATGGAGAAGAGAAAGCTATATGAGGAATTGAAAAAGATTTCAAGTCAAATGGATGCATTGGAAAAGTATTATTTTCCTAACCCTATGGTGATTGCAAGACATCCAAAGAAATCCAAGGAAAGAGAGCCTGAAGCAAATCCAAGTCATGTAGAAGAAATTACAAACAAGGATGTTGATAATGAAGAAAATGAACATTTTGTATATGTTAAGGAAGAAGATTACCAAGTGACAAAAAATGAGAAAAAATGCAAATTCTTAGAAATTTGAATTTGATCAATTTGATAATTTCCAGAAGATGGTACTCAATGTGAATTAGAGTCCAATGACAAAGAAAATTTGTTCATGTTGAAGATAACAACTATAATGGAGATGAAAATAAATTTGTATCAAATGTGTAGTTTAGTTTGGATGGTGGAAGTGCCGACTTAGTGAAGGTGGATGTAGTGGAAAATGAAAGTGTTGAATTTTTAAATGGGATTATAGTAAAAGAACTAAAAAATGGTGAAAAGAAACATGGTGTAATGGTTCCAGTTGATATTGCAGGGGTAACTAATTTTACCCATAACAAGGAAGTTGTTTCATTTGGGAAAATGTCTATGGAAGATTGTGAAGAGGAGATAGCATGGTGGGGATTTTGAATTAATAAAGAATTGAAGGATGAAGTATGCATAGAAAGAGAGAAGCCAAAAAATGTAGATCAAGAAACTTTTCTAAGGGAACAATGCAAGTATGGAGGTGCAGAATCAAGAAACTAGAAGGTGAGGAAAATGAAATTTAAGCTAAAAATTGACATTATGGACTCCATGTGTAGGAGCACATGATTTCTTAGTCACCTAGGGAGTTTGATGCAAGAGAATCATGCTCTATCAAATTTTGGTCATGTTTTAGTTTCTGTGTGTTGTAGTTTGGTATTTCGTTGTGTTTTGCGGATGCATTTGAGTTTATTTTGTAAGACCTAGCCCCTTGTCCAGTGTTTCTCTTTCATTGGTGTGACGTTATGTGATTGGCGGGACTTCAAATGGCATCCCTTTGATAGGCCAATGTGAAGACTATGTGTCATTAGTGAGACCTTTGTACTTCGGAGGAACTCTGAACATAGTCTCCTCGATAGCCTGATAAGAGATATGCCTATGGTGCGTGAGCGAGAAAGTCATTATTGGTAGGACTTACCCTCATCAAAGGTATTCTATCTTGAGTCACTTTGATGACTTGATGGAACATGAAGGAAGCTCATTGAAGAGACTTAGCTTTGTTAGAGGGACTCTACTTTGAGTCCCCTCGATGGTCTGATAGCTATTGTGCTTGGTTGGTGGTGGTGATGTATATGGATACAAGGACATCGATAACATAGAAGAAGAGGCAACCATTATTTAAAGGTAGAAAAGAGAATAAGAGGGCAGTTAAGTTAAGAGGAAATGATATGAGTAGTTAAAAGAGGAGTGAATATAAGGTAGCCACATAAGGGAGAAGGTGGGAAAAGGAAGAACCATTATGGAAGATTAAAGTGCACATCTAGATGAGGAGTTATAGGTGGTGTTATAAGAAAGAGGTCGAATGCAAATAGTAAAAAACCGATAAGTGAGATAAAGAGGAGCTAATAATGAAGAATGGAGGCATTGATCCTTAAGGGATCTTAATCATTGTAATCTGAACCATACCCTCCTCCATGAATAAAATATAATTTTTTCTTTAAGGCCCATTATTTGTTATCATTTTTTTTCTATTTTATGTTTGTTACAAATAGTGGTGAAGTATTAGTTTTATAACGGAATGAATGAGAACTTCATGTAGCCATTTGGAATCTGAGAGATAGAGAGTGAGAGAGAACCACCAAATTGGTTTTAGACTATGTGTGTTTGTAATCTCCATCATCATTTACTTGCAAGTTAAATTTTATGGATGTGCAGTTGTAATCGATTAAAATTGACACAAGTTATTGTCAATTTTGGTTTAATTATTTTTTGAGTCATTGTAATCTAGAATTTGGGTATTGTGTGAGTGATTGTGTATGAATTTGTTGTCATTGGTGGTGGTTACAAATCATAATGGATGAATATTATTCTTATTCATCTATATTGGAGAGGAGACCTCTTTTACTTGCATGTTTTTGTGTTTAATTGCATGCCAATGCATGTTGGGGTTCCATATCTTGCACTATATTGTATGTCCTATTTTCTAGCCATCTGAGATATAGGGAAGTTATAGAGCACTCAATATTGAAAAAAATTAATTGGATATAGGATATGCACCCATATGAAGGCCATCTGATGATTTATTATAATTTATTTTATTTACAATTTATCCACTAAGAGGGGTGTAATATTTTTCATATGGTTTTACCACTTACTTTGAGATACCATAGTGGTACTCTCACCTCAATATCTTCTATAAATTGTTGCCTTGAGATAATAGTTTCATTAGATGTTTTGGAGGTTGAAGAAGTAAGTTGTACCAAAATTTAGAAAGAGATGTTTTGTTGATGTAAAATTATTTAAATGATTAATACAATCATTGGATCTCTTTGGGTGTATTCCTACAAGGTTTTCTGCATGTATACCTTCTGTCACTTGTGTTTATAAACTTGTGATATTATTTCCATTCTATTATTATGAATGCGTTATTCACATAATAATCATATTGGATTAATCATGAATTCATTTTCATATTTGTAAACATATTGTTAAAGTTATTATTATAAAATTTCTACCTTGATTTACAACAATATTTTTAAGATGATAGGAAACCACAAATGGAGATAAATATCAATGCTTATGATGATGTAGAAAGATAGTATGGAAGTAGAATTTAGATTCCAATTAGGGTAGGCCCTATCTTACCACAAATATTGTTTCATATTCTAAATATTGAGCTCATTTATAACAATATTCTTCTTGATCACTCATCAATTCACGCCATGCAAATTATCTCTTCACATACCACCAATGTATTAAACATCCATATAATGGTTTAGAATTTTAAAAATATATATCCTAACCACTTTCAATATTATTTAATGTTGAAAGGCCCCTACAACAAATCCCATTATTTTCCTAGTATGGATATTACAACTCTCACATTATTACCATCCTCATCCTTTATTGATCATATTACTTTGGCATTAATATCTTCCACCATCCCCACTTCCAAGATCAAGGAAAAAATAATACATAAGAGGTGTGAGGAGTATGAGATACATAGAAAATATATGTGGTTTAACTCCCCCTTTCTCTATGGTCATATAGGAAACCTCAATGCCATATCAAGAAAGATTCTTAGGTTATACAATGTGTTATAATTTTTTTATTTAGAATGGTTTCCTAGATGATGTGATCATCAATTGTGATATAAGTTCAAGGTTATACAAAGATGGAGAATATGTACCATGATTTTAGATCAAAATTATTGAAAATAATTTTCAATATGTAAGACCATGTAATACAAAGGAAAAGGATTGGGATGCCATGATTAAGGAATCATCAATTCTCTTACAATAAGGATTAACTATTAAATATTTTTATAAGGATACAAATCATTAATTAAATAATTATATGATACCAAAAAAACCTTTGACAATGTGGGATCCTTTCACATTGCTTTAAATGTGTCAAAGGATAGGACTTTTAAGACTCTAAATTGATTTCACTACCCTTTTCAACGACACATGAAGATATGCACAAACAATTTAATTTTACTAAACCTTACCTTTATACTATTACCTCACTACACCATCATCAATTAACCTACCCCTCATTCATCTAGAGCTCATTGGTTGGGACAAAAAATAGTGTTTATCTATATAAATGATAAAAAAATGACAAATATTTAGCTAAATTCATTAGAATCAACAATGGCATCCCAATAGGTGACCATAAAAAGGGTTTAGATCTTTATGTAATATCACATTTTGGAGAACAATGCAAGTTCATTATTCTAAAAAGTGATTTAAAAAAAATACAATCCCCTAATGAAAACCTCTTTGAGGAGCTATCATGTGTAGAAGATAATTAAATAAAAAATGACATGTCTAATAATTAAAACCTCTCTAAGGAATCAATATACAAGGAACGCAACTTTATCTTAAAATATTCATAGTGGTGTGATTGATATTCACTCTTGGTATAGAAATCACAAGATGATAACTTGGGTATTGAAATTAATCCTAAAATAAACTATCTTATTGTTAGTACATCAATAGAAGAACAAGACATGACCACAACTATCCTTAGGAAGTATACTTACATTTTTCTTAGTCTTATATAGGTGATAGGTTTTGATCCTTCACTTTTTTTCCACTTGAAACAATAGGAAATGGGGTATGCAAGGTGATTTTGTATGGTTTAGGACATAGAACACAACCACTTTCTAATTATTTCACTCAAGGATAACCCTAGAGATATCAATGCAAAGGAGAAAGAGATCTTCCAATATGGTTTTCCTAGGATATGATTGTAAACTAACAAGGGGTTCACCACTAGGCTAGGGCTTGTAAAGATAAATGCAATGAAAGATGGAATTCTTAACCCTAATATGATGCAATCTTTCACTAAAAGACCTAGAAAAGTATGTAAAACAAAACAAAAAGTTGCAAGATGAAATGTGTGTATCTTGAAATATAGAGATGACTAGATGGATCTCTAAAATGCTAGAAATTCTGACTTTAGTGTTTATTGGGACTCATACACTAAGCTGGGTGAATCAGTCTTAGATCTAGGTTTTTGTGCACAAATGGGAATCTAGCAAATCGATATTTGAATCTATAAAAACCTGAATTTTGACCTAAATTGGGACTCATGCTAGAATTTAAAAATCAGTCTAGTTAGGGTTTTTTTGGAACTTCAAGGTCTGAATTTGGTCTTCAAAGTTTGCTATGTGCTTCCCAAGTGATTTCCAAATCCGAAACCCTCATTTGCAGTTTGTAGAAGTCCTCCAAGTATCTCCAATGCAAGGTGACAACTTTGAAAAATTAAGGCACTTTGAAAACTTTCTCCAAAATTTCTCTTGAATGTGTCTTCAACTAAAACCTACAAATCACACACTAAAAAGAGAGAGAAATGTTGTTTTGTTAGTGGAAAGGGATTTTACTTTGTCAAACCCTGTTTTGGTAATTAAATCCTAAAATGAAATGAAATAGGAATGGAGAATGATGAATTAACAAAATATGATGTTGGAACTTGTCAAAACCTAATAATGAAGTGTTACAAACGTGTGTGAAATGGCTCCAATGGATGTAGATCTAGACTCTTGCTTGAATAGGATATATCTTGATTTAAATGCTAGCTTGAATCATAAAATCCTACATCATAATTGTTAGCTCAAAAGAAAACATGACATGATGCTTGATATTTGAAAAATTCTCTAAATCACTTGATAATATGCTATTGAGTTCTCTTGAATGCTCTTGTGAAATCAAACTTTCTATATGCATGAATACTTAAATGCTTAGGGTGAAAATGAGTGAAAGGAACTTGTATTTATACTTAATTATGCAAGAATTCCCAAAATTACAACAATACAAGCTAACATTAGATATAGGAGGATAAAATCCTACCAAAAACATGAATTGATTTTAATTTTGGGCCACATGGGACTCATATGCCCAAGGTGGAAAATGGGTCCCATTAGGCATAATTTATGGGACCATTTTCAAAAATACTTTGAAAGGTGTGAAACTAGGATCGGGACCTTAAAACCTAGGTGGGACTCATATGCCCAAGGTGTTGCAAGAATAGAGAAAGGAATGAATCTATTGTCATTGATGTTAATTGGTCAACTGGTTATCTACTAGTTATTGTTGGATGTATATGTTGAGGATATTGAGAAAATTGTATTAAAGGAATATTGCAAGTATTGAAATGTTGCTCTAGTATTTGTGCCTATGTTTGTGCTGTTCATATATGTTGGTCATGATTATTGAAGGTTGTTATATCAAGATGCTTGGTCGATGGTTTTTTGTGAAGTTCAAGTTGTGCTCACCAGTTGTGAACTATGGTTCTCTTTGTTCTGGTTGAAGTCTAGAAGAAGGTTGTTGTTCCATATTTCTCTTTGTTGAGGTGTTTTGACTTATGGTTCAAGAGATAATATTTTTTGATTACATTGAATATACTTTTGATCTTTGGAAGTTTATAGCTTAATTATTCTATTTTTTACACTGGTTTGACCAATCATGTGTTGATCACTATCTTCAAAGTTAATGAAGCATGTTGGATCTATTTTTGGATCTTGGTGAAGTGTGTGTTTGGGTCACCATCATTCTAATTCCACCCTAGGATGTTTGGTGCCTACCTAATTTTAATTTGAAGTTGGATGGCTGACTTTATATCCTTTTCAAGTTTGGAGAGAGTATATATATAGGATGAGCTAGTAATGAAAAACATACATAAGAAAAGAAGGAAGATAAGTGCAAGAGTAGACACGACATTGATGCTATTCAAAAAGTGTGTGTGAGTTGTGTTTGGGAGATCATTGTGAAGCTTAATAATAAGTATATAGATGTAGTGAGTAGAAGGTGAACTCTATCATTTTGTAACAAAGATTTTGGCTACCCAAAATCTCTTGCTCCTCCTAGGGTTTTTCACCTAGAAGGAGAGGAAAAGGGGCCAAAATGGCTTTGTTAACACTAGAAGAAATGAAAAGATGAGTGTAGAATGTGTGTGTGGATGTGTTTGGAATAATTACAGGTGAAAATGAATGAATGCAAACTATTCTAATGCAAGGTGCTGGAAAACACAGTGTTGATTGCAAGAATGAACTAGAAAATTAAGCTAATGAAAACCAAATCTAATGAGATTGAACAGAGTGCACTTGGAAGAAGATTGATGTTACTAGAAGATTTTGGAATGTCTCAGAAACCTCTATTAATGACCATTAGGACTGATTCTCCATGCATGGCGAATTAGTCTTGCTTCTGATCAAATCTTCCTCAAAACCTGTTTCTGACTGTCGGGAGTTGAATTGTTAGAAAATATGTTTTCAAGCCTACAGGTGGGAGTCAGTCTCCATGGATGTAAAATTAGTCCACCTATAGGAATCTGGAAAATTAGGAGTTGATTTTGTGGAGTTAGATATGCACTTTTGTCTCCTATAGATCTCCTCTTCTGAAACGACCAGATCCGGGCCTGAAAAGGACTTTTTATTGATGATTTGACTTGAATGATGAAGAGATTAATTGAGTGACTTTGAAATGTAATATTAAATGATTCCTAAGCCTACAAGAGTCCTAAATCTACAAACAAGCAAGACAAGAGAGAGATATGTTGAATGTTATGGCATTGGGGTTTGCCTTACTCAAACCCCGTTTAGGTAATTAAACCAAAGTGGTGAAATAAAGTAATAAAACATGCAAAAATGGAGATTATTACCTTGTCATGATGATTTTATCTTGAATTTCTACAGCATAACATGAAGATTCAACCCTTGAATGCTTTAGAAAGCTACCATGATGACTTCTAATGGAGAAACTCTAGCTTGCTTGACTTGGATGAGAAGATAGATGATGAATTGATGATGATAGATATAAGAATGAGTTGTTAGAAGTAAAATAAGGATAAAAAAACTTATTTATATAAAATTTTGCCTTAGTATCCCATTAATACCTCATCATAGGCTGACATGAAGCAAAATTAATTCAAATTTCACTTTATTTCCAACTCAAAGATCAAAATGGGGCCAGATAGGACTCATTCACCACACATGGTGAATGGGTCCCACCTGGATGGGACTGATTCTCCATGCATGGTGAATGAGTACCACATGGGCCATTCTGACACCTAAGAAGCCAAGGAATTAGGAAATAAGGTCTAAAATGCTATCTTGTTGAGTATTTGATCAATTAAAGCCTCAGGGTGCACAATATGGGTTAATTAAGGCCTATTAGTGATGATGTAAATGCTAAATAGGGCTTGGGACACATAAATCAATGTGAAAGTGTGATTAAATACACTTTACAACACTAAAATTAGGTCCACATAGCCTAGGAAGGCACAAGAACCAATGTGAATGTGCAAGACACATTACAACACTAGTTTATCATTAAGTTTACATTGAGAACCTTCTAGATTGATGAAATAATGTTATTAAACACATTTTATAATGTTGAATTAGGGAGAAATATGTTAATTAAGTCTAGAAAAGCGTGAAATTCCTTTACAAGACTTTACAACACCTTTACAAGACATCAGTAGAAGCATGTTATTTGATTTGCAAGGGTCCAAGACCTAGTGTGGACATGTAAAATACCTCACAACACTAGATTAAGACCTAATTAAGCCCATTTAATCATGAATTAATCCCATGCCAAGCAAAGGGTCCTTTTTTCTATGACACATTTAGCCCCCAATTTAGTTAGAGGATGAACCTATTTCAAACTCACACTAAAGTAACCATTCAAGAGAGATCCTCATGTAGGGAAAGCCCCCAAGATACAAGATCGTGAAATGACAAGAATTAAAGAGAAAAAAGACAAGGTGAAAAAAAAGATGTACTCACTTTGGGCCGATGGAACTTCTTGGTTGTACACCAGGTGAGAAAGGCTAACGATAAACTCACTTTGGGGCAACAGAACTAGTTGTCCATGGGGTGAGAAAGTCCAAAAAGATGGTAAGATATACGCTAGTTGGTATTCACTCACAAACATAAGGGTGGCTATGGGGAAAATTCATGCTGCTAGGTGGGCTTCCCGCTCAACCATGTTAAAGTTATACTTGTTGATAACTTTAACAAGGCACCGCAAGGAAAATGATAGTTTTCAAGTTCCATGAGGTAATAAAAAATTTGTATGCAAGACACTCATAAAAAAGTGTAAGGATTTTTCAAAGGGATTTTTCTTTGCTCGTGCAAGGTCTCATCTTAGGGGACATTGTGCTTAATGTCTCCAAGAGAGGATGTGTCAAAGAAGCATCACGCTCCTGGAGGGTATCAAGCCCAATGAATCCACCAAGAAAAGGACTCATCACAAGAAGAAGGAAATCAGACAATGAAATGTGAGTGGTGATGTATTCCCCCACTTTAAAGTAGTTGCCACCACCCATACTAGGAGAAATTTCTTTAAAGTAGAAGAGAAAGAGGACATGAGAGATCACATGGAAAGCCCTATGCCAAGTCATATGTTTCTAAAAAGCTGTCATAAAAGAGAAAAGTATGTCATATGCAAGCCAACCTAAGGCATGTCATCCACATCCAAGCTTGCTCTCTATGTATATTCTTGAAAGGATAACTACTAGCCAAAGGAGGCAATGAAAAATGACATACCAGGACAAGGTTGTCTAACCCCTTGCCCCCCACTAAGTGTAGGACAATGGTGAGCTGAACAATGAATGAAATGCATGCAAGAATGAAAATCAAGAGAAATTAGAGGAATTAGATGCCCCCACTTCGGGAAGCATACCAAACTTATGAAAATATTGGATTTTATGATTCAAAGTAGTGCATTCATTAGTGGGGTGTCCATGCACTTGATGATATTTGCAAAATGAAGTCTTAGAATACCATTTCTTTTCAGTTCTAGGAGGGAGGGTGATAAAGTGATCTTGGCGGAGTCTCGACAAGATACCCTCTTGATCAATGGTAGAAGGTGGTCTTGTGGGGTGTTTCAAAGATATATCTTGCTTAGTAGTATGTGTCATACCTTCACAAGTGTCACTAGATTATGATATGTTATCCTTCCTATTAGAGGAGAATAGAAAATATAACGAATTCAAATCATATGAATATTTTGTAAGATGACATTGAAATTAAGTAAAGGTGTAGTCATGTGTGGCATATTGGATGAAGGATGATGTTCAATACCACAAGTTGTGACAAATGAGTCAAGAGTGTGTCATGTGAGATTGTTGATGTTGAGTGAAGGTTTGGTGATCTCGATCAAATGACAATAACCAAGACCATGAGTTGTTTGTTGTGTGTTAGGCTCTATAGGGTTGTGGATACCTTGTTCTCAAACACATCCTTTTCCAAGTCGTTTCACGAGTTCATACCCTTTTCCATAAATTTATTTCATTGCTTTGGAATTGGGTGGTTGTTCATTGTTGTGTTTGTCAAGGGTTTTTGTGGAGTTTGTGGCATTGTCGAAAGTGGTTGAGGCAGATGCTTTTGAAAGGATATTTGAATTTTGCATTAACATGATGGTTGGTTGTTCTTGTTTCTCATCTTTCTTCTGTGTGAATATGTATTTGTCGATAACTGATGGTGTGAATTCTAAGGATCCCAAATCATTACCAAAGAATTTAGATGGCAATTCCTCATCATTGTGTTTAATTTCAAGAGGATCTATGTTGAATGTTGCAATCAATGTTTTAGAGGACTTGTAGCTCCTTTTTCAAGATGCAAGAAACTTTTAGGCTTGAGATTTGCTTCAACTTGATAATTGTTATTGTTATAGACATATTTCATTATACGATGAAGGTTTGAAGGCACTACATTCATCTCATGAATCGATGGTCTGCCTAAAAGAATATTGTACGAAATATCATAAGGCATGACATGAATAAGAGTTTGCAAAGTAACCACCCCAAATGTAATAGGAAAAGTGATTACACCAAGCAGTTGCTTGGTTGAATTATCAAATCCTTGAATAGGTGTAGAATCAGGTATTATTTGTGACCTATCAAATTTTAATCGATCAAGGAGACTCACACCACACACATTAAGGGAAAAAACATTATCTATTGGAGTGTGTTTGATACCTATGTGATGGAATTGAGCAATTATCCTAAAGGCATCATGTTATTTATGCAACTCCTTAGGAGGGAGCTCATGTTGATGAAAAGTAATGTCAAGATTAGTTTGATTTGGTTTATGAATTAAATTTTCCACATCATTCGGAGTTGTACCATGAGGAGCTACAATTTTTTCTAAGGCTATTTGAAGAATATTGTTGTAATTTGGTGAGGTCTGAAGTAAATCCCAAAGGGAAATTTTTTTGGGTGTATTCTTTAATTTTTCAACAAGATCATACTCCTTTGTAGGTGGGTTATAACGAGGAGCACTAGGCAGATTAGGCAAAGGTAATGATTGTGGAATTGGTCGTGGTGGTTGTCGATTATTTCGTGTGTTCTATGTATGAGCAACAATATCATCACTAGATTGCTGCGATACATTAGTTTGAGGTGGGCAAAGGGTGTGTCATGGTTGATTAGAGGGATGAAGTGGATGTGAGGGTGGGTAAAGGATAAGTTTAGGTTTATTGAAAGGTGGATAAAGGGTGTAGTGAGTTTTAATGTTGTTAACATCACGTAACAAGTGAGATTCTTTATTTTCTTTGAAGGGCATGTTATCTTTGTCTTGGGTCATAATATCCTCCCTAGAAGGAGGGTTGTTAGAAGAACAACAAACCGCATGTTCATGACAATTAAGGTTTGGTTCATCTAAAAGAACTTCATCACCACTAAGGGAGGTATTAATAGTTGAATGTGTTTGATTATTGATAGTGGGGAGATTAGGGAAAGGTTGTATTTGATTGTTGGTTGTTTCTAAGGTCACATTCTCTCATTCCATATTGTCTAACATACTAGGAGATCTTGTAATATGTTCATCTAAGGTTAAAATTGCAAAAGTAGCTTCATCACAAGTATGAGGAGGATCAAGGATTGAACTGATTTGCTCAATAATTTTTTTTTGTAAGTGAAAGGAGATAACTAAAATTCTCATGACTCTCATTGGTTATGTTTTCTAACAACATATAATCTTCTTCACAACTAGGAGAGATACTAGGAGAAGAAAAAATGGGATTATCATGATCATTTATGACTTCATTTCTTTGTACCCTAATATCTTCCAAAATAGGAGGTGTAGGGGAAGGATCATAAAGAGGGTTGTTGTAGATCTTAAAGATTTGATTATTTAAGAGCAATCTGTCATCCTCATCATTTATAATCTCATTCTCGTGTGTTATAGTATCTACCCAAAGGGGATGAGGAAAAAGACAAGCAAGATTTGCATGATGCTCAATGATTGTATCTTCTTTCACCAAGATACCTTCATAACTAAAAGGAGAGGTATTGGGAGAAGAACGAATATGATCATCATGGTTATCTATGTTTGTATGCACTTTGATCACATCATCCACACAAAGAGAAAAGATAGGAGAGGGTATGAGGTTAAGGTTAACATTGTCATTTTCCCTCTCTTATGCTAAGAGACTTATATAACTAGGACATGGATTGAATGAATGATGATCATGCTTATTAACTAACTTTTCCTTTACAAAATTTTTGAAAGATAAAACTATGCTAACCCAAAATGCAATGTAAAAGGCTGAAATGAAAGGAAATTTTTAGATAATAATGGACTGATTATGCTATGGGAATGCAAACATGAAATTTAAACCATGCATGAAATGAGCTAAATGAAGCTAGATTGGATGAAATGGATTATATATAAATGCAACTAACTAATATATACAGGTTAAGGCACCAAATAGAGGCCTAAACACAAGGTTATGAATTCTGTAAAATATTGTTTCAAGGATCAGAAGGGACTGATTTGCCCAGGGTGGAAAATGAGTCCCAATATGGACTCTTTCCAAGATTTTCAAAACTTTTTGAATGATTTTTATGTTTTTAGAATACTATGATGCAGGTCTAAATGAAACATGCAGACTGTTAGAACTATTCAATGATTAAAGGTGCAAAAAGGGAACCTATTAGGCACTGTTACACATGCAAAGATAAAACCCTAGAGTGCAAACTAACTAATGCAAAATGAAATGTAAGCTAATCTAGGATGAACTAATGGACTCCAAAATTAGAAAAGAAAGTATTCTAACAACATGTTCACCAAAATGTAATGAAGAATTTTGGGTTCCCAAAATCTCTTGCTCCTCCTAGGGTTTTTCACCTAGAATAACAGGAAAATGAGCCAAAATGGCTTTGTTAACAGTAGAAACAATGGAAAGAGGAGTGTAGAATGTGTGTGTGGATGTTCTTGGAATACTTACAGATGCAAATGAATGAATGCAAACTATTCTAATGCAAGTTGTTGGAAAACACAGTGTTGATTGCAAGAATGAACTAGAAACTTAAGCAAATGAAAAAAAATCCGATGAGATTGAACAAAGTGCACCTGGAGGTAGATTGATGTTACTAGAAGATTTTGGAATGTTTCAAAAACCTCTATTAATGACCACTAGGACTGATTCACCATGCATGGCAAATTAGTCCTAATTCTGATCAAATCTTCCTAAAACCTGTTTCTGATTGCCGGGAGCTGAATTATGAGAAAATACATTTTTAGGCTTATAGGTGGGACTCATTTTCCATGGGTGGAAAATAGTTTGACCTACAAGAATCTAGAAAATTAGGAGTTGATTCTATGGAGTTAGATCTACACTTTTGTCTCCTATAGATCTTCGCTTCTGAAAATGCCAAATCTATGCCTAAAAAGGACTTTTTATTGATGATTTGACTTGAATGATGAAGAGATGACTTGAGTGACTTTGAAATGTAATATTCAATGATTCCTAAGCCTCCAAGAGTCCTAAATCTACAAAAAAGAAAGACAAGAGAGAGATATGTTGAATGTTAGGGCATGGGGATTTTCCTTAGTCAAACCCCATTTAGGTAATTGAAATGAAAGTGATGAAATAAAGTAATAAAACATGAAACAATGGAGATTATTACCTTGTCATGGTGATTTTATCTTGAAATTGGCAGCATAACATGAAGATTCAACCCTTGAATGCTTTAGTTAACTTGATGACTTCTCATGAATAAACCCTAGCTTTCTTGATTTGGATGAGAAGATAGATGATGAATTGATGATGATAGATGTAAAGAATGAGTTGTTAGATGTAAAATGAGGCTAAAAAACTTATTTATAGACAATTTTGCCTTAGTATCCCATTAATACCTTATCATAGGCCAACATGAAGCAAAATTAATTCAAATTTCACTTTATTTCTCACTCAAAGATCAAAATGGGGCTAGATAGGACTCATTTTCCACACATGGTGAATGGGTCCCACCTGGATGGGACTGATTCACCATGCATGGCAAATGGGTCCCACAGGGGCCATTTTGACACCTAAGAAGCCAAGGAATTAGGAAATAAGGTCTAAAATGCTATCTTGTCAGGTATTTGATCAATTAAAGCCTTGGGATGCACAATATGGGTTAATTAAGGCCTATTAGTGGTGATGTAAATGCTAAATAGGGCTTGGGACACATAAATCATTGTGAAAGTGTGATTAAACACACTTTACAACACTAAAATTAGGTCCACATAGCCTAGGAAGGCACAAGAACTAATGTGAATGTGCAAGACACATTACAACACTGGTTTATCATTAAGTTTGCATTGAGAACCTTCTAGATTGATGAAACAATTTTATTGAACACATTTTATAATGTTGAATTAGGGAGGAATAAGTTAATTAAGTCTAGAAAGCGTGAAATTCCTTTATAAGACTTAACAACACCTTTATAAGACGTCATTATAAGCATGTTATTTGATTTGCAAGGGTCCAAGACCTAGTGTGGATAGATAAAATACCTCACAACACTAGATTAAGACCTCATTAAGCCCATTTAATCATGAATTAATCCCATGTCAAGCAAAGGGTCCTTTTTTCTACGAGACACATTCATGCAAGTTGATCAAGTAACAGTGGTGGAATCCTTTATTGCATTGAGATTGTAGTCTCTTTGTAGCAAGTATTCTTTTTCTTCTTTGTATCTTTGTGGTAGTGAGCCCTCCGGGTTGTAGCCCTATGGATAGTGAGTCTGGATAGTGAGTCCTTATTTCAAGTAGTGAGTCTTGTTTCAGGAAGTGAGCCTTTTGTAATCGGTTTTGATATTCTCTATATTGTGAGTTAATCCTCACCATGGTTTTTCCCTTATTGGGTTTTCCATGTAAATCTAGTGTTACTGTGTTTATGTGTTGGATTTGAGTTTCTACATTGATGTTTTGATGATTAATCATTTAAGCAGTTTCATGTATTAGTTATAGTGATTAAATTAATGGTTAACATCTATGACAACAGATTCACTACCCCTCTTAGTTGACCTATTCAACAAGTGGTATCAGATCTTGGTTCCTTGGTGAAGAGCTTAATCACTTGAGGAAGGTCTGGGATGGTTGGAAAAATCATCTTCGATTATTTGAGGTTTGATGCAACTAATTATGGTATCTAGAAAGTATGATGGAAGAATATCTATAGTATTGTGGATATGATGTGAAAAAATCTTACAAGAATCCTTACACTCCTCCTACTAATGGCTTGAGTACACATGAAGAAATGAGAGCACATGAAGCAAATAATAAGATGAAGTTCATATTGAAGAATAGTCTGGTACATTATGAGTTGAGTAAGATTCAAAATTTGAAGACAACTAAGGAAGTCTAGGATGCTTTAGAAAGAGCACATGATGGTGATGAAAGAGTTAAAAAGATGAAATTGCAGAATTTGGAAACACAGTTTGATCTTATACATATGTCCGAAGATGAAAATATTAAAGCTTATGTTAAAAAATTGGATGAGGTAGTGGTTGGAATGCGATCACTTGGAACTAATATAGATTAAACCAGGATTGTAAAGAATATTCTTAGAACTCTTCTTGATGCTTATAGTGAGAAGGTGAGTGCTATTGAGTAGACTTTAGATTATAAGACTTGTAGTAAGGATTTGCTGTTAGGATTTTTGACATCTTATGAGATGAGGAAGTTGAATCTAAGAAATGGAGGAAAATCAAAGACTACTTTTGAAGCTACAAAAGCTAAAGACCCAGATGAAGAAAATTTTGATGAAATAGAAGCTAACTTTGTAAGAAGAATGAGAAAAGACTATGCTAAGTATGAAGGTAAGTTTCCATTTAAATGCTTTAGTTGTGGAGGAATAGGTCATTATGCTGCACAGTGTCTGGAAAGAGCTAAAAGGAATAAACAAAGATATGAGAAGGAAAAGAAAGGAAATAAAATCAACAGAGCTTACTATGTGAATGAGAATGCTAGTATTTCATATGAAGATCCAAATGAAAATGAATGCTTGTTCTTGGAAATTAAGGATGAAACTACTTCTACTAATTTAGATAAACAGATAAAGGAAAGCCCTCCAAAGAAGAAGGAGAAAAATGAAGTAATGATTATCTATGCCCTACTTGCTAAACAAGAAAATATTTTTTGGGTAGTTGATAGTGATTGTTCACATTACATGACTGGTGACAAGAGAATTTTTTTTAAGCTTGAGAAATATGATTGAGGATTGGTTATGTTTGGAGATGATACTAGTAATATATCTATGGAATAGGTTCAGTAAGTTTTGATTGCAAGCATTATACTAATAGTTTTTACTATGTTGAGGGTTTAAGGCATAATTTGCTAAGCATTGGTCAGATGTGCAGAAAAGGATATGATATTGGGTATACAGATGAGAAAGGGGTATGTATAGGATCATAGAAAAAATAGGCCCTTAAGTGGCAATGAAAATTCAGAAAAATCAGAGTTAGGCAACTTGACATAAAAATTTGAATAAGTTATCCATATCATTTCGAAAATATGTAAGAATAGAATCTATGGAAAATTGAATGTAGTTTCTAAACTACTAGGTTTTTTTCTTTTAAAGTCTATTTGGTGAAATTTTGAAATTTCAATGCAGTAGTACTTAAATTTAACGGAAAAAATAAGAAGTAGGTGTTTTTCTGACTACCCTAACCACAATAAAATGATAATATTTTTTTATAATATTTTAGATATAAGTAGAGGACTCATTTTCAGATGTCACACACATTTTTTTGTAATTTTTTTCCAAGTAAATAATTAATTATGAACTTTTTATTACAAATTTTAAAAAATATAAATACTCATCTGTCTGGCCACCTTAACTTTGTCAAAAATTAATGAAATTTTTTTAAAATCCTAGAGTATGCGAAGCATAAAATGTGACACATGTTTTGGATTCAAAAAATGTGATATCATTTGAAAGATATAGATGATTTTCAATCAGCCTATCAATCAGGACTTTAGTCATAATTCTAATAGAAAATGAATAATAATTATTTATTAAATTTAAAGTAAACCATAATTTATAATGGTGGAAAGCTGAGAATCTCCTTTATAAGCCCTTTTTGTTTCATCAATTTTGGAAAAAAAAAAGGTCGTTAGCCACATGGGTGAAGTCTAGAAAAGCAAGGTAAGTTGTTAAACACATTTTTTGTGTTGACTTCTCAGGATTGACATGTCCTAGCCAAATTCCAAAGCAAGCCCGAGGCTAATCCCTAGGCAATAAAGTTTTTGTCAAAAATATCGGATATCTGATTTGTTTTATATATGATCTTAAAATAGTTTATAGTTTATTTTAATATATCTAGTTTAGAATATACAATATAGTTTTTAATTTAATATATAATATACAATTTATGATAATCTCTTATAGAATTATGTATTTAATATATAATATATTATATTATTATGTATAATATTTAAATATTATTTTTATATTTTAGTTAATGTATAAATATTTATATATATATATATTACTAATATATAAAATATTTAAATATTATCTCTTTCCT
>VDFB02105785.1:98824802-98838384 GCA_007258455.2 Sequoia sempervirens | reverse complement strand
CTTTTCACTTACCTTCTCCCTCAAAAAGTGAAACTTGATAGATATATACTTTGTTTTTTAATGCAACACCAGATTCTTAGAAATATTAATAGCACTTGAATTATTACAAAATATAGCAATAGGCTCATCATATACAACTCTGATATCCTTTAGTATCTGCTTCATCCATAGGAATTGAGTACAATTGTTAGTAGAAACAATCTATTCAGCCTCTGCAGTAGATAAGGAAATGGCACTCTTCTTCTTGCTCAACCATGAAATTAGCTTCTTACCCAAGAGAAATGCTCCACCACTAGTACTTTTTCTTTCATTCACATCTATTGCCAAAATAGTATCATTAAAGGCACTCAAAGTAAGATCATCATCTTTAGGATACCATAGGCCAAGATTGATAGTTCCCTTCAAGTATCTAAAAATTCTCTTCACAACAGTCACATGAGATTCCTTCAGATCAACTTGAAATCTTACAACAATACATACAACATTCATGATAGCAAGCCTATTTTGAGCTAAATACAACAATCCACCAATCATTGATCTATATATTGTCTGATTTTCTTTTGGAGAATCATCTTCTATTTTCAACTTGCATCTGGTCACCATGGGTGTACCAACTAGCTTTGAATCTTCCATACCGAACTTCTTCAACAATTCCTTCACATACTTGGACTGAGATATAAAAATCCCTTTATCTAACTAAGTAATTTGCAATCCCAAAAAGAATTTCATCTCACCAATCATAGAAATCTCAAATTCATTCTACATCTCATTAGCAAACTTCATGCATAAACCATCATCTCTTCCAAAAATGATATCATCAAAAAATACATCAACAATCAAATATTTATTATTATCAATCTTGAAATAAATATTACTATCAACAATACCTTTGTTAAATCCATGCTTCAACAAATACTTATCCAAACTTGCATACCATGCTCTAGGGGCTTGCTTGAGTCCATATAGTGCTTTCTTCAACTGACATACCATATCTTCCTTATCAGTCAACTGGAATCCATCAAGTTGCTCAACATACACTTCTTCTTCCAATTAGCCATTCAGAAAAGCTGATTTGACATCCATCTGATAAACTTTGTAGTTCTTGTGAGCAACATAGGCAAGAAATAATCTTACAACTTCAATTCTAAGAATAGGGGCAAAGGTCTCTTCAAAATCAATTCCTTCCATCTGTGAATATCCTTTGCATACCAGTCTTGCTTTGTTTCTAACCACTTCACCTTGCTCATTTAGTTCCAATGACATTCTTATCCTTAGGTTTGGGAACAAGAATCCATGTATCAATCTTTTCAATCTATTTTAACTCTTCTTTCATTGCTTCAACTCAATGCTAATCTTTACATGCTTCATTCATACTATTAGGCTCAGTCTTTGAAATCAAGCAATATTCTTCTGCAATCTTTCTCCTAGTCTAGACACCTTTGTTCTTATCACCTATAATCTGATCTTCTGAATGATTCAGTCTTACATACCTCAAAGTATTCATAGGATGTTCTTCAACTTTAGGCTCTTGTGATCTTTCTTCTACTCTTTCACCGGTTTCTACTTCTTCTTCATTCTCCTAATTCACTAGATTGATTTTTACTTGATTTGTAGTTTGTTCTTGCTTTCAGGTATGTGTAGGATCATGATGGGCCAAAAAGTGGCAATATGATGGGTATGTGGCTAGCAACTTTTTATTTATCCAAAATTGATGAAACGAAAAGGGTTTTTAAAGGATATTCTCATATTCTCACCAATATAAATTATGCTTTAGTTTGAATTTAATAAGTAATTATTATTCATTTTCTATTCAAACTACGACTAAAGTCCTGATTGATAGAATGATTGAAAAACATCTATAGCTTTCAAACAATATCACATTTTTTGAATAAAAAAAAAGTGTCACATTCTATGCTTCACATAATATAGGATTAAAAAAAGAAAAATTGAATTTCATGAATTTTTGACCAAGTTGAGGTGGTCAAACATACAAGTTTTTTATATTTTTTAAAAGTTGTAATAAAAAATTCATAATTAATTATTTACTTGGAAAAAATTTACAAAAAAATATGCATCACATTGGGACATGAGTCCTCTACAAATTTTATATCTAAAATATTATAAGAAAATATTATCATTTTATTGTGGTTAGGGTGGCCTATCGCATTACACCTACTTCTTATTTTTCCCCGAAATTTAAGTACCATCACATTTGAATGAAAATTTTCAGCAAATAGATTTTTTAAAACAAACCTAGTAGTTTAGAAACTAAATTCAATTTGCTACAGATTATATTGTTACATATTTTTGAAATAATATAGATAATTTATTCAAATTTTTACGTCAAGTTGCCTAACTTTGATTTTTGTAATTTTTTTGCCACTTAAGGGCTTGTTTTTTCCATGATGATCCTGCACATACCATTTCCTTGGTTTGTACTATCATTCTGATCATCAGAATCATATCCACAGGTTTTGGATGGTGTACCTAAGTCTTCATCAACCTTGGAATTTGCACTGTCAACCATTTTCTTCAATCTTTTATTGTAACACCGGTAAGCCTTGCTTTTAGTAGAATAACCCAGAAAGATACTTTCATCACTCCTAGCATCAAAATTTCCTATGTCTTCATGTCTCTTAATATAACATCTACTTTTAAATATCTTGAAGTATTTAATAGTAGGCTTTTGACCGGTCCATAGCTCAAAAGGGGTCTTACTAGTATCACCTTTGATTTGTACCCAATTTAGTGTGTACACAACAATACTCACAACTTCTCTCCAACAGCTATGAGGAACATTTCCTTCCAACATCATTGTTCTAGTAGCATCTTCAATTATTTTTTTCTTCCTTTCCACAACTCGATTTTGCTGAGGGGTCTGTGGTGCAGATAATTGTTTCTTTATTCCATCTTCTTCAAAAAAAAAATTAAATTCACCAGAAGTGAATTCACCACCTCTATCTAATCTTAGACATGTAATCTTCAATCTTGTCTCTATCTCAACCATAGCTTTAAAGATCTTGAACTTTTCTAATGTTTCATATTTCTCCCTTAAGAAAGTAACCCACACCATTCTAGAATAATCATCAATGAGTAATATGAAATACCTATAACCTTGTACAATTTTGACCTTAGAGGGATCGCATAGATCAATATGCAAAAAAGCTCTAACAATTCGTTTGAACAATGCTTTTTACTCCAAAATGAAATTCTGATTTTCTTTCCCAACTGACATTCCTTGCATATTGCATTAGTAGGTTTCGCCAACTTAGGTAGATCTCTCATAGCCTTAGTGGAACTTATCTTGACAATATTATCAAAGTTAACATGACACAATCTCCTATGCCACAACCAACTTTCATCAACTTAAGCAATCAAACAACTTTTACTAGCATGACTCAAGTGAAAGATATTACCTTTTTTTTTGATACCTGATGCAATATTCTACACTTTCCATCCTTGAAATGAAGATTGTATCCCTTATCAACCATTTGACCAACACTCAAAAGATTATGCTTCAAGCCTTCCACATACAAAACATCATTAGTATTATTCTTACCATCAAGAGAAATGCATCCTCTTCCATGGATTACGCCAGTTATATTATCACCAAATCTCACAACACCACCATCATACTTTTCCAAGCTTACAAACTTACTTTTATCTCCTAGATGATGTGAAAATCCACTATCAATTACCCATTCATCTTTTTCTTCAACTCGAACAGCTAGGGATTTCTCCACATTTGTACAACCAACAGATTCAATAGATATAGGATTATTTTCCTTGATATCAATAAATACCCATTCATCATCACTTATATTTCCTTTGGTAGATTCACCATCTGTTAGGCCTTCATCAATAGAATAGTAACACTTCTTCTAGAATCTAGGCTTATTAAGTCTTGGTTTAGGAACTCTTTCTAGACACCTTGATGCAAAATGACCTATATTATTGCAAGAAAAACATTTAAGAGGAAATTTCCTTCATACTTACCTTTTCCTCTCGGTACTCTTTTGACAATAAGTGCTTCCAGCTCTTCTAGCTCTCTTTCTTCTTCTTCAATCTGTCTGATTTCATCCTCATACTTGAATGTATTTCTAGATGAACTCTCACCTGAATCATATCTCTGTCTATCTCTTCCAGAAGTAGTAGCCTTAAATGCAGATTCAACCTTAGGAAGGGAATCACCAAATTCAATCAACTCAAAAGCAGTCAGCTTACCATCCAACGTATCTCTGGTTATGTTTTTTACAGTCTAGAGCTCTTTAATAGAATTATATTTGACTTTGTAAGAATCAAGTAGGGATCTAAGCACTTTAGAAATAATCTCATATTTGTCTATCTTTCCACCAGCACATCTAATACCACAGAAAATTTCATTCACTCTTTGCATGAAAGTATTAATGTTCTCATCATTACCCATTCTCAACTTTTCATATTTCCCTTTCAAACTTTGCAACTTAGCAATATTCACATTAGAATCACCTTCATACAAGGTTTCCAAATTTTTCCAGATCTCATGAGTAGTCTTCAGATCCATAACATTTTTCATCTTAGAATCAGTCAAAGTACTCAACAAAGCTTCCTTAGCCTAGATATTATACTC
Organism: Sequoia sempervirens; assembly: GCA_007258455.2. NCBI lineage: Eukaryota > Viridiplantae > Streptophyta > Pinopsida > Cupressales > Cupressaceae > Sequoia > Sequoia sempervirens. The sequence goes on along the minus strand of VDFB02105785.1, from coordinate 98,833,775 downwards.
AACATCTCTGATCTCAACAAAAGTAGTAGGACCATTCTATGGAATAATATACATATTACTTGTAATGCTCCAATAGGGTTCACCAATGCATCTCAGATGGCACTCCATTCGATTCTTCCACAAAGAGTATTTTGTTCCATCAAATCTCAGACTATCCTTCTTGTAACTTGCCATCCCAGATCACCTTAAGCTGTTAAACTTCTTCCAAGGAACCTGCTTCGATACTAATTGTTGGCAATATAAGGGCATACAACTATGAGAGGGGTGAATAAGTTTTCCCAAAAATTCAAAACTTATTTAACTTATTAACCTTATTCTTAGATTTGATTATTAACCATGAAAACATAAATTATCAACACATCAGAAACACACATAACACAATTTTTTTACGTGGAAACCCTATTAGGGGAAAAACCATAGTGGAGGTCAATCCACAAGATTATACCTTGTTAAAAGTATAATAAAAATGAAATCTGGGGAATGCACATGCATTCAGGCATATTTCCTAGAGCTCACTGCTCAAATACAAAGGAAGACACACTTTCCTACAAAGAGATTTGGATTACAACCATCCAAATTTTGAACTAAGAAAATAGCATATTCCAAAGCCTAATTATAGTTCTTAAGCACATAAACAATTCTTCACTCTTCTACACACTTCTTCACACTTTGCTCTGCCTTTGAATGAAATTCTCTATACACACACATGAAACACACTCTAGCATAAATAACACACTCTTCATCCCTTCCATACACTTAATTGAATAAAAATCACTCTTATATATCCTAACAAAATTTAATCTCTTCATGTCAAGTCAATAAAAATAATGAAATGAATATAACTATTGGCCCAAAAACATTCAAGATTATTAATTTGAATCAACCAAGTTGCCAACAACTTAGTGAGGACCTAAAACAACATCTCAACATGAAGAAACTTCAATTAATTTCTCCTAAGATCCATAACAACTTCCAACACCTTGTCCAAGAACAAAGAAAAACATGTACACACAAGATAAAATTTCCAACCACGACAAACGACAATGTGATGTGCAAAATATAGAGCGATCTATAAGCATCCAAAACACCATGAACCAACAAAGAAGCATCCACAACAACAAATTATGAAATAACCTCATCTTCAATTAGGAACACTAACTGAAGAAATATAAAAACTGGCTGAATGAAAATATTCATAACTGATCATATCTTCATGCGGATCTTTCCTCGATGTGGATAAACAGATATACTTAGCAACAAACCATTTAGTACACAACCTCTTATCATCAATTACAAAACTTACCAACATACTAAACTTCACTTTACCACTAACAACCGCAGCTCATTTGTTTTTAATTTCTTAATATCCTCGAGGATATACAACTTCAATTCATAATTAATGCTAATAATGTTAACATCTGACAAACACATATCAGAACCCCAACTTATCCAACCTCCTACCAATTTAACTTAAACCCTTATACCTTCCTTTTCGGATTCTTCCTTCTTTTCTCTCCTTATCTTTTGATGATTCCCTCTCCCCTTTCTTCTTCTTTTTCCGATTTTCCTCTCCGGACCCCCACCCTTTTTGATTTTTGATTTTTTTCTCTTATTTCTCCTTTATTTTCTCTTTTGATTTCCATCTTTCCCCTCTATCTTCCCCTGGACTTCCATTTCCTGATTTTGACTTTTCTGATTTGGATCCTGATCCGTTTTGATTTCCTTTTGCCTGAACTGAGATATATTGATTTATGACCTGAGAATGATCTGACCTTGATCCTTTTTTTCGAGGGAACTCCAATCCCTTTCCGATTATCTCTTCCGGATTTTGGACGGATGGCGCTTGACTTCCATTTTGTCCCAGAGTTTGTTTTGACGCTCTTTATTCTCCGAGATCCTGATTCTCGATGGGTCTCTCTTTTCCTGAATCCCCTTTTGATGATCCTGATTTTCTCTGACGGAGAAGTGATTCTGTTTTGACCTGATCCTGGATCCCCCTTGATTTCCTCTCGGATTTCTGATCCTTCTGATCCTCCTGATTTTGACGCTGATTTGACCCCTGACCACCCTCTTGATTTCGATATTGGATTTTATCTTCTTGAGTCTTTCATCCTGCATTTCTTTTTTTTCGAGGTCTATTCTGATGCTCGGATTTTGTCTTTCTGACTTCCACTTTGACTCCATGAAGTTCTGATCCCTCCGGACTGATCTCTATTTCTCCGGATATTTGATTTTTCCCTTTTCTCCTTTTTTTATTTTATTTCGACCCTCCTTCTTCCCTCCCTCACTTCAAATCTGACCTAGCTTTCTGAACCTGGCCCGGAATTCCCTTTCCTTCCCTAATCCCTAATTTAACTGGAATCCTCTCTCTCTCTCGATCCTCACGCATCTCTCACTCACTCCTCCCCTCTACCCCCCATCCTCCTCCCCACTCCACCTCTTATCTCTCTCTCACCCCAAACCCTAAACCCTAACCTTAAACTGTAGCATAATCCCTCAACCCAATCCATAAGCCCTATATTGTCAACCATCTACCCTCAACCCCTCTCTCTATTGTCTATGTGCACAAAAATCAGATATCCAATTTGTAACATCAAAATACTTGTCATAATACATTCTAAAATGTTTTCAAGACAATACATTTTATATATACTCAACACAAATCGAATATCCAATTCATATTGATATCCGATCCAACCATTTGATTGGATATCCGATTTGTGCTACTTTTCTTGGGAATTGCTTTGGAGCAAAAATCGACACCAACCCAAAAAGAATTCAACTTAGATTTTCTACATTTTTGGAAATGCAAAATGCTACTTTTTTCATATTGCCACTTTTGGCCCATCATGATCCCTACCACATACCCAAATGTGGGATCCATAAAGGATTTGGAACATTGGCTAAGAAAATTTGTATTGAATATTTATCAACTTGGGTGTTGATGGACAATCCTTTATGACTTAGATAAATGATAGTTGGTTATGGCATAGGAGAATGTCACATGAATATCGATAACTTGGAAAGGATTAGTCGCTTAGGCTATGAGATTTTACCTATAATTACAAAGCTTGCAATTCTATTTGCAAGAATTTTCGCTTTTAAAGCAAGCAAGAAATCATTACAGATCAAGGGAACAATCTACTCACTGATGCTAGATTTAGTTCATAGAGTCTATGTGGTCCCTATCAGTGATAAGTCTACTTGGTAATAGGTACTTTATTCTTTTAATTGATGATTAATCTAGGTATACATGGGTTAAATTTAGAGAAATCGATGCATTAGATAGATTCAAGGCATTCTAGAACTATGGTTAAAAAATGATGTGTATTTGAAGATAAAATTTTAAGATCTAATAGAGGTGGAGAATTCACCTCTCCCATGAGCTCAATATGTTTTGTGAAGTGCATGCATGGAAAAAGAATCGATATCTACTGAGAACTCCTCAAGAAAATGGAGTTGTTGAAAGGAAAAATAGAATAGCTCAAGAGGTTGTTAGGTCAATAATTACTAAAGCTGGAATATTGGAAGTTTACTAGAAAGAAGCTATTCATACTGTTGTTTATGTGTTCAATTGAGTTCAATCAAGAGTAAATAGTACAAAGATGAGCCCTATGAGCTATGGCACGAAAGAATTCCTATAGTTAAAAATTTCAAGGTATTTGGAAGAAAATGCTATATCAAGAGAGATGAGTAAAATTTGGGTAAGTTTGATGCAAGAAGTGATGAAGGAATATTTCTTGGATACTCTACTAAAATCAAGGAATACAAATGTTTTAAGAAAAGTTTGAGGAATATTGTAGAAATCTTGAATGTGAAGGTAGATGAGGCAGTGAAGAACTCTATTGATGTTGATGGATATGCATCTGATGAACATGATTGTGCAAGAATAGAAGAAATTATGGAAGAACAAAAGAAGCTAGATGAACAAAATGAAAGTGAAGAAGATGCTCCAGTGATGACTGCTAGGACATTGAAATATGTACAAAGAAATCATTTAGAAAATTAGATTATTGGAGACAAGACAAAAGGCATATTAACTAGAAGTAAAGCTACTGCTAAAGTAGATTTTTGTTTATTCACAGAGATTGAGCTGAAGACAATAAGTGAAGCCTGTAAGGATGAACATTGGAAGGAAGCAATGAAAGAAAAACTTTTGTAGATTGAAAAGAATCAAACTTGGGAACTAGTCACAAGAATGGTAGATAAAAACATTATTAGATCAAAATGGGTTTCTAGAAATAAGTTGAATGAGAATGGAGAGTTTTCAAAAATAAAGTGAGGATTGTGTGTAAAGGCTATTCACAAGTGGAAAACATAGATATTTAGAAGAACTTTTCCCCAGTAGTGAGAATGGAAGCTATAGGGATGTTCTTGGCACTGGCTACTTATAAATATTTCAACGTCTATCAGATGGATGTTAAGTAAGATTTTATAAATGGTGAGCTAGAAGAATTTTACATGGAACAACCAGAAGGATTTCAGTTAACAGATCAACCAGATATGGTGTGTAGGCCGAGGAAAGATTTATATGGACTAAAGCAAGCTCATAGAGCTTGGTATGAAAGGTTAGACATGTTGATATTTGTCATTGATGTCATTGATCAGTCTAGTATTCTTACCTCTGACTTATCTCTTGTTCTGACAGTGGTGTTACTGGCTTATGTTTTGGTATATTCAATGTTGTACCACAGTTTTTTGGACCGACCCTATTTTGGTATAGCGTGGGATATCTTTTTGCATCTATGCTGACAACTCCAACATCTTGTGTAATGCATTCTATCTCTAATGCAAGCTGACTAAGTGGATATGCATATCCGATATATCTATATATATATACATCTATATATATATATATATGAAGCGGTATAAAATAAAAATATAACATATATGATATATGATGTATGATAGTGATCTGTTGATGTATAGTGAAAACTAATATATGTGCTATAGTGGTATGGAGTAGTGTTTTGAAGATCTTTGTGCTTCAACAATAATTGTATTCATGCATTTATAGATGCAATTATAGTAGTTCAATTTTGTAACATATACTTTGGCTGTAAGTTGTCTATCAACTGTAATAGTTGGATTTTATATCTTGTGCAGTGAGTCGCCCTGTATTTTGTAACTAGTTACTTAATACTTGAGAGTTAACCCTCTCCACGATTTTTCCAATCTTGGGTTTCCATGATAAAAATCTTCGTGTTATGTGGTGTTGTGTTATATTGGTTATTGTTCAACAATTTTAATTATGTTATGTGGGAAGCTATTTAAAAGTTCTAATAATTTTAGAGGAATACTAATTCATCCCTCCCCTCTTAGTACTCTAGATGTTCAACAATTGGTACTAGACATAGATCCTTTAGAAGAGTCTAACAACTCAAAGGAGATCTGAAAGGTTGAACATATGGTACCTAGATCTACCACGGATTAGAAAGAACTCATGTCCATCTTTGAAGATATTGAAGCTATTGAAGATGAAAATAATGCACTCTCATAAAATCTTCAAATGGAAAATGACTCCATTAATAAGATGAAAGATTAGATCTATAAATTCAAGCTAAGGCATAAGGAGGTTAGTAATGAACTCAAATTAGCAAATATTAGTATCTTTTATTTGAAATCTAAGTGTGAAGAAGATGAAAAGAGCAAGGAACATCTGAATAATGTAATAAAGGAAAAATATGATGAATGCAAGAAGTTAGAACAAGAAGTTGTTTCTCTCAAATTAGATCTAGAAGAATTAAAGAATTAAGAGGTCAAATATAAAGCAAGTTTGGAAAAGCTTGATGAAATATTAATAGCTCAAAGATCACCAAAAAACAAGAAAGGCTTAGGCTATGAAATTGGTGAATTCTCCCACAATAAACCTAATGAAAAGAAAGAACCTGATCCAATAAAAAATCTAAAACCAAATTTGGCAAAGAAGACAAAGTTTAGTCTTTAGTAAAGCAACAGGTAAGTAGGAAACCCTTCTCTTTTAATGGTCATTGTTTTAATTGTAATAAATTAGGTCATAAATTATTAAATTGTAGGAGTAGTATGAATCAAAATGCTAGATCTTACTCTAATAGATGTTATACTTGCAATGGTTATGGTCACAATGCTAATCAATGTAGGTGTGATAGGTCGAATGTGAGTGTTAGAAAAAGAGAAGCAAGTAAAAGAGTGCAGATAAACACCAAAACAACCTACACCTCAAGATTAGCCTAAGTTGGAAATGATACAAGATGAAAGCAACAAAATGGAACTCTATACCTTGCGTCGAATCGATCCTTTGGTTGGCCCTTCAATCTTTGATGTGTATGCTCCTTGGATGGCAAGTAGATGCAAGCTAAATGATGTTGTGAGGATGAGTGCAAATGGATGAAAACAAGAAAATGGCTAAGTATAACTTAAGAAACAAAATTGATAGAGTTTGGCTAGCAAAATGATCTCCCCTAAATGAGAGAAAAGAGGGGGTATTTATAAGATTTTTGAGAATTCCTAGGGGAAATGGATGGTCAAGATTGAGCCACAAAATATCAAGATGTAGGGCTAAGGTGAGTTGAGAACTCACAAGCCCTCACATCTTGACATGTGGCATGTGATATAGCCTTAAAAGGTGAAGTGGACATGAGGTGGAAGGAGAAGGACATGACATGGAGGGGGGTACAAAGTACCTTGGGATTGGACAAGATCTCCTCATAAAGGAGTTCCTTGTCCCATGTGGGTGAAAGGACATGTGAGGAATTACAAATTTCTCAAATAGTCTCATGGGGATGAGAGAAGGAATAAAAAATTCCTTAAATACATTGGGGGATTAAAAGGTGAATTAAAAATTCACAAAGGGAAGGGAGATGCCTTGTCCAAAAGGAGAAAGCCTTTAATAGGGTTGACTAAGGACACATGTCATAAAGGACATGGGGAAGAGAAAATGAATTTAATATTCCTTGGAAGGATAAAATGAATTAAAAATTCCTTGAGAGGTTGATTAGGCTAGTTAGTGAAAGATTAGAGAATGGTTAGGTGGCTAAGAGAGATTAGAGGCAAACTTGCAAAAGTTGGAGGATGTGACACATCCTAATCAAGGATTAGGCATGTGCACATCCTAATGATGGGATTAGAAGATGGAATAAGATAAGATAAAAAAGATGGAGGATGTGACATGAAAGGAATTAAATAAATGGAATATTTATTTAATTCAATTGATGGAAGGAGGATTAAAGAGATAAGGTATTATTGATTAAATAACTTAGGGATTAGAAGAACTTAAGGATGTTAATTAAAGAGGATAAATTTGGATAAATTAAGTGTCCAAATTTAGACGTCTACATTTTTCCCCTCTTTGAGATGGTGTTACGAAGTAGCATCATTTCAAAGAATATTAAAACATAGAACCTAGAAGAAGATGATTAGATTGGGAAAGATGCCCCAGTCATTCCTTTGAATGATTAGGAAGGGAAAACGATGATGAAAGTTTGGGATGAATGATGCCCCCTTGAGAGGACATGCGGGTTCAAGAGAACACGTATGGGCTCTCGAAATGGATGAGATGAGGCAAGGGGAGTTGAAGAAGATGATGCAATGTAATGGAAGATTGGGAGGGGAGTGTGATGAAGGATGAAATGGATGGGGGGGATTTGAGGATGAGAGATGAAATGCAATCTAAATGCAATTTTCCATCGTCGGAGCACTGATTTTTGCTATAGCATAAGACACAAGATGCTAGGATATGAAGAACCAAGGTGGATTAGTGTTTAATGCAGAAAACAAACATAACAAGCAAGAAGGCTATCCCAACACCCCAAAGTCATGGTGACCTTGGTCGGGCCAGGTATTGGGATAACCACAAACACACAAGGATGCCCTAGCGTAACACAAGATCTCGGGGATCTTGGTGGGTACTACGTGGGACAACCGAGAAGACAAAAAAGATCAAGATATGCCCCGATGTTGACTAGTCAAAGCACACCATGATATGATGGATCAAGGCGACCATGACAAGTGATGATAGGGAGCTCAAATGATAAACAAAAGCCAAAAGCATCAAAAGATCACAATTAATTTCAAATGTCCTTTGCCATAGGATCAGTCAAGGGGATGGATGGGATTGATGAGGTCTGTTAGGAAGGATGCATCCTGTTGAAACCGGTGATGGATACTAAATTAAAAGATTGATATGATGCAAGATATTCAAAACTGATTGGATTTGATGATACAAGTGGATCTCATTTGTTAAGATCCAACTAGATAAGGGCGTAGCTTGATGATGCGACATAGGAGACTAACACATCCTAGCGACCTAGGGGCTCAGGGGCCAATCAAAGATTAGCCTTGCCTACGTGGAAGCACAGAGCCCTCGTAGTTCGATAAAAGGCTGACGACAGAACATGATGGAGATTTTGATGGATGACCAAGATAGGACAGACAAATAGGAATAAGATATGAAGATTGATGATAGATGATAAAGGATTAGATGGACAAAGTAGAAAGATTGATGATAGGCAATAAAGGGACAAAGTGGACAATGAAGATTGATGATGGAACCCCGGGGCGGATCAAATGATCGACCTTGCCTATGTGAAAGTGCAGGGGAAACGTAGTTCGACAGAAGGCCAAAGACAAGTGATGGATGAAAGATGAAGAGATGACACTAGATAAGGGGATAAAAGGATTGGACTGACATGATGGGACAAGATAGACCTACTAGATTGGATCAGAGGATGATGGCTACACAAAGCTCAGGGATGGGATAGTTATCCAAATCATCAAAGATGAAGTGGGTGGATGATATGACGAATAGATGAATGATGAAGAAGGATAGGAGATTTTAAAGATGTGAAAAAGAAGCAAAAGTGATGGAGATAAGATAGATGACATTGGATTGCGTGGGGAGAATGGGGATCATGAAGCTCAGGGATGGAATAGTTATCCAAATAATCAAAAGATGAATTGGGAGGATGATATGATAGATAGATGAATGATGAGAAA